>CM066982.1:5292500-5745000 GCA_033977485.1 Hydrangea macrophylla | reverse complement strand
GAATTATCGAAAGACCAATTTTGCAAGAAATATCCAAACACGACACGAAAGTTCACGAATCAACTTTGACCGGTTGTCACATGACTAGAAATGAGGCCCAATGTCCCTTATTCGTATAAAATCTGTTATTGAAGGTTTTATCGTTATTTTACACGTTCGTACGTTTTGTAGTTTAGTTCATTAATATCATCCATTTACAACCGTCAGTATTTCACTTTACGTTCGACATTTTGTTTTACCTCTCAATATGCTTATGATGAGAACTTACCCAATCATTATCAATGCAATAATCGTGTTGTACAACATACTTAAAGCTTGGGTATGAGTTTTCCAACCGTCATTAAACTATATTCATAACAATGGAAAACATAGCACATAGCTCATGGATTTATAACATGAATTTAATACCAATAAACATATTGATGAAACCCTTAACATACTCATCTACGCGATATCACTACCATAGCACGAGATTTTTATAACAACACAGGTACCAGAAAATTAGCATCAACAATCAACACCATGCATAAACAAAACATTATACAAAAAGCTGTACAATCTGCCAGGATGTATTTTCACTGTATTGACTGAATTAACATGATTTATTTGGGCATGATAAATTACTTTGTAGATCAAACTCAAAACTAAAAAAATCTAGCTCCAATCACATTTTTGAACTACTCAAAAATATTTATTTTACAAGACATTTCTTATATCTCGGACTGTTCTGTCCCAGATTTATAGTACTGCATTGTACGTGCATTTCACCTATGAAGGATGGGTTTTTAGACTGAGCTATGGAAGAGTTATTTGTAGATAAATGAGTTAGCATTCACCACAAAAAAACCTAGCTTAATTCCAATTTTTGAGCTGCTCCAAACATTGATTTTACTAAACTACATTCTACTGAAAGTTTCTGTTTCCCAGATTCATAACACTGCGTTGTACATGCATTTCACCCATGAAGGGGTGATTTCTAGACTGAGCTATAGAAGAGTTATTTCTAGATAAATGAGTTAGCTTTTACCACAAAACAAACTAGCTTAATTCCGATTTTTGAGCTCCTCAAAACATTCGTTTTACTGAACTACATTCTGCTAGAAGTTTCTATTTTCCCAGGTTTATAACACTGCGTTGTACATGTATTTCACCCATGAAGGAGTGATTTTCAGACCGAGCCATGGAAGAGTTATTTGTAGATAAATGAGTTAGCTTTTACCACAAAAAAAACCTAGCTTAATTTTGATTTTTGAGCTCCTCAAAACATTCATTTTACTAAACTATATTCTGCTGAAAGGTTCAGTTTCTCAGATTTATGAATTTATCTTGCATGTCATGAAAACTTCAACACAACAACATCAAACTTCTACTAAACATTAATACATACTATATATGTTCTAAATTGAGTTAGATTACTCATAATTACTCACAATTTACTCACCAAAGCTTAGAATTAAGCTTGGATGTTGATTTGAAACTTGATGAAGCTTTAAACTCAAACTCCAAGGATGAACTTCTTCTTCTTCTAAATTTTTGATTCTTCTTACTGTTGGGAATTTTCTTAAGCTTCTAGGACTTATAAACACAGCTCTTAGGTTCCCATGGTAGTATATGTAGGTGTATGGGTATGTATATGTGTTTGCATGTGAGGTGTATACAAGGGAAGGGGGTGAATGCTTGGTTTCTCCTTGTTTTTCTTCTATATCTCCATGGGATTTATAACTCCCAGATCTCTTTCTTAACTTAGGTGCAGATTATGAACACTAAAAATGTCAAATGAGTGCATGTGTATGATTATATAGCAAGGGAGGATGGGCATGTGTCTCCATGCACGCTTGCATGTGTGCATGGAGGGTTATGTGTCCATCTAGTGGACAAATGTCACATGGAGTGATGAAAAGTGTAGGGGATGATGCATGGAACTTGCCATGTGGCCGGCCATGTGGGTCCTGTTGGGTTTATGCCCTCAAACCATTACTATATGTATTAGACATTAGCATTTTAATATATGGATATCAGCTTTACATTTTATGATGTATGCTTCTTTCATGAGATGATTGTTTAATCCCTAAGTATCATAGCAAGTATTTCGTGTGTGTATGAGATACATACAATGAGATACGAATTACTATTCTTTGATACTTAAAGCTTGTCACAGTGGATGATGAGACTGGATATCTCATAAGGTATACACTGTAGCATCATTAACTACCATTGGATGGAGTGATAAATCTCAATCACTAGAGTGTGACTCTTGGTTAGTATGCTAGTGCTTATAGTGCATTGACGGACCTGAGTTTCCTATTGACGCTCAATGCTGTCAACAGTCAATAGGAACTCATAACTTGTATAAGGTATGTGTTCTCAATCTTGAGGCGATTATGAACACAGACTGTGGATATGACTGCTTTGACTTACCAATCAGTGAGGTCTACAGAAGATCAACACCTGGGTATCTTGGGTATGTCATGTTCATAGGGTTGTGAACATATATTGTCAAGATAGAATCTACCCTCTAATTCAGAGTAAGCATTCCCTTGAGTATGTCACCAAGTTGATTACTGAGTACTGCAGTCTTGTTGATAAGAGTTATCAACATGTTTGGTAATCATGAGAGGTGAATGGGACTCAAGGAATTCAAGAAGTAATCATGATTCAAGTTGACAGTAACAGTTATCCGACTACCTGAATATGATTACGAATGCTAAAGGTAGAGGGACATTAGTACAACATACAAGTCTAGTCATCGCTTCGGATATGTTCTTTTGCGTTGGAGTTCAGTTATCGTTTTATAGTGGAGTAAACGTTAACTGACCAGTTAGTTAGTTTGCTGATCAAAGAGTTTGGTCATGGTAATTAACAAACTGGTCTGAGCCAACAATAAAGAGCCTAGGAGGTCCCACTCTTAGCTCCGCTAGGATGCTTGGAAAGGCAAATGAGGATGATGTCAAGACAGGTTCGATCGATCGAAGTTGTCTTGATCGATTGAAGTCTAAAGGTTCGATCGATCGAAGATGGTTCGATCGATCGAATGTTCGATCGATCGAAGCCACTTCGATCGCTCGAGATCTAGGTCGGTTCTGGGAATCTATAAATAGGGCAGCTGCGTTCTGGAAAGGTTGTTCGTCGTTTTGAACGTCAGAAGCTGCAGAAACTATTTTGGAGTCCCAAAACCTTCTCTATCCTCTCCATTAGGGTTCCCACCAACCCTAGCCCTTCCTGTGAGCATCCATAGGAGTCATAAGGGTGAAGATCATCTAGTGAAGGCTGCTGGAAGTTGAAGATCAGAATTGGGTTCAAGACACTAAGGTATAATACTTGTACCCCCCTTGCACGCATCTATAGAATTGACTAGTAGTAGATCCTGGGGTACCAATAAGTTTTTATAACTTGATTATTTCCGCTGCGCATTTAAACTTTCATTTTAAACCGTTTTTCCATCAATTGGTATCAAAGCCACGCTCGTTTGGATCTATAGATGCGTTTTTGGAACACTATTTTGATTTGCATGTTGATTTTAGAACTGGTTTCGAAACTGCATCGTCACAGATCTGTTTCTGCAGTGTTATCGCAGCAGTATACAAATCTGTGATTGCATTGGATGCAAGATGGGTTTGATCGATCGAAGTAGTCTCGATCGATCGAACGTTCTGTACTCAAGCGATCGAACAAGTTTCGATCGATCGAAACCTTCTGATGTTCGAGCGATCGAATAGAGTTCGATCGATCGAAACAGACTCTTTGTCAGGATCTTTGTTTCACAGTCTTAAAGAGTTTTTGAAATTAAAAACTTTGATTTTAAAATATTCTGTAAAATTTTCAAATCATTAAGTGAAAAAGAATGTTCAAGCAATTGAACAATGTTCAATCGATCGAAGGTTCGAGCGATCGAACGGGCTTCGATCGATCGAACTGTGACAGAGAAGTTAGATGCTATTTTTGAGTTCTGATTCAGTATGTAAAAAGTTTACATACTGTGTGAATCAATTAGGGGTTCCAATAGTTATATTTTTGTTATATATATGCGTGGATGTGTGTTCAACTAACCTTTTGCAGCAAAAGTTAGTCGCTATCTCCCATAGCACCAAGAGCATTTAATTTGTGTTTGAATGTTTTGAGATTGGTGTGTTGTTTTAATCTTGGTTTGGTTTTAAGGCATATGTAAAGGGCGCTGCGACTTCAATCCTATGAAAAGGAAAGTCACACCGGTTTCCCTAGCCTTTTTATTTTATTTTTTGCTATTTCTATTTCTAGAAAAATTGTAAGCTTCGTAAGAAGCATAGGACAAATGTAATAGAATTAGAAAAATCCATGAAGATGGAGCAAGGAGCCGTTGTCCATGAAGATGGAGGTGGAGGCGACCAAACCAAGAGCAGGTTCTATGGAGATAGAGCCATGGGAGATAGAGGCATTGTTTGAATGCCTATATTTCATTTTAGTTTTTGTTTTATGTGCTTGGTTTGTGATTGGCGTATAATACATTGTTGCATGCACGCAAAACAAGTTTTCTAAAATAAAATTCAAAAACCGTTTTCAACACATTAGTAAACATTAGATGTTTATGGGAAGTGTGTAGAAACAGATTTTCTCAAAAAGCAAAATCCTTTTACTAAATCTAGTGGGAGAGGGTCTTATTAATTACACCCACGATCTTCCATTAACGGTTCACTGTAAGATGAGTGGTACATTCTGTGTCACCTCGTCAGGAGTGATCATTCCATACGGAGGGTGTATTACTCATTGGTTACTAGATGTGAACTTCTTTTGATAGGATCAATCGGACGTGTTAGAGGGTGACCACCACACGGAGGCGCTACTTGAGACGATTGTGATTGGATCCTAGTTGATGGTACACACTAGCTAAGCTATGGATAAGGGATCCCACACGGGGCATTATTCAGAAACTTAGAGATCGAAAAGGTTCGGGAGTCATAACTTGTTTTGCATAGCGGACAAGTCATGATTAATCGAAAGATTGAACATTGACCACCACACGGAGGCTTTATTCTTTCGTTTCAATATTCCGGCGACTTTGTTTTAAAATAAGAGTTTTAAAAGGATTCTTTTATTTCAAACTGTCAAATTCTGATATCCATATTTATTTTGTTTGTTTGATTTTCAGTAATCATAATGTCTGGATCTGCATTTAGTCCACTTGCCACCATACTCACTCAAAACAAGTTAACTGGAAACAACTACACTGAATGGAAACGAAACCTTGACATCGTATTAACTGCGGAGGATCACATATATGTCCTCACCACCCCATGCCCCGAAGAACCCGCGGCAAATGCTTCGGCAGCTGCCAGACGCGAGTTCGACAAATGGAAGAAGTCGAATGGAATGGCTCGTTGCTATATTCTGGCCTCAATGGCTGGTGTGTTGCAACATCAATTCCAATCGAATGATTCTGCCAGTGACATTATCACATCCCTGAAAAAGATGTTTGGGGAGCATGGCAGGCCTGCCAGACAGGTAGCTATGCAGAAGATAATGACTGCAAAGATGTCGGAAGGGACTCCAGTCAAGGAACATGTTTTAAAAATGATTGGTTATTTAAACGAACTGGAGACCCTAGGTGCCAACATCGATGCACAGACCCAAGTTGATATGATCCTCAATTCGCTGTCGCCTTCATTCGCTCAATTTAAACTTAACTATAATATGAATCAAATGAATTTTTCAATGAGCGAATTGATGAGTTCTCTTTTGGCAGCGGAAGGGGTGATCAAACCTGGGGTCAACGTTTTGAACGTTGAGAAAAGCGCTTCCTCTTCCCGATCTGTACCGAAAGGAAAGAAAGGGAAGAAGAAGGCTGGCACTGGTGGTTCAAGTGTTGGACCGGTCCCTAAGATTGCAAAATCTAAGGGAAAAGGTAAAGGCAAAGGGAAGGTGGGTGGCCAAGGCAAAGGAAAGTGTTTCCAATGCGGTGAGAAAGGCCACTGGAAGAGGAACTGTCCAGAATTCTTAGCTACAAGAGTTCAAGGTATGATTGAATCACATGTGATTGAAGTAAGTTTTATAACGGATACTTCAAACACTTGGTGCATTGATTCTGGTGCGACTAACCATATCTGTAATTCATTGCAGGGGTTCAGATCAACCAGGAGGTGCAGTGATGGGAAAATCGTACTTACTCTAGGTTCTAGCCCAACCGTTTCTGCGGTTGCTATAGGAGTCGTAGTTTTAGAATTTCTAGACAATAAAATTTTGATTTTATCAGATGTACTTTACGTCCCTTCAATGAGACGTAATTTAATTTCAGTTTCTAATTTATCGAATAATGGTTATTCTTTTCATTTTGGAACTGAAGTTGTGATTAAAAGAAATAGTTCTTTTATATGTTCTGGTGTTAAATCAAATGGTTTGTATGTGATTACTCCTAATATTTCTAAAGACTCTAATATGGAACTTAATAACTCAGTGGTAACTGTACCATCTAAAAGAAAGAGATCTTCCACTAATCCAACAAGGCTTTGGCATATGAGGCTTCGTCATATCAATCTAAATAGGATTGGCAGACTAGTCAAAGAAGGGGTCTTAGGCGATTTGGTTCTCCAACCAATGGAAGTCTGCGAGTCTTGTTTAGAGGGTAAGATGACCAAAAGGCCCTTTCCTGTAAAGGGCAATAGGACCAATGCATTGTTGGAATTAGTTCATACTGATGTGTGTGGACCAATAAATATTAGAGCAAGGGGTGGTTATGAGTATTTCATAACATTTACTGATGACCACTCCAGGTATGGATATGTGTACCTAATGCAGCACAAGTCTGAAGCTTTTGAAAAGTTCAAAGAGTTTAGGGCTGAAGCGGAGAAGCAATTGGGCACACATATCAAGACCATTCGATCTGATCGAGGTAGCGAGTACCTCTCTAATGAGTTTATTGATCACCTCGTACAGAATGGGATTCTGTCACAGTTGACTGCACCTGGTACGCCTCAGCAAAATGGTGTAGCGGAGAGAAGGAATCGGACTCTTTTAGACATGACTAGGTCGATGATGAGTTATTCTGAGTTGCCATTATTCCTTTGGGGTTATGCTTTGGAAACCGCTGCTTACATACTAAATCTAGTACCAAGCAAATCTGTTCCAAGGACACCACGAGAGATGTGGATTGGGCGCAAGCCTTCTTTGCAACATCTCCGGATATGGGGGTGTTCGGCACATGTGCTGAAAGGAAAGATGAGCAAATTGGATTCTAGATCGGAAGTATGTTACTTCGTAGGGTATCCAAAGGGTACTTATGGATGGTATTTTTATGATCCAAGAGAGCAGAAAGTGTTTGTTAGTACGAATGCTGTTTTCTTGGAGGATGACTATATCATGAACCATAAACCTAAGGGAAGGATAGATCTTAGAGAGATAGAAGGAGAGCCCTCAGTCCCACCCGTAGTTGATAACGATATAAATCAAGAAAATACCACTTCTTCACCCATTTCCGCACCGGTACCTCATCGTAGTGGGAGGATTATCAGCCAGCCTGATAGATACATGTTCTTAGGAGAAGTTTTTGAAGCTGTCTCCATAGAATCTGAATCTGATCCTGCCACATACGAAGAGGCAATGGCTGATGTAGACTCGGCTCATTGGATTAAAGCTATGAAGGCTGAATTGGAATCTATGGATTCTAATCAGGTCTGGGATCTTGTAGAGCTTCCAGCCAATATTAAACCCATTGGCTGTAAGTGGGTCTACAAGAGGAAAAGAGGATCTGATGGAAAGGTCGAAACCTTTAAGGCTAGGCTTGTAGCGAAAGGTTATACTCAGAGGGAGGGCATTGACTATGAGGAAACCTTCTCGCCGGTAGCCATGCTCAAGTCCATCAGAATACTCTTATCTATTGCTGCATGCCTAGATTTTGAGATCTGGCAGATGGACGTCAAGACTGCATTCTTGAATGGCAATCTTGAGGAGGACATCTATATGCAACAACCAGAAGGGTTCATAGCTGGTCGGAAAGGTAACTTGGTATGCAAGTTGCAAAAGTCCATTTATGGGCTTAAGCAGGCATCCAGAAGTTGGAACATTCGATTTGACCAAGCAGTCAAGTCTTTTGGTTTTATACAGAATCTGGATGAACCTTGTGTATACAAGAAATGTGAAGGAAAAGTGGTGGCTTTTCTTGTGCTTTACGTTGACGACATTCTACTCATTGGAAATGATGTAACGGCGCTGTCAACGGTCAAGGTTTGGCTAGCTAGTACTTTCGATATGAAGGATCTAGGAGAGGCGAGCTATATTCTTGGGATAAAGCTCTTTCGGGATCGCAAGCGAAAGATAATGGGATTATCTCAAGCTGGTTATATCGATAAAGTACTAACTAGGTTTTCAATGGATAATTCGAAGAAAGGTTTGTTACCTTTCAGGCATGGTTTAGCGTTCTCCAAGGACCAGTGTCCAAAGACACAGGAGGAGAGGAATCGCATGATAGGAGTTCCCTATGCTTCGGCAGTGGGAAGTCTCATGTATGCGATGTTATGCACTAGACCAGATATCTGCTTTGCCGTTGGCATGGTTAGCAGATATCAGTCGAATCCAGGTCCAGAGCACTAGACAGCCGTTAAGCACATTCTTAAGTACTTGAGAAGGACTAAAGATTACATGCTTATGTACGGTGGTAGTGAGTTAATTCCAGTGGGATACACTGACTCGGACTTTATGTCAGATAAAGATTCGAGAAAGTCGACGTCCGGTCATCTCTTTACCTTGGGAGGTGGTGCTGTCAGTTGGAGAAGCATTAAGCAGAAATGCATTGCAGACTCAACTACAGAAGCTGAGTATGTGGCTGCTTGTGAAGCCGCAAAGGAAGCTGTTTGGCTCAAGAAGTTCCTTATGGAGCTCGAGGTGGTACCAGCGTCGCTGTCACCTATTACGCTTTATTGTGATAATAGTGAGGCAGTGGCTCAGTCCAAGGAGCCAAGGAACCACGGAAAGGGAAAGCACGTAGAGCGGAAATATCATCTTATCCGAGATATTGTTCAACGTGGAGATGTGACTGTCACCAAGATTGCCACCTCTGACAATCTTGCTGATCCGTTTACAAAGGCCTTGCCACAGAAGGTCTTTGATCGTCATCTAGATAGTCTAGGTCTCAGATGTAATCCTGTATGGTTATGAGTGCAAGTGGGAGTTTGTTGGGTTTATGCCCTCAAACCATTACTATATGTATTAGACATTAGCATTTTAATATATGGATATCAGCTTTACATTTTATGATGTATGCTTCTTTCATGAGATGATTGTTTAATCCCTAAGTATCATAGCAAGTATTTCGTGTGTGTATGAGATACATACAATGAGATACGAATTACTATTCTTTGATACTTAAAGCTTGTCACAGTGGATGATGAGACTGGATATCTCATCAGGTATACACTGTAGCATCATTAACTACCATTGGATGGAGTGATAAATCTCAATCACTAGAGTGTGACTCTTGGTTAGTATGCTAGTGCTTATAGTGCATTGACGGACCTGAGTTTCCTATTGACGCTCAATGCTGTCAACAGTCAATAGGAACTCATAACTTGTATAAGGTATGTGTTCTCAATCTTGAGGCGATTATGAACACAGACTGTGGATATGACTGCTTTGACTTACCAATCAGTGAGGTCTACAGAAGATCAACACCTGGGTATCTTGGGTATGTCATGTTCATAGGATTGTGAACATATATTGTCAAGATAGAATCTACCCTCTAATTCAGAGTAAGCATTCCCTTGAGTATGTCACCAAGTTGATTACTGAGTACTGCAGTCTTGTTGATAAGAGTTATCAACATGTTTGGTAATCATGAGAGGTGAATGGGACTCAAGGAATTCAAGAAGTAATCATGATTCAGGTTGACAGTAACAGTTATCCGACTACCTGAATATGATTACGAATGCTAAAGGTAGAGGGACATTAGTACAACATACAAGTCTAGTCATCGCTTCGGATATGTTCTTTTGCGTTGGAGTTCAGTTATCGTTTTATAGTGGAGTAAACGTTAACTGACCAGTTAGTTAGTTTGCTGATCAAAGAGTTTGGTCATGGTAATTAACAAACTGGTCTGAGCCAACAATAAAGAGCCTAGGAGGTCCCACTCTTAGCTCCGCTAGGATGCTTGGAAAGGCAAATGAGGATGATGTCAAGACAGGTTCGATCGATCGAAGTTGTCTCGATCGATTGAAGTCTAAAGGTTCGATCGATCGAAGATGGTTCGATCGATCGAATGTTCGATCGATCAAAGCCACTTCGATCGCTCGAGATCTAGGTCGGTTCTGGGAATCTATAAATAGGGCAGCTGCGTTCTGGAAAGGTTGTTCGTCGTTTTGAACGTCAGAAGCTGCAGAAACTATTTTGGAGTCCCAAAACCTTCTCTATCCTCTCCATTAGGGTTGCCACCAACCCTAGCCCTTCCTGCGAGCATCCATAGGAGTCATAAGGGTGAAGATCTTCTAGTGAAGGCTGCTGGAAGTTGAAGATCAGAATTGGGTTCAAGACACTAAGGTATAATACTTGTACCCCCCTTGCACGCATCTATAGAATTGACTAGTAGTAGATCCTGGGGTACCAATAAGTTTTTATAACTTGATTATTTCCGCTGCGCATTTAAACTTTCATTTTAAACCGTTTTTCCATCAGGTCCCACCTCGAGTTGTGTGCCACTTCCTCAGTTTACTTGCATAAGTTCCTCAGTATGTGTGTCGGTCTCGAAGTACGTGCAAACTGGTATTATTTTTAATGTCCGGGTCAGGGTACGGGACTAAGTTAAATCTTATTATGGTCGAGTCGGTATGGTTACTACAGTCCATATGGTAATACTACAACACGTCCATACCGTCACGTAATTAAAATAATAATATAATAATATAGTCGGTCCAACACAGAAATTCGAAAAAAAGCTGATATTATAATGACAGAAAATTACAGGTGTTACATCTTCCACCACCTATTAAAGGATTTCGTCCTCGAAATCAGAGCTTATCTATTTACAAAACAGAAAAGATATATCTCTCGCATCTCTGACTCCATTTTCCACGAAGCTTCTCTTTCAGGATCTTCTTTGTTGTGGAACCTTGTTCTGAGTTCCTCGTTCCGGATAATCTTTGCGCACAAGGCCAGTCTTTCCACAATTGAAGCGCTGCGTCTATCAACTTGCGAGCTACTTCGGTGCTTAGCATTCTTTGAAGTGATGTCTAGATATTCCGCAACCGTCGCAGATAATGTTGCTTTGGATTTGTCTCAACGGCAGTCTGATAAACTTTCCTTTCATTGTTTCTTCTGCGTCTTTGGTCGGCAAGATTCTTACCTCTCAGCTTCTTGAAGTGATGGTTGAGAAGTCTAGTTGGTCTCAAGATTGTCTTTTATAACTTGTAGGGGTCGTGAATGCATCCCTCAGTATGTTAGTACGAAGAACGTTGTAGATTAGCGTATCCACTCAAAAAGCGTTGTGATCTACTACACCGTTGGTGATAATGTACACGAGTTGGTGGGCAATTCAATCATAAATACTCCAATGTGTCGCAGTGATAGCTTCCTTTCTTTTGGTCTAATAGCACGTTACCTCGAGCGATCGATATTTTAATGGTACTTTATCTTCGAATTCAAACTGTAGGTTCTTCCTTCATTTCTAATCTTTCTGACGTGATGATGATTGACATGGCCTTCTATATAGAACCTCGAGTGACGTCATGCCTATGCTTGATTTTGTCGTAGTTGGCGAACATTTTGATCAACGACTAGTGGGTTCTCTCGTATTTTTGTTCCTTATGCGCCACAAGCTTTCATAATTGACGGGGTAAACTTTTCCATATGTCTCCGATGTTGTTGATGATGTGAGCTGGTAAGACGTTTTCTATCGTTTGGTTAGCTCGTCTGGTTTGACCCTCAGTCTAAAGGTGGGATACGATACTCTTTGTATACTTATAGTTACTAATTGCCGATTTGTTGTACCTCTACAACAATATATATATCGGAACACTAATCACTACAATAATACTAGATACACAAAACTAGATTCATTAATAAGTCAAAATTTTGCATAATCGATTGCATAGGTTGTATCAACTCCCCTTTTTCTTCCAAGTTCATCAACAGATCTTGATTGATGTTCTTCATTGCCTCGCAATCCTTGCGAATGTGGTCCATTCCACCACATTTGGAACATCGCGATTCATGTCCTCCAATTTGTTTCGGTGTTGGGCATTCGTCGAAGTGATGTCTGCGATTTCTGCAATTGAAACAACGTTGGCATGTTTTGCATTGGACCGATGTTATTGTTGTGTCAGACTTTCTCTTGTTCCTCATGTGTTCTTTCAGCCTTCGTTGTGCCTCTTTGCCTAATCCAGCTATATTGGGGATGGTGGTATTGAGCTGGGCATGTCTGAGCTGCATGTGCTCTGTAGCGTCCATCTCGAGTGCTTTGTAGTCCTTGCTCAAATGTCCTCTCTTGCGACAGCTGTAGCAAATAATGTTTGGTTGGTTGCAGGTCTTGGGAGCTTGACATTCCTTGGCCAGACATCCAGGGTTTTCATAGTTGAAACAAACGCCATGATCGTTGTTCATCGTTTCGAGTTGTCCTTGTAGTAGGGTTGACCTTGGTAGTGTAGCATGTTGTGGCTTGAGTGGTCTCTAAGCGATTCTGAATGGGCGATATGGAGGTGTCTAAACAACTCGTCTCCGTAGTCACTTGTGCTAGTGTTGTCCGCGGCCTTCCATAAGTCTTGTATTAGTCTTCCAAATATACCAGTGGGATCGATCTCCTTAGGTATTATGTTGCTTAGCCTTCTGGACTGGTCCTCAGTTGTTTGAGATGATTCATCCATTGCAGAGATCGAGAAGATTCTTGCGTTCCCACATAAGAGTTCTTGTCTATAAGGTTTCTATCATACCTTATGTAAAGCAATCATAACCTATTATATTTCACATTATGGTTCTCATCATAATCCCGGCAGCTAGAATACGATGATTGAAACGATTGAACAGATTGACCCAAAATGAAGCCGAATCCGAAAAGGCATATGAATCCTCACAGATAGAAGTATAATAGTAGAATGATGTGATCCATTCAAGAATAAAATGTAAATCTAACAATAATATGATGACCGATTACTATGGAAGTAATCGTAGTATCTCAAGATTTGTAGGAAATGAAAGTAACTGATGGCATAAGGCCTTCAACGAATGAAATAAGAATTAGGTATTTCATAAGTGAAATGGTCCAAACGAACCCCTACTGATAAAGAATAAGGTGACAACTGAGAGAGACAATAAGAGGTCAAGATGTACAGAGAGTACAACGTTTTTGAGTTCCTAACAAGAACAAGAACAGAGAACTCATTTAGAATTATTTCAAATGAAATAAACTTGTAAGAATTTGTTCAAGGGATAATAAGTCAAAAAGAATAACTTTGCAGTATTGGTAATCAAATTTATTTTGAATAATCTCAAAGACAATGAACTTTCAAGATTTTAATTCAAAGAATAATAAGTCAAAAGAATGACTTTCCAGTACTAGTGATAGAACTTGTTCTCAAAAGAATTTGTCAAAAATCGGATGATCAAGGTACATACTCAAGAATTGTTGACTGGGGAATTTAAAAAAAAAATCAAGGAAATGAATTACTTATCAAGGAGTGTATCACAATAATTATTGACGGTATTCGGAGCCACTTTACAAAATATATAGATACCATTTTTAGAAGAAATGGTCATTAGAATAGAAGGCATCGATTTACTCAAAAGGAGTGGAATGAGTAGAAAGGATATGAGTTTACTATGGTACTCGCCTACCATATCGAAGGTAAAGTTTGCCTCTCTTATTATCTATTACGGGCCCTCTAAGAACTCCTCCTCAGGGTCCTCCTCCTCCTCCTCCTCTATGTCAGCTGGATCTGCTTCGTGGTTCTGCTCAAGCATCGGTATTATATTGTCCCCGTCAACTGGTGGTGCTAGGTGGTCGTGTACATCATCCCCTGCTCTATGAAGATCCTCTGTTGGGTCAACCTCCTCGATCGGCTCATCGTCGCTACTCGCTAGATCATCCTCAATTGTCAGGTCATCATCATGTGTGTCGTCACCATCAGATGGGTCATCTGCTGAGTGGTCACTGCCTGCAGAATCCTCTCTACTCGCTATGTCGTCGTCGCTATCTATATCCATGGGATCTGAATCCGCATCTGGCTCTAGTATGGGCTCGGGTGAGAATGGTGGTGCTAGTGCTTGGTGCGGCCATGATAATCGGGAAGAGTATATCGTCATATAGTGCCTCGTCCTGAGTCATGCTGATAAGCTCCTGGTGAATAAGTATGGTAGTCTCTGAAGCATGGATCGACTCGGGCTGAACTCGATCCAGATACTGCAATGCATCGGTAAGTACAGCTCTCCGCATGTCCTCCTCCAAGATATGCCTCGCCCTCTGGCACATTCGCTGTCAATATAGTATAGGGTCGGCAGGCTGGATACGACCGTCGCAATTATAGTGACCTCCGAAATCATCGTGAACGAAGATCGACTCCATAGTCATGCAAGAGGAGCTAACTTAGTGTCAGTACTAATACGAGGTAAATCTTAGACTCATAACTTAAGGTGTAGGACAATCAGTGAGCGCGTCTAAACCTAAAGCTCTGATACCAAAAATCCCTGTCACGCCCCCAAGTACCAAAAATAGGGAAAAATAAATTTCCTTTATGGGTTCGTAGACACGTGACTGGTTGTGAATGTCACCTGATTGTCCAAAAATGCTTAAAACAATAATGTGATACGGGAAAGTGACTAAGTTCAGCAGAATCAGGAATCTAAACATTCAAGTCTTACATGATTAGTATATTACAGACTAAAAGATATCCAAAAGATAGATATTACAAGTTCAACTAAGCTATTACATCATAAACATATGAAAAACAGAACTGTGACAAAAGAAAAACTCCAAGATCTTTAGTTGGCGAAACCATAGCCTTCCTCGTAGTAATCTTCACCAGCATAGTCTTTAGTTGTAAAATCTGTATCTTGTGATGGAAAAACCGGATTAAATTAAAAGTTTAAACGCGCAGTGGAAAAGTTAAGTTATAAAACCTAATGGTAGCCCAGGATCTACTACTCGTTAATTCCATAGATGCGCACAAGAGGGGACAAGAGTTATACCTTAGTGTCTTGAACCCAATTCTGATTTTCTTCTTCTTCCTTGGTGATACAGCAGCCTCCACTAGGTTGTCTTCACCCTTATGTCTCCTGCGGATGCTTCTCGGAGAGACTAGAGATGGTGGGATCTCTAATAGAGAGAAAGAATAAGGTTTGGTGCTCTAAAATAGTTTCTGCAGCGTCTGGTTAATAAAAATGATGAACTTCTTTTCCAAAACGCAGCTGCCCTATTATAGATTCCCAGAACCGACCTAACCTTCAATCGATCGAAGGACTTCGATCGATTGAACATTCGATCAATCGAACCATTTTCGATCGATCGAACTTGTCATGACTTCAATCGATCGAACTTGTCTTGACAGCTTCCTCAAGTGTCTTTCCAAGCATCCTAGCGGAGCTAAGAGTGGGACCACCTAGCCTCTTTATTGTTGGCTCATGCCAGTTTGTTAATTACCATGACCAAACTCTTTGATCAGCAAACTAACCAGCTGGTCAGTTAACGTTTACTCCACTATAAAATGATAACTGAACTCCAACGCTAAAGAACATATCCGAAGCGATAACTAGACTTGTATGGTGTACTAATGTCTCTCTGCCATCAGCATTCGTAATCATATTCAGGTAGTTGGATAACAGTTACTGTCAACCTGAATCATGATTACTTTTTGTATTCTTTGAGTCCCATTCACCTTTCATGATTACCAAACATGTTGATAACTATTATCAACAAGACTGCAGTTCTCAGTAATCAACTTGGTAACATTCTCAAGGAAATGCTTACTCTGAATCAGAGGGTAGATTCTATCTTGACAATATATGTTCACAACCCTATGAACATGACATACCCAAGATACCCAGGTGTTGATCTTCTATAGACCTCACTGATTGGTAAGTCAAAGCAGTCATACCCACAGTCTGTGTTCATAATCTTCTCAAGATTGAGAACACGTACCTTATACAAGTTACGAGTTCCTATTGACTGTTAACAGCCTTAAGCGTCAATGGGAAACTCAGGTCCGTCAATGCACTATAAGCAGTAGCATATCAACTAAGAGCTACACTCTAGTGATTGAGATTAATCACTCCATCCAATGGTAGTTAATTATGCTACAGTGTAGACCTGATGAGGTATCCAGTCTCATCATCCACTATGACATATTCTAAATATCAAAGAATAGTAATTCGTATCTCACTTGTGTGTATCTCATACATACACGAATTCCTTACTATGATACTTAAGGATAAACAATCATCTCATGAAAGAAACATACATAATAAAATGTAAAGCTGTTATCCATATATTAAAATGTCAATGTCTCTTACATAAAGTAATGGTTTGAGGGCACAAACCCAACAAACTCGCACTTGCACTCACAACCATACAGGATTACATCTGAGACCTAGACTATCTTGATGACGATCAAAGACCTTCTGTGGCAAGGCCTTTGTAAGCGGATCAGCAGTGGTGGCTTTCTTGGTGATAGTCACATATCCACGTTAAATAATATCTCGGATAAGATGATGTTTCCGCTCTACGTACTTTCCCTTTCCGTGGTTCCTTGGCTCCTTGGACTAAGCCACTGCCCCACTATTATCACAATAAAGCGTAATAGGCGACAGCGACGCTGGTACCACCTCGAGTTCCATAAGGAACTTCTTGAGCCAAATAGCTTCCTTTGCGGCTTCACAAGCAGCCACATACTCAGCTTTTGTAGTTGAGTCTGCAATGCATTTCTGCTTAATGCTCCTCCAACTAACAGCACCACCTCCCAAGGTAAAGAGATGATCGGACGTCGACTTCCTCGAATCTTTATCTGACATAAATTCTGAGTCAGTGTATCCTACTGGAATTAACTCACTACCACCGTACATAAGCATGTAATCTTTAGTCCTTCTCAAGTACTTAAGAATATGCTTAACGGCTGTCCAGTGTTCTGGACCTGGATTCGACTGATACCTGCTAACCATGCCAACAGCAAAATAGATATCTGGTCTAGTGTATAACATCGCATACATGAGACTTCCTACTGCCGAAGCATAGGGAATTCCTGTCATGCGATTCCTCTCCTCCTGTGTCTTTGGACACTAGTCCTTGGAGAACGCTAAACCATGCCTGAAAGGTAACAAACCTTTCTTCGAATTATCCATTGAAAACCTAGTTAGCACTTTATCGATATAACCAGCTTGAGATAATCCCATTATCTTTCGCTTACGATCCCGAAAGAGCTTTATCCCTAGAATATAGCTCGCCTCTCCTAGATTATTCATATCGAAAGTACTAGCTAGCCAAACCTTGACCGTTGACAGCGCCGCTACATCATTTCGAATGAGTAGACTGTCATCAACATAAAGCACAAGAAAAGTCACCAATTTTCCTTCACACTTCTTGTATACATAAGGTTCATCCAAATTTTGTATGAAACCAAACGACTTGACCGCTTGGTCAAATCGGATGTTCCAACTCCTAGATGCCTGCTTAAGACCATAAATGGATTTTTGCAACTTGCATACCAAGTTGCCTTTCCGACCAACTATGAACCCTTCTGGTTGTTGCATATAGATGTCCTCCTCAAGATTGCCATTCAAGAATGCAGTCTTGACGTCTATCTGCCAGATCTCATAATCTAGGCATGTAGCAATGGCTAAAAGTATCCTAATGGACTTGAGCATGGCCACCGGCGAGAAGGTCTCCTCATAGTCAATGCCCTCCCTCTGAGTATAACCTTTCGCTACAAGCCTTGCCTTAAAGGTCTCAACCTTTCCATCAGATCCTCTTTTTCTCTTGTAGACCCACTTACAGCCAATGGGTTTAATATTGGCTGGAAGTTCTACGAGATCCCAGACCTGATTGAAATCCATAGATTCCAATTCAGCATTCATAGCTTTAACCCAATGAGCTGAATCAGCATCAGCCATTACCTCTTCGTATGTGGCAGGATCAGATTCAGATTCTATGGAGACAGCTTCAAAAACTTCTCCTAAGAACATGTATCTATCAGGTTAGCTGATAATCCTCCCACTATGACGAGGTACCGGTGCGAAAATAGGTGAAGAAGTGGTGTTTTCTTGATTTACATCGTTATTAACTACGGGTTGGACTGAAGGCTCTCCTTCTATCTCTCTAAGATCTATCATTCCCTTAGGTTTATGGTTCATGATATAATCATCCTCTAAGAAAATACCTTTTGTACTAACAAACACTTTCTGTTCCCTTGGATCATAAAAATACTATCCATAAGTACCCTTTGGATACCACACAAAGTAACATACTTCCGATCTAGAATCCAATTTGCTCATCTTTCCTTTCAGCACATGTGCCGGACACCCCCATATCCGGAGATGTTGCAAAGAAGGCTTGCGCCCAATCAACATCTCTCGTGGTGTCCTTGGAACAGATTTGCTTGGTACTAGATTTAGTATGTAAGCAACTGTAGACATCCCATTTTGTCAGCTATCAGATTTAGGAGACCCATAGCTTGGTGGTTCACAATGATCGTAAAAGACTCAAAAGGACTCTCGGAAGTCAGCTCTATCTCTCAGAATGCTCAAAATGACTAAAATGCCCCTGAAAGCCCAAAAACTCCCAGTTTGGTCCCAAAGTTTTGAAAACATGCTACGTCGTAAGAAAAGTGATAAAATGAGTTTTTAAGAAAAATCGGATGAAATCGTCAACTCCCAGAGACCCCCGGAAGTCCCGGAAAGTCCCCGTTGACCGGTTTGACCAAGGTTTGACCAAGTTTGACCAAGGTTTGACCAGGTTTGACCAAGTTTGACCAAAATCGTCCGAATTCACCAGAATCATTTTAAATCATGAGAGAAGTGTTAAAACAAGTTCCAGAAGAAAATCGAGCGAAAACATCAGCTCCCGGGAACTCCCGGAGGTTTCCAAAACTTCCCGGGAATCCCAGGTTTGACCAGAATTTGACTTTGGAACCGGAGCAACAAAATAATTTTCAAACATTTTTCATGGATACTAGAGGTCAATAGCTTTCCAACGGTATATCGCACATAATTTCTGGATTTAAAACGAATTTATTATGAATTTCCTAAGGCGAAAAAGGCGATCAAATCGATTTTTATCGTGAATACCGCAAAACTTTTCAAAGTGACCTATCCCCGAACTTTTTTTTATGTAAAGTAGACTCCATTACCTTTCCAACGGTATATCACAACCTCAATTTGGAGTTCGTACGCATTTTCTGTGAATTTCGGACGAAATAGGGCCTTTTCGCGAATACCGGAACTTCAGGGGGCCTAAACAGCATTATCTGGACGAAGGAGGAGCAGTGCCGCCGCGGCACTGGCCCACTGCCACCGCGGTACTGGCCCAGTGCCGCCGCGGCACTCCCTTCCAGAACAGTGTATTTTTGTAATTTATTTTGGGGGTCCAATTTGATATATTAGAAATCAAAACGACGTAGTTTTGGTTCCCAGCTTATTTTGGACCAATGGGAGACCATTTTAAACTTTTTAAAACTCCATTTACCACCCCTCCTTTGCCTATAAAAGAAGCCATTTACTTCCATTTTGAAGAGAGACATGGAAGCTTAGAGAAAGCTTAGGAAGAAACTCTAGGGAAATATAGAGAGAGAAAGAGAAGAAGTAGTCTTCTTCTTCCGTTTTTTCCAATCAAAGTGAGTTCTAATCTTGTTTTCCTCCACCATTTTTCTATATACTTCATCATCAATATACCCAATCACCATTCTTGAGCATTCTTGAGTTAGGAAGCTACTTCCATGTCCAAATGTCAAAATCTATGAGTGAAACACCAAGCTACAAGTCCAAAATCATATTGATTATCATCTATTGATTGTTATTTACTTGCTTGTTCATATTATGTTCATCTCTTCTTAATCTCATTTCTTTTTATTTTCTTTATTTACTTACTAGTTCATCATCATCTAAGTGATGACATGAAGTTTGGGGTGAGTGAATCCTTATGGATAGTAGCTCTTGACCTCAAAAACATGTTTGATAGATGATGATCATAACCTCAAAACTTCCAAGATGTTCTTGAAATGTATTGAAGTTATGTCCAAAATAAAAATGAATCTCTCCAATAATATTGGGAGTTCTTTGATGATTCAAGGTTGGATGAGGTTCTAAGTGGTCACATGGTCATCTCAAGAGTTTAAGTTCATGCTTTGAACATCTATTTCAAAACCCCCAATCAAGAACTCAAACTCTATTTCAAACCCAAATCCATTTTCTTCAAGAATGATCCAAAACAGTGAGCTGTTCAGATTCAAAGATTTGTTTTGAATTAAATACTTGAGTTATGATGATGAAACCACTTGGAAAATCTTCCTAAGACATCATAGTTTGTCCCCAATTTTTCCCATCAATTATAGAAATGTGAAAGTATTTGTTTTGGATGTGAGAAGTTCATATTCATAATCTGCCTATGTTCTCACAGAATGTTCACCCAACTTCTTGCACTTATTCTGGATATTTTCGTCACTGTACATATATCTTTTCTATTTTTTTTTTATACAACTTGGGTGTCTTAGAAAACTTTTGGTATATAATGGGTCATCATAAACCTTTTCTTTGATTTATGAAAAATCATACAAAATCAGTCAACAGTGCAGATTTTGTTTCTGAGTCATGTGTACATTCTGAATTATTTATTTTAATCTGTGATAGCTATTGATGTTTGGCTTTTTGGGTTATTTTCTAGACACAATAAGGATGATCTCTGATTTTTCTCACATTTTTCTAGGCACGTTTGACCTCCCATTATAATTTTACAAAGTAATGCATACAGTCTGTCCACTATTCACAGCATTTCACTTGTTGGCTTTCACACTTTGATGTAACACTCTCTTGTATCTAGATGAACTCATATCCCATGCACATGTTCTTTACCACTTTTAGCATGCTATGTCATGTCATGTATCATCTATCCTCTCATGTATCATACTCCCATAGACTCTTGAGTTTGGTTTCCAAATAAAACCATGTTTTGCAAATACTTGGGAAGTTCTTGAAATAAGTTAGGAATTAATATTCCAAGTGGTTAGAATATTCATCCAAGTTCTGGAAGTATACTTTCAAAACCCCCATTTCAAAACCCCCCTCTTAAACCCCTCATTTTGATTCCAAGAAATAAACCTTGTTTTTCTCAAAACCCTCAAAACAGTGAGTCATTTAACTTCAAGGAATTATTTTGAGTTCAATACTCAATGTATGAATGTAAGACCACTTGGAAAGTCTTCCTAACTCATTAGAGAACACCCATGATTTTTTGTTTGACTTGGAAATACTTGAAAATGGTCCATTTGGATCCAAATATTTTCTGTAGACATTCTGTTTTTGATGTCACAGCAGCTAGTTCCACCTTCAACTTGTTTTCCAGAAAAACTTTTCCAAAAGGGGTGGTCCTAACTCATTTTTACCTTAAACTTCAATGTCTTAGGGAACTTTCTGTATAAAATGGGCCTCTAGATCATTCGTTTTCATTTTCTAAGAATTTTCAACATTTCAGTCGACGGTACGGACTCTATTTCTGAGTGATCTTCATTGTTTATATGATTTCTCTTAATCTGTGATAGCTATCCAAGATTGGCCTTTTGTGTTGTGTTCTAGACACAATAAGGAAGATCTCCATAAAAAAATCATGCATTGAAAACACTCTTAACCTCTCTTTTCAATTTCCAAAAGATCATGCTACTATTCTGTCCACTATTCACAGCAAGCACATTTCAACTTTCATCCTTTGATTTGATGCTTGTATGCATTCCAAATTAGTTCATATCTTAGGAAGTAGTTCATACTACATTTTTACATATCCCATGATTATTTCATTCATTCATTCATACACATTTTAGACTTCTAAGTCATTCTAGAAATCCATGTACACAAAACACACTACAACCTTTGCACATTTTAGATACATACATTGCATTCATGCAAGATTTGGGGTTTTTGTAACTCTTAATCTAAGAATTATAAAGAATGATCACGATCATACGTTCATGCTTCCCCTTTGATCTAATCATCCTTTCTCATCCGTCCCGGGGATTGAGAGATCTTCTTTTCTCAAAGAATAACATGCATAATACTAGCTTGTTAAGCATATTTTGATTTCTTTGTTTATTTGTTTCAAGAACAATTCATGTCCCCTTTAGATTAGGAAAACTTGATTAATTGATATATGATTAGACGATTTTTCCTAGGTTTATTTGTGTGATCTTTCACTTCGCATTGTGTGATATTTGGCTTAGATCTTATGAATGATATCTTATCTTTAGATCTTTCATTTCAAGTTTCTTATGTGATGTAATATACTATCGTAGTATTATTTGTCGAACCATACATAGTATAAGATGATTATTTGGATGCTAATTGAGGCCCGTCGAAAGACGGGGCGAGTTGAGGGTGTTTTAGTCGCGACAAAGGCTCCTTCCTCTCTCGTACCAAAACCCCGAACCAAGTTCTTTGGTTATGAAGGGCCGGTGCCCTTATCCGCTTGGGTGAGTCAAAATTAGGTTTCTTGGTTCCTTAAAGACCAAGTGGCGACTCTGTATCTGTTTTCAACAGACCATTTTCTTTTCTTTGATCCAAGTCAAATTCCTTTTCAAAATAATCTCAAACAAGAGAAGTGGTCCACTTCCGGTGTCCATAATCTGGCGACTCCACTGGGGAATTTTATTTTCAAAACAAAATAATATAGAGGTTTGACTCATAAGAAGCATCCTTAAAATCATCTTTTTACTGTGTCTGGTTCACTGCATTGCACTCTTGCATTTCCCCCCTCCGATTGTGTCTGAAACGCGGCACTGACATTGTTCAGGTCTTGCTGTGCCAGGGCACAAGTCACCGTTGATACTGTACCTTCCAAGGTATATCAAAAAGAGTAAAAACCTCCGTACTGTCTCTCCGACGGTATATCGGAACTCTCGTCAACGGACCCTCTTTGACTAAACCCAGCCTTTGCATATAGATTCCTGTAGAACCTTTCATAGGACTGTTCATTTATCTTTTCAGATAGGACAATGTGATATAACTGTTGTATGCCCTGGCGGGATTACCTGCGCGATGTAGACGCTTATGTGGCATAGAACAGAACCTCTTTTCTTATGATTCCCAAGGCAATCACTCACATGTGATCACATTGAGTTGACTTGCCTAGGCACCATGATAAGGATGTCTGCTCTATGCTCACAAAGATATACACAGCAAACCTTGTTTACTGGTCCTGAGACATAGGAGTATGAAAACTTGCTAGACAGTATGATCACCATCATCACCTATTCTCGTCGTATATTCCTATTTCTTCCATAAACTCTACCCAACTCATCACGATATCCCTGTTTCTCCTAGAAACTCTGTCCGAATCACCCAGATTTCCTAGAAATCCCTATTTCTCCCCAGATTACCCAGAAATCTCAATTTCTTCCAGAAACTCCGATATACTTATATCCCCCAGATATTCTTGCTTCCCCCAGAATACCCAGAAACCTCAATTTTCCTTAGAAACTCCGATATACTTGTTTCTCCCAGAAACTCTGTCCGACTTACCCAGTTATACCTGTTTTCCCAGAGCTCTGTCCAAATCCCTCAGATTACCCAGAAATCTCAATTTCTCCCAGAAATTCCGGTATACTTGTTTCTCCCAGAAACTCTGTCCAATTTACCCGAGTTTTCATGTTTTCCCATAAGCTCTATCCAAATCTTCAAGATTTCCCAAAAATTCCAACAACTCCATCCAAACTTCCCAAAAATGCCTAGATGTACCAATTTCTCCCAGAAATTCTGATTTTCCAATTTCTCCTAGAAGCTCGGTCCAAATCACCAGAAATCCCTATTTCTCCTAGAAACTCAAATGACTTCTAGAAATTTCTCCGAATCTTCCGAATCCCTGTTTCTCCCAGAAACTCTGTCCAAAATTCCCGAAGTATCCCGGAAATCCCTGTTATCCCTTGGTGATCATACTAGATAGTAAGGTTAGCACACTCTGTATGGCTAGGACCTTATTTGTTTAGCTGTTATCTGTTAGAAATAGGAGCGTCATATAGATTAGGGCTTGCATTCGCATGCTTGTCTCATATACATACACAATTTGTGTCAGTCTACATGCACACACATCTTATCAGTCTCACACATGTCAGTCTCTACACATCGAATACATATGTATCATCATCCCTACCCATCTCAATCGTTGTACAGAAGTCGTATACTTACTGTAACCTCGGTTTGCATCATTAAATCCTTCAAACTCTGATCATCTATCCCTGATAGGAGTCCATAAGAAGTGTTTCGCGCCTCCGCTAATTTGGACTTTTACTTCTATTTGCAGAAAAATCATAGCCCCGGGTAAGCGCACCTTTATACCTCCCAGAATTCACTATCTTAATCGAGGGCTAGACCATCATCCATCCACCAATGGCCTACAAAGCTCTGGAAGAGAAAGTGAACAAGCTACAAACCACTGTTGAGCAGTTGAGTTCAAAGGTTAGTCGATTTGATAAAATGGCACGGAGCATTAGCAAAGAACTGCTTGAAATGGGGACCAGAATTGAGGATGCCATCATAGAAGAAAAGTTCAAGAATGATGAACCCCAACACCAGTCCAAGAGGCCTAAATACTCCCGACACTCCCCGGATGTCGACGCCCTGCGCAGCCAACCCATGGCATACCCTCATCGGCCATACCAATCCTCCAACCAAACCACTAGTTGCCCTTACCAGAAAAAGCAACCCCGTACCTTTGCCAAACTAGATATCTCCCCCTCCATAGCCTTAGGCCGTCTGCTAAAAAAGGGACACCTCCAACTCCTTCAGCCTCGTGCCGATCTCCCACCACCTAACTGTGACCTGTCCAGATGATGCGCCTACCACCAAGGCCCAGGCCATGACACTGACCAGTGCATACGTCTCCGCCATGATATCCAGGACCTCATCGACCAAAACATCATTGAGCCACCACCCATTCAACCCCGTGTCACCTAAGCCCCTGGCTTACCTATTCGAATGATCCTCTTTACTGAGGCCGATGAATGTTGAACCTGTGCCGGTGAAGTGACGGTGTTTGGGACTCTTGCTAGAAAACCAAATGAATATGCTCTTTAGAAAAAAAAAGGAAATAGAAAGAATAAGTGAGTCACTGTGACATTCCATTTTAGACCAGGTCGAGTCTAGTCGAGTCTGTTGTATGTTTATTCTTGTGGTCGAGTCTGTCTGTCATCAAGTTGTTAATGAGTCTGTAATCCTTCTCTACTGATAGAATGAAGTCTCATTTTGCCTAATCTGATGTGTCTAGTCATAGATGCATGAATCGCTGAACTGAAGTGTCACTTTTCAAATTACCATGGATATTGATGTGCTAAAAAAAAGGCGGTAATTTTTTTTACTCAAACAAAAAAAATCCCGAAAGGTCAAAGTCAATTTTGCGCTGACACTGATGAAGAGCTGGAATTGAATAGTCTTACTTTAAGAATATAAAGATGCTCTTGCTCAAATCTTGAAAAGACATACTTGAGACTGACTTGGGGCTTACCCAACACCCTTTTTCCACCGTTTCAAAGCCTTAAGCCCAATCCAATTGGGAGCCACGCAATCTGTCCGATTGAAAGCAATGCAAACTTAGCCCTTGATGGTAGCAAAACATTTCAGTGAGTTTCATCTCCACTTTCAAAAAAAAGGGAAAGAAAAAGAAAAGAAAAGAAAAGAAAAGAAAAGAAAAAGCTCGCTAGGTTGAAAACCCGAAAGGGCACCTAGGCAAACGTTAGAGCTGAAAAAGGTGTTGATTTCCAAAATCTGACCCTAGCCAGTCAAAATGTTGGAGAAAATTTTGATGAGAGAATCATACGCTTCAAGACACATCTTAAGAACGTGCCAAGATCACATTTCAAATGGCACAGAATGACCACACATAAATTCTGAGAGCTGACATGCACATTCTAGAATTCTGAGATTACGATTGAAAGATCTCACAAGAATCGACTACATTAAAAAGCAAAATTGACTGGTTAGGCGAAAGTGAAAAGGATCAATCCTCAAAACAAAACAAAAAGAAAAAAGAAAAAGAAAAGAAAGGGAGATTGAAACTGAATCCTTTTATTCAAAGCTACCATAAGTGGCTCAAGTTTGAACTTATATGACGATTGGTTTGAGAAACCCTCATATCCAATTTCTTTCAAGCCCTTCCTTGAACTACGCTCGACCTGATTCCCACTCGGGGATACGTAGGCAACCGCATCGGTTCGGTCACCCCACCTACCCAAAAATCAACCCGCTTCTTCCCAACCATGCCCGAACTACGTTGGACCTGATCCCCACTTGGGGGTACGTAGGCAGACTTTCAAAAAAAGAAAAAAAGAAGGATGGCTCGCTAGGTCGAAAATCCGAAAGGATGCCTAGGCAAAAATTAGAGTTAAATCCAAGGTGAGCAATAACAAAAGAGAGAAAAGAGCTTGCTAGGTCACCTCACTGGTGCCTAGGCAAAAGTTTATGAGCATTTGAGAGATTAAAGTCACGGTCCATGCCTCAAGCCAGAAAATCACCTTCCACACTAGGGGCAAACTTCGGCTTCCCGCCTCGTTTGCCTGACTTTTACTATCTACCCTTCACACAAGGGGCAAACTTCGGTCACCTACCTCGTTTGCCCAAAACCTCCAATGAACCTTCCTCCAAACTAGGGGCAAACTTCGGTCATTTGTCACGTTTGCCTACCGATCCCACTTCATGCCCTTCAAACTAGGGGCAAACTTCGTTTGCCACCTGATCCCTATACACCAATGGTAAGCCTTCAAGTCACAAACATTGTCTTGAACAGATGGAAATGGAGCGTCTTTCATTCCATAAGCTAAGGCACTAATTCAAAGCACATCTTGAGAGAAGCAAAGAAATTGATTAGATCAGTAGGGAGGAATTTTCAAAAATAAGATTCACCATCAAAGTGATGCCACGTTAAGGAGAGAAGTAAACACAAAAGAGAAATGGTACATCATTTATGGCAAAAGCACATTAAGTTTTGGCAAGTCGACCTTGTTTCATTTTGGTGTCAAATGTGTCGTCCTCGTGCGTCAATGTCTGTCAAGTTTTTGAGTCTGTTGTAGTCTCAAATGTGTAAATCAACAGTGACTAATAAAATTTTCAAATCAAGTTATAAAGAGCATGCCAATACAAGCAGGAGTACCAAATACCATTACTGCATCGGTCAAGGCGTCAGCATGAGAAGCGTCAAAACTTGGGGAAGATTTCATCCCTTTCCAAACTGCCAAAAACTAATCATCTTTGTTCATGCAACATAAGTCCATGAGTGGCTGTTGATCTTCCATCTTTCTTCATGCAACATAAGTCCATGAGTGGCTGTTGATGATCTTCCTTTCTTCATGCAACATAAGTCCATGAGTGGCTGTTGATCTTTCATCTTTCTTCATGCAACATAAGTCCATGAGTGGTTGTTGATGATCTTCCTTTCTCCTTGCAACATAAGTCCATGAGTGGCTGTTGATCTTCCGTCTTTCTTCATGCAACATAAGTCCATGAGTGGCTATTGATGATCTTCCTTTCTTCATGCAACATAAGTCCATGAGTGGCTGTTGATGATCTTACTTTCTCCTTACAACATAAGTCCATGAGTGGCTGTTGATCTTCCGTCTTTCTTCATGCAACATAAGTCCATGAGTGGCTGTTGATCTTCGTCTTTCTTCATGCAACATAAGTCCATGAGTGGCTGTTGATGATCTTCCTTTCTCCTTGCAACATAAGTCCATGAGTGGCTGTTGATCTTTCATCTTTCTTCATGCAACATAAGTCCATGAGTGGCTGTTGATGATCTTCCTTTCTCCTTGCAACATAAGTCCATGAGTGGCTGTTGATCTTTCATCTTTCTTCGTGCAACATAAGTCCATGAGTGGCTGTTGATGATCTTCTTTTCTCCTAGCAACATAAGTCCATGAGTGGCTGTTGATCTTTCATCTTTCTTCATGCAACATAAGTCCATGAGTGGCTGTTGATGATCCTCCTTTCTCCTAGTAACGTAAGTCCATGAGTGGCTGTTGATCTTTCATATATCTTCATCCAACATAAGTCCATGAGTGGCTGTTGATGATCTTCCTTTCTTCTAGCAACATAATTCCATAAGTTGCTACTGATTATCACCCTCTATCAGTGTCAAACCACTGCAAATCATCTCTGTCACAAATAGAATGATACCTTGACTCCCATTTAAAAGACGTATTTCCTTCTTCCTAGCAGAGTACATTATCCTCCAGCTCCCGGAGGCCCTGACCGGCCCTCTTGGATTGAGATCCAAAAGAGATTCTCCGAGAACCCTACATCATCCTCCGAGGACAGAAACAGATAGATACCAGCTCCCAGAGGCCCTGACCGGCCCTCTTGGATTGAGCGCCAAAAGAGATTCTCCGAGAACCCTACATTATCCCCCGAGGACAGAAAGAACCCTACATCATCCCCCGAGGATAGAAACCGATAGATACCAGCTCCCGGAGGCCCTGACCGGCCCCCTTGGATTGAGCGCCAAAAGAGATTCTCCGAGAACCCTACATCATGCCCCGAGGATAGAAACCGATAGATACCAGCTCCCGGAGGCCCTGACCGGCCCCCTTGGATTGAGCGCCAAAGGAGATTCTCCGAGAACCCTACATCATCCCCCGAGGATAGAAACCGATAGATACCAGCTCCCGGAGGCCCTGACCGTCCCTCTTGGATTGAGCGCCAAAAGAGATTCTCCGAGAACCCTACATCATCCCCCGAGGACAAAAACCGATAGGCCCTAACCGGCTCTTTTGGATTGAGCATTGCGAGATCTGACCAACCACAAGAGATTCAGAGATGGATCCTGGTTCTAGGTCAAGAATTGAAGAGAGATTCTTAGAGAGTCCATCAGCTCCCGAAGGCCCTAACCAGCTCTTTTGGATTGAGCATTATGAGATCTGATAAACCACGAGAGATTCAGAGATGGATCCTGATTCTAGGTCAAGAATTGAAGAGAGATTCTCAAAGAGTCCCCTACCATCCCCAGCAGAAGATAACAGAAGTCCGGACCGATTCTCCGGCTTGTCATCATAAGGATCGGCCGACGATTGAAAACATCACCCGCAGTCGAATCACCCAAATTCCCAAGGCAAGCACTGTCTATTCGCAATTCAAGGATCCGTGTCCACTGATTATCATGAGCTTTCTCACCTGTCAGTCATCATGAGTTTCCTCACTTATCGCGAGCTTCTTCACTCCGGTTATCTCACCTGTCAATTATCGTGAGCTACCTATTATGAGCCTCCTCGCTTTGGTTATTATAAAACTGTCAGTTATCATTAACTCCCTCACCTATGGGTTATCTTTAGTTGTCATCCTCAAAGACCCCACATCCGATCCCATTCGCTTGTAAAGCACACTTCCCGTAATTCCAGAAGTTTGCCCCTAGACCCAAAGTCTTCTAAACCTTGCTGTCCTTATCCGAGTCATCCACCACATCACAGTCGCAAACACTAGCACAACACCAGCCACTCGGAGTGGCACGCCCCACAGCACTTGCTCATACTAGGGTCATAACACTAGACATGATAGGACTCATGACACAATTCATATCACATCCATGCATTGCATATCACTCTTATAGCATAGCATCCGCCTGATTGTTGTGTATGTGCATGTGTGATTTATTCCTTTTTACCCTGAACTACGTCCTGGTCTGATTCCCCTTGGGATACGTAGGCAGCTCACGCAGAGCACGACCAGCACTGACCTCAGCATCTTTCTTTTTTTTCTTCATTGCATCTTTTGCAACGTTTTTATCCTAAATCTATAGCCTCCAAAAAGTCCTGTCTCTTCAAAGCTTTGGCACTCGCTTGCGACATGCGTTGCCTCGCAAGTTCATGCCAAAGAGGGGCAAACTGTAGACACCCCATTTTGTCAGCTATCAGATTTAGGAGACCCATAGCTTGGTGGTTCACAATGATCGTAAAAGACTCAAAAGGACTCTCGGAAGTCAGCTCTATCTCTCAAAATGCTCAGAATGACCAAAATGCCCCTGAAAGCCCGAAAACTCCCAGATTTGGTCCCAAAGTTTTGAAAACATGCTACGTCATAAGAAAAGTGATAAAATGAGTTTTTAAGAAAAATCGGATGAAATCGTCAGCTCCTAGAGACCCCCGGAAGTCCCGGAAAGTCCCCGTTGACCGGTTTGACCAAGGTTTGACCAAGGTTGACCAAGGTTTGACCAAGTTTGACCAAAATCGTCCGAATTCACCAGAATCATTTTAAATCATGAGAGAAGTGTTAAAACAAGTTCCAGAAGAAAATCGAGCGAAAACATCAGCTCCCGGGAACTCCCGGAGGTTTCCAGAACTTCCCGGGAATCCCAGGTTTGACCAGAATTTGACTTTGGAACCGGAGCAACAAAATAATTTTCAAACATTTTTCATGGATACTAGAGGTCAATAGCTTTCCAACGGTATATCGCACATAATTTCTGGATTTAAAACGAATTTATTATGAATTTCCTAAGGCGAAAAAGGCGATCAAATCGATTTTTATCGTGAATACCGCAAAACTTTTCAAAGTGACCTATCCCCAAACTTTTTTTTTATGTAAAGTAGACTTCATTACCTTTCCAACGGTATATCACAACCTCAATTTGGAGTTCGTACGCATTTTCTGTGAATTTCGGACGAAATAGGGCCTTTTCGCGAATACCGGAACTTCAAGGGGCCTAAACAGCATTATCTGGACGAAGGAGGAGCAGTGCCGCCGCGGCACTGGCCCACTGCCACCGCGGTACTGGCCCAGTGCCGCCGCGGCACTCCCCTCTAGAACAGTGTATTTTTGTAATTTATTTTGGGGGTCCAATTTGATATATTAGAAATCAAAACGACGTAGTTTTGGTTCCCAGCTTATTTTGGACCAATGGGAGACCATTTTAAACTTTTTAAAACTCCATTTACCACCCCTCCTTTGCCTATAAAAGAAGCCATTTACTTCCATTTTGAAGAGAGACATGGAAGCTTAGAGAAAGCTTAGGAAGAAACTCTAGGGAAATATAGAGAGAGAAAGAGAAGACGTAGTCTTCTTCTTCCGTTTTTTCCAATCAAAGTGAGTTCTAATCTTGTTTTCCTCCACCATTTTTCTATATACTTCATCATCAATATACCCAATCACCATTCTTGAGTTAGGAAGCTACTTCCATGTCCAAATGTCAAAATCTATGAGTGAAACACCAAGCTACAAGTCCAAAATCATATTGATTATCATCTATTGATTGTTATTTACTTGCTTGTTCATATTATGTTCATCTCTTCTTAATCTCATTTCTTTTTATTTTCTTTATTTACTTACTAGTTCATCATCATCTAAGTGATGACATGAAGTTTGGGGTGAGTGAATCCTTATGGATAGTAGCTCTTGACCTCAAAAACATGTTTGATAGATGATGATCATAACCTCAATACTTCCAAGATGTTCTTGAAATGTATTGAAGTTATGTCCAAAATAAAAATGAATCTCTCCAATAATATTGGGAGTTCTTTGATGATTCAAGGTTGGATGAGGTTCTAAGTGGTCACATGGTCATCTCAAGAGTTTAAGTTCATGCTTTGAACATCTATTTCAAAACCCCCAATCAAGAACTCAAACTCTATTTCAAACCATCCATTTTCTTCAAGAATGATCCAAAACAGTGAGCTGTTCAGATTCAAAGATTTGTTTTGAATTAAATACTTGAGTTATGATGATGAAACCACTTGGAAAATCTTCCTAAGACATCATAGTTTGTCCCCAATTTTTCCCATCAATTATAGAAATGTGAAAGTATTTGTTTTGGATGTGAGAAGTTCATATTCATAATCTGCCTATGTTCTCACAGAATGTTCACCCAACTTCTTGCACTTATTCTGGATATTTTTGTCACTGTACATATATCTTTTCTATTTTTTTTATAAAACTTGGGTGTCTTAGGAAACTCTTTGTATATAATGGGTCATCATAAACCTTTTCTTTGATTTATGAAAAATCATACAAAATCAGTCAACAGTGCAGATTTTGTTTCTGAGTCATGTGTACATTCTGATTTATTTCTTTTAATCTGTGATAGCTATTTATGTTTAGCTTTTTTGGGTTATTTTGCTAGACACAATAAGGATGATCTCTGATTTTTCTCACATTTTTCTCGGCACGTTTGACCTCCCATTATAATGTTACAAAGTAATGCATACAGTCTGTCCACTATTCACAGCATTTCACTTTTTGGCTTTCACACTTTGATGCAACACTCTCTTGTATCTAGATGAACCCATATCCCATGCACATGTTCTTTACCACTTTTAGCATGCTATGTCATGTCATGTATCATCTATCCTCTCATGTATCATACTCCCATAGACTCTTGAGTTTGGTTTCCAAATAAAACCATGTTTTGCAAATACTTGGGAAGTTCTTGAAATAAGTTAGGAATTAATATTCCAAGTGGTTAGAATATTCATCCAAGTTCTGGAAGTATACTTTCAAAACCCCCATTTCAAAATCCCCCTCTTAAACCCCTCATTTTGATTCCAAGAAATAAACCTTGTTTTTCTCAAAACCCTCAAAACAGTGAGTCATTTAACTTCAAGGAATTATTTTGAGTTCAATACTCAATGTATGAATGTAAGACCACTTGGAAAGTCTTCCTAACTCATTAGAGAACACCCATGATTTTTGGTTTGACTTGGAAATACATGAAAATGGTCCATTTGGATCCAAACATTTTCTGTAGACATTCTGTTTTTGATGTCACAGTAGCTAGTTCCACCTTCAACTTGTTTTCCAGAAAAACTTTTCCAAAAGGGGTGGTCCTAACTCATTTTTCCCTTAAACTTCAATGTCTTAGGGAACTTTCTGTATAAAATGGGCCTCTAGATCATTCGTTTTCATTTTCTAAGATTTTTCAACATTTCAGTCGACGGTACGGACTCTGTTTCTGAGTGATCTTCATTGTTTATATGATTTATCTTAATCTGTGATAGCTATCCAAGATTGGCCTTTTGGGTTGTGTTCTAGACACAATACGGAAGATCTCCATAAAAAAATCATGCATTGAAAACACTCTTAACCCCTCTTTTCAATTTCCAAAAGATCATGCTACTGTTCTGTCCACTATTCACAGCAAGCACATTTCAACTTTCATCCTTTGATTTGATGCTTGTATGCATTCCAAATTAGTTCATATCTTAGGAAGTAGTTCATACTACATTTGTACATATCCCATGATTATTTCATTCATTCATTCATACACATTTTCGACTTCTAAGTCATTCTAGAAATCCATGTACACAAAACACACTACAACCTTTGCATATTTTAGATACATACATTGCATTCATGCAAGATTTGGGGTTTTTGTAACTCTTAATCTAAGAATTATAAAGAATGATCACGATCATACGTTCATGCTTCCCCTTTGATCTAATCATCCTTTCTCATCCGTCCCGGGGATTGAGAGATCTTCTTTTCTCAAAGAATAACATGCATCATACTAGCTTGTTAAGCATATTTTGATTTCTTTGTTTATTTGTTTCAAGAACAATTCATATCCCCTTTAGATTAGGAAAACTTGATTAATTGATATATGATTAGACGATTTTTCCTAGGTTTATTTGTGTGATCTTTCACTTCGCATTGTGTGATATTTGGCTTAGATCTTATGAATGATATCTTATCTTTAGATCTTTTATTTCAAGTTTCTTATGTGATGTAATATACTATCGTAGTATTATTTTTCGAACCATACATAGTATAAGATGATTATTTGGATGCTAATTGAGGCCCGTCGAAAGACGGGGCGAGTTGAGGGTGTTTTAGTCGCGACAAAGGCTCCTTCCTCTCTCGTACCAAAACCCCGAACCAAGTTCTTTGGTTATGAAGGGCCGGTGCCCTTATCCGCTTGGGTGAGTCAAAATTAGGTTTCTTGGTTCCTTAAAGACCAAGTGGCGACTCTGTATCTGTTTTCAACAGACCATTTTCTTTTCTTTGATCCAAGTCAAATTCCTTTTCAAAACAATCTCAAACAAGAGAAGTGGTCCACTTCCGGTGTCCACAGCAGCGGTTTCCAAAGCATAACCCCAAAGGAATAATGGCAACTCAGAATAACTCATCATTGACCTAGTCATGTCTAAAAGAGTCCGATTCCTTCTCTCCACTACACCGTTTTGCTGAGGCGTACCAGGTGCAGTCAACTATGACATAATCCCATTCTGTACAAGGTGATCAATAAACTCATTAGAGAGCTACTCGCCACCTCGATCAGATCGAATGGCCTTGATATGTGTGCCCAATTACTTCTCCACTTCAGCCCTAAACTCTTTGAACTTTTCAAAAGCTTCAGACTTGTGCTGCATTAGGTACACATATCCATACCTAGAGTGGTCATCAGTAAATGTTATGAAATACTCATAACCACCCCTTGCTCTAATATTTATTGGTCCACACACATCAGTATGAACTAATTCCAACAATGCATTGGTTCTATTGCCCTTTGCAGGAAAGGGCCTTTTTATCATCTTACCCTCTAAACAAGACTCGCAGACTTCCATTGGTTCGAGAACCAAATCGCCTAAGACCCCTTCTTTGACTAGTCTGCTAATCCTATTTTGATTGATATGACCAAGCCTCATATGCCAAAGCCTTGCTGGATTAGTGGAAGGTCTATTTCTCTTAGATGGTACAGTTACCACTGAGTTATTAAGTTCCATGCAAGAATCTTTAGAAATATTGGGAGTAATCACATACAAACCATTTGATTTAACACCAGAACATATAAAAGAACTATTTCTTTTAATCACAACTTCAGTTCCAAAATGAAAAGAATAACCATTATTCGATAAATTAGAAACTGAAATTAAATTACGTCTCATTGAAGGGACGTAAAGTACATCTGATAAAATCAAAACTTTATTGTCTAAAAATTCTAAAACTACGACTCCTATAAAAACCGCAGAAACGGTTGCGCTAGAACCTAGAGTAAGTACTATTTTCCCATCACTGCACCTCCTGGTTGATCTGAACCCCTGCAATGAATTACAGATATGGTTAGTCGCACCAGAATCAATGCACCAAGTGTTTGAAGTATCCGTTATAAAACTTACTTCAATCACATGTGATTCAATCATACCTTGAACTCTTGTAGCTAAGAATTCTGGACAGTTCCTCTTCCAGTGGCCCTTCTCATCACATTCGAAACACTTTCCTTTGCCTTGGCCACCTACCTTCCCTTTGCCCTTACCTTTTCCCTTAGATTTTGCAATCTTAGGGACCGGTCCAACACTTAAACCACCAGTGCCAGCCTTCTTCTTCCCTTTCTTTCCTTTCAGTGTAGATCGGGAAGAGGAAGCGCTTTTCTCAACGTTCAAAACGTTGACCCCAGGTTTGATCACCCCTTCCGCTGCCAAAAGAGAACTCATCAATTCGCTCATTGAAAAATTCATTTGATTCATATTATAGTTAAGTTTAAATTGAGCGAATGAAGGCAATAGCGAATTAAGGATCATATCAACTTGGGTCTGTGCATCGATGTTGGCACCTAGGGTCTCCAGCTCGTTTAAATAACCAATCATTTTTAAAACATGTTCCTTGGCTGGAGTCCCTTCCGACATCTTTGCACTCATTATCTTTTGCATGGCTACCTGCCTGGCAGACCTGCCATGCTCCCCAAACATCTTTTTCAGGGATGTGATAATGTCACTGGAAGAATCATTCGATTGGAATTTTTGTTGCAACACACTAGCCATTGAGGCTAGAATATAGCAACAAGCCATTCCATTCAACTTCTTCCATTTATCGAACTCGCGTTTGGCCGCTGCAGAAGCATTTGTCGCGGGTTCATCAGGGCTTGGGGGTGGTGAGAACATATATGTGATCCTCTGCAATTAACACGATGTCAAGATTACGTTTCCGTTCAGTGTAGTTATTCCCGGTTAACTTGTTTTGAGTGAGTATGGTAGCAAGTGGACTAAATGCAGATCCAGACATTATGATTACTGAAAATCAAACAAAATAAATATGGATATCAGAATTTGATAGTTTGAAATAAAAGAATCCTGTAAAAACTCTTATTTTAAAACAAAGTCGCCGGAATATCGAAACGAAAGAATAAAGCCTCCGTGTGGTGGTCAATGTTCGATCTTTCAATTAATCATGACTTGTCCGCTATGCAACTCTTGCTAAACAAGTTATGACTCCCGATCCCTTTTGATCTCTAAGTTTCTGAATAATGCCCCATCTGGGGTCCCTTATCCATAGCTTAGCTAGTGTGTACCATTAACTAGGATCCAATCACAACCGTCTCAAGTCGCGCCTCCGTGTGGTGGTCACCCTCAAACACGTCTGATTGATCCTATCAAAAGGAAGTTCACATCTAATAACCAATGAGTAAATAACCCTCCGTATGGAATGATCACCCCTGGTGAGGTGACATAGAATGCACCACTCATCTTACAGTGAACCGTTAATGGAAGATCGTGGGTGTTTATTAATAAGACTCTCTCCCACTAGATTTAGGAATTAAGGATTTTGCTTTTAAAAAATTTCCCACATTACCCATAAACATCCAATGTTTACTAATATGTTAAAATGGTTTTTGAATTTTATTTTAGAAAACTTGTTTTACGTGCATGCAAGTAGTAACAATATAATTAAATGCCAATCACAAACCAAGCACATAAAACAAAAAACTAAAATTGAAAATAAAGACATCCAAACTATGCCTCTATCTCCGATGGCTCTATCTCCATAGAACCTCCTTTTGGTTTGATCGCCTCCAGCTCCATCTTCATGGACAATGGCTTCTTGCTCCATCTTCATGGATTTTCTAATTCTATTACATTTGTCCTATGCTTCTTTCGAAGCTTACAATTTATCTAGAAAATAGAAATAGTAACAACAAAATAAAAGGCTAGGAAAACTGGTGCAACTTTCCTTTTCGTAGGATTGAAGTCAGAGCGCCCTTTACATATGCCTTAAAACCAAACCAAACTTAAATTACAACATGTACCAATCTCAAATAATTTAAATACAAATATTTAAATGACTTGGTGCCATGGGAGATAGCGACTAATCTAGCTACAAAAGGGTTAGTCGTACACGCATCCACACATACATAACAAGTATATGTAACTATTGGAACACTTAATTGATTCACACAGTATATAAACTTTTTACATACTGAATTAGAACTTAAAACTGCATCTTACTTCTCTGTTACTGTTCGATCGCTCGAACCTTCGATCGATTGAACACTGGTCAATCTCTTGAACATTCCGTTTCACATAATGATTTAAAAAATTTGCAGAATATATTAAAATAAAAGTTTTTAATTTCAAAACTCTTTAAAACTGTGAAAAAGAGAACCTGACAAAGAGTCTGTCTCGATCGATCGAACTACATTCGATCGATCGAACACCAGAAGGTTTCAATCGATCAAAAACTGTTTGATCGCTTGAGTACATAGAATGTTCGATCGATCGAAATATGTTCGATCGATCGAACCTACCTTACATCCTATGCAATCACAGATTTGTACTCTGCTGTGATAACACTGTAGAAACAAATCTGTGATGATGAAGTTTCAAAAACAGTTCTAAAATCAACATACAAATCAAAATAGTGTTCCAATAAACGCATCTATAGATCCAAACGAGCGTGGCTCTGATACCAATTAATGGAAAAACCGATTTAAGTTAAAAGTTTAAACGCGCAGCGGAAAAGTCAAGTTATAAAACTTAATGAAAGCCCAGGATCTACTATTCGTTAATTCCATAGATGCGCACAAGAGGGGACAAGAGTTATACCTTAGTGTATTGAACCCAATTCTGATTTTCTTCTTCTTCCTTGGTGATGCAGCAGCCTCCACTAGGTTGTCTTCACCCTTATGTCTCCTGTGGATGCTTCCCGGAGAGACTAGAGATGGTGGGATCTCTATTAGAGAGAAAGAAGAAGGTTTGGTGCTCTAAAATAGTTTCTACAACATCTGGTTAATAAAAACGATGAACTTCTTTTCCAGAACGCAGCTGCCCTATTTATAGATTCCCAGAACCGACCTAACCTTCAATCGATCGAAGGACTTCGATCGATCGAACATTCGATCGATCGAACCATTTTCGATCGATCGAACTTGTCATGATTTCAATCGATCAAACTTATCTTGACAGCTTCCTCAAGTGTCTTTCCAAGCATCCTAGCGGAGCTAAGAGTGGGACCTCCTAGGCTCTTTATTGTTGGCTCAGACCAGTTTGTTAATTACCATGACCAAACTCTTTGATCAGCAAACTAACCAGCTGGTCAGTTAATGTTTACTCCACTATAAAACGATAACTGAACTCCAATGCTAAAGAACATATCCGAAGCGATAACTAGACTTGTATGGTGTACTAATGTCCCTCTACCATCAGCATTCGTAATCATATTCAAGTAGTCGGATAACAGTTACTGTCAACCTGAATCATGATTACTTCTTGTATTCTTTGAGTCCCATTCACCTCTCATGATTACCAAATATGTTGATAAATATTATCAATAAGACTGCAGTTCTCAGTAACCAACTTGGTGACATTCTCAAGGGAATGCTTACTCTGAATCAGAGGGTAGATTCTATCTTGATAATATATGTTCACAACCCTATGAACATGACACACCCAAGATACCCAGGTGTTGATCTTCTATAGACCTCACTGATTGGTAAGTCAAAGCAGTCATACCCACAGTCTGTGTTCATAATTGTCTCAAGATTGAGAACACGTACCTTGTACAAGTTATGAGTTCCTATTGACTATTGACAGCCTTAAGCGTCAATAGGAAACTCAGGTCCGTCAATGCACTATAAGCACTAGCATATCAACTAAGAGCTACACTCTAGTGATTGAGATTAATCACTCCATCCAATGGTAGTTAATTATGCTACAGTGTAGACCTGATGAGGTATTCAGTCTCATCATCCACTGTGAATAGTAATTCGTATCTCACTTGTGTGTATCTCATACACACACGAATTGCTTACTATGGTACTTAAGGATAAACAATCATCTCATAAAAGAAACATACATAACAAAATGTAAAGCTGATATCCATATATTAAAATGTCAATGTCTCATACATAAAGTAATGGTTTGAGGGCACAAACCCAACATCTTGATCATAGCCAGCTTCGTCTGGACCTGCAAAGGCTGGAGGTGGAAGGTCCAGAGGCATGAAAAGCCGTTAGCGGTTAAGCTAAGTGAGGGTCCCCTTAAGGTTACCATCACCAAGGTAAGTTATTCATCATCTCTTCTTATTTCTCGAAACCATATCTCGTTCACCAAAAATCCCTGTCACGCCCAGAAGTACCAAAAATAGGGATAAATAAATTTCCTTTATGGGTTTGTAGACACGTGACTGGTTGTGAATGTCACCTGATTGTCCAAAAATGCTTAAAACAATAATATAATACGGGAAAGTGACTAAGTTCAGCGGAAGCAAGAATCTAAACATTCAAGTCTTATGATTAGTATATTATTGACTAAAAGATATCCAAAAGATAGATATTACAAGTTCAACTAAGCTATTACATCATAAACATATTAAAAACAAAACTATGATAAAAGAAAAACTCCAACATCTTCAGCTGGCGAAACCATAGCCTTCCTCATAGTAATCTTCACCAGCATAGTCTTTAGTAGCAAAATCTGTATCTTGATCATAGCCAGCTTCGTCTGGACCTGCAAAGGCTGGACGTGGAAGGTCCAGCAGCATGAAAAGCCGTTAGAGGTTAAGCTAAGTGAGGGTCCCCTTAAGGTTACCACCACCAAGGTAAGTTATTCATCATCTCTTCTTATTTCTCGAAACCATATCTCGTTCACCAAAAATCCCTGTCACGCCCCGAAGTACCAAAAATAGGGAAAAATAAATTTCCTTTATGGGTTCGCAGACACGTGACTGGTTGTGAATATCACCTGATTGTCCAAAAATGCTTAAAACAATATTATAATACGGGAAAGTGATTAAGTTCAGCAGAAGCAAGAACTAAACATTCAAGTCTTATGATTAGTATATTACAGACTAAAAGATATCCAAAAGATAGATATTACAAGTTCAACTAAGCTATTACATCATAAACATATTAAAAACAAAACTATGATAAAAGAAAAACTCCAAGATCTCCAGCTGGTGAAACCATAGCCTTCCTCATAGTAATCTTCACCAGCATAGTCTTTAGTAGTAAAATCTGTATCTTGATCATAGCCAGCTTCGTCTGGACCTGCAAAGGCTGGACGTGGAATGTCCAGTGGCATGAAAAGCCGTTAGCGGTTAAGCTAAGTGAGGGTCCCCTTAAGGTTACCACCACCAAGGTAAGTTATTCATCATCTCTTCTTATTTCTCGAAACCATATCTCGTTCATCATTTCTTATTCTCGATACTATGTTTCGTTCGTCTTTTCTTATTCTAAAAACCATGTCTTATTTAAACCCAATCATTCCCATTGAAACTTAACCCAGAACTGAACTGACCAATGACATTGACTGAAAGAAGACTTGACTCCAAACGCATTTACTGGTCAAGAAAGAACAACACTCAACAATGAATAGTTAATTGTCGCCCAACTGGCACTCAAACTGTCGCCCAAATGGCATAAGTATGCAGGACATTAACAATCTCTTGGTCGAACACGTCATGCCGATCCTCATGTCGCCCTCACGTTACCAAACACATCATGCCGATCCTCAGACCAAGGGTACGGGAAATTAATAATCACTTGGACGAACACGTCATGCCGATCCTCAGGTCACCCGTACATAACCGAACACTTCATGCCGATCCTCAGTCCAAGGGTGCGAAAAAATAATCAACCACTTGATCGAACATGTCATGACGATCCTCAGGTCATCTGCACTTGACCGAACACGTCATGCCCATCCTCAGATCAAGAACACAAAACATAACTCTCCGATCGACACCATGGAATTACCGAAAGACCAATTTTGCAAGAAATATCCAAATACGACACGAAAGTTCATGAATCAACTTTGACAGGTAGTCACACGACTAGAAACGAGGCCCAATGTCCCTTATTCGCATAAAATCTATTATTGAAGGTTTTATTGTTATTTTACACGTTCGTACGTTTTGTAGTTTAGTTCATTAATATCATCCATTTATAACCGTTAGTATTTCACTTTACATTCGACATTCTGTTTTACCTCTCAATATGCTTACGATGAGAACTTACCCAATCATTATCAATGCATTAATCGTGTTGTACAACATACTTAAAGATTGGGTATGAGTTTTCCAACGGTCATTAAACTATATTCATAACAATGGAAAACATAGCATGTAGTTCATGAATTTATAACATGATTTTAATACCCATAAACATATAGATGAAACCCTTAACATACTCATCTACGTGATAGCACTACCATAGTACGAGATGTTTATCACAACACAGGTACCAGAAAATTAGCATCAACAATCAACACCATGCATAAACAAAACATCATACAAAAAGTTGTACAATCTTCCAGGATATATTTTCATTGTATTGACTGAATTAATATGATTTATTTGGGCATGATAAATTGCTTTGTAGATCAAACTCAAAACTAAAACATTGTAGATAAGAGGAATATCTCCATGTACAAAAAAAATCTAACTTCAATTACATTTTTGAGCTACTCAAAATATTTATTTTACAAGACATTTCTTATATCTCGGACTATTCTGTCCAGATTTATAGTACTGCATTGTACGTGAATTTCACCTATGAAGGATGGGTTTTTAGACTGAGATATGAAAGAGTTATTTGTATATAAATGAGTTAGCTTTTACCACAAAACAACCTAGCTTAATTCCGATTTTTGAGCTGCTCCAAACATTGATTTTACTAAACTACATTCTGCTAAAAGTTTCTGTTTCCCAGATTCATAACACTGCGTTGTACATGCATTTCACCTATGAGGGGGTGATTTCTAGACTGAGCTATAGAGGAGTTATTTCTAGATAAATGAGTTACCTTTTACCACAAAAACAACTAGCTTAATTCCGATTTTTGAGCTCTTCAAAACATTCATTTTACTAAACTACATTCAGCTGGAAGTTTCTGTTTTCCCAGGTTTATAACACTGCGTTGTACATGTATTTCACCCATGAAGGAGTGATTTTCAGACCAAGCCATACAAGAGTTATTTATAAATAAATGAGTTGGATTTTACCATAAAAAAAAACCTAGCTTATTTCCGATTTTTGAGCTCCTCAAAACATTCATTTTACTGAACTATATTCTGCTGAAAGTTTTAGTTTCTCAGATTTATGGATTTGTCTTGCATGTCATGAAAACTTCAACATAACAACATCAAACTTCTACTAAACATTAATACATACTGTATATGTTCTAAATTGAGTTAGATTACTCACAATTACTCACAATTTACTCACCAAAGCTTAGAATTAAGCTTGGATGTTGGTTTGAAACTTGATGAAGCTTTGAACTCAAACTCCAAGGATGAACTTCTTCTTCTTCTAACTTCTTGAATCTTCTTACTGCTGGGAATTTTCTTGAGCTTCTAGGACTTATAAACACAGCTCTTAGGTTCCCATGGTAGTGTATGTAGGTGTATGGGTGTGTATATGTGTTTGCATGTGAAGTGTATACAAGGGAAGGGGGTGAATGCTTGGTTTCTCCTTGTTTTTCTTCTATATCTCCATGGGATTTATAACTCCCAGCTCTCTTTCTTAACTTAGGTGCAGATTATGAAGACTAAAAATGTCAAATGAGTGCATGTGTATTATTAAATAGCAAGGGAGGATGGGCATGTGTCTCCATGCATGCTTGCATGTGTGCATGGAGGGCCATGTGTCCATCTAATGGACAAATGTCACATGGAGTGATGACAAGTGTAGGGGATGATGCATGGGACTTGCCATGTGGCCGGCCATATGGGTCCCACCTCTTGTTGTGTGCCACTTCCTTAGTTTACGTGCATAAGTTCCTCGGTATACGTGTCGGTCTCGAAGTACGTGCAAACTGGTATTATTTCTAATGTTCGGGTTTGGGTACGGGACTAAGTTAAATCTTATTATGGTCGAGTCGGTATGGTTACTACAATCTATATGGTAATACTACAACACGTCTATACCGTCACGTAATTAAAATAATAATATAATAATATAGTCGGTCCAATATAGAAATTTAAAAAAAAGCTGATATTATAATGACAGAAAATTACGGGTGTTATAGCGTCAAAGGCAAGTTGAGGAGTTATTGGACAAAGGAAACGTGAGAGAAAGCATGAGTCAGTGCGCGGTACCGGTGTTACTTGTGCCTAAGAAGGATGGAACTTGAAGAAGGTGTGTTGATTGCCGGGCTATCAACAACATCACGGTAAAGTATAAACATCCCATTCCTAGGTTAGATGACATGTTGGATGAGTTGCATGGCTCATGTCTTTTCACAAAAATTAATCTTAAAAGTAGATACCATCAGATTAGGATGAAAGATGGTGATGAATGGAAAACAGCTTTCCATATCAAATGGCGGAATGATCCCCAACTTTCCATATCAAACAACTTTAACATTCAGATACATATCAAATGGCGAAATGATCCCCAACTTCATGCTCTCGTGGATATCTGGAGTTGATCCCCTGTTACTTTGGTTTTGTTTCTTTCTTGGTTTTTGCTTGGATGCTGAGGCAGGCCTCTTTCGCTGACTTGTCCATTTGATTGGGGATGCCATGTTGTTTTGGCTTTGAGTTGGCTTCTTTTTGTTTCATTTTTGGTTTGTTGGTTGGCTTTGTGGGTGATTCTTAGCAGGGATGGTTTTTCTTTCTTGACTGTTGTTTTAGAAAGGACCCCATCCCTTGCTTGTTTGGCTTATTGCTTTTTTTGAGCTCATTGTTTACCCTGGGGCATGCCCTTGTATTTTGTACAGTGCCGTTTAGCTTTTTGCTTTTATTGATTAACCATTTTTCGAAAAAAAAATAAAAATAAAAAAATAGCTTTTAAAACCAAATATGGATTGTATAAGTGGTTGGTAATGCCTTTTGGCTTAACTAATGCACAAGTATATTCATGAGGTTAATGAACCATACTTTGCGTGAATTCATAAGCAGATTTGTTATGGTATATGTTGATGATATTTTGGTGTATAGCAAGAGCTTAGATGATCATATTGAACATTTGCATTGTGTGCTTGATGTTTTGAGAAAAGAGAAATTATATGCCAATTTGATGAAATGTTCCTTTTGCTTGGACAAAGTTGTGTTTCTTGGTTTTGTTGTTAGTGCGAAGGGAAATGGGTAGATGAGGAGAAGGTGAAGGCTGTCAAAGTGTGTCCCACACCTAAGTCAATCACAGAGGTGAGAAGTGTTCATGGTTTGGCTAGTTTTTATTGGCGATTTGTTAAAGATTTCAGTACACTAGCTGCACCACTTACTGAAGTTGTTAAGAAATCCGTAGAGTTTAATTGGAGTGTGAGCAAGATCATGCATTTTCTGAAATTAAAGAAAGGTTATGTAGTGCTCCTTTATTAACATTACCTGATTTTTCTAAAACTTTTGAAATTGAGAGACTAACTGTATCTTCAGATACTAAACTATGACGAGAGCCGAGAGCTATTTTGTGTTATGAATTATTATGCAGTTATGTTACTCACTCAGCATTATTCCAAAGCTGACGGCATATTACGTCCTAGACATTCCCAAGTCTAAAGTGTTGCAGGAATTGGTTAGACAGAGAGGTGAGCTCAGGATGTAGTACTGAGGAGCTAAGGAAGGATAGAGCCAAGCTGGAAACCGAAAGATAATTAATTTCAGTGTTTAAGCTTATGTATAAGTTTAGTATGGCCTTATGTTATAAGTTCAAAGTAATTGTAAATTGTGAAATTTCCGCTGCTGTATTTATGTTTCAGTTAAGATTAAGTTATGTTTATGCTTTAGTATTTCCCTTATAAATGCATGTGCGGAGTTAGAAAGGACATAATGGTTAATCAACCAGTCACGTGTCCACGGATCCAAACGTGGAAATTTAGATACCAAAAATCCCTGTCACACCCCGGCATAGCCAAAATCCTCCTCGGTGTACTCCTGCTCCACTTCCTCCTCCTGGGCAACATCATAACCTGTGTTCTCATCACCTTGATAAGATTGACATGGGAATGTCCAGCGACATAAACGCCGTTAGCTTATGAAAGCCGAGTGTGTTCAAAGTAATTGTAAATTGTGAAATTTCCGCTGCTGTATTTATGTTTCAGTTAAGATTAAGTTATGTTTATGCTTTAGTATTTCCCTTATAAATGCATGTGCGGAGTTAGAAAGGACATAATGGTCAATCAACCAGTCACGTGTCCACGGATCCAAACGTGGAAATTTAGATACCAAAAATCCCTATCACACCCCGGCATAGCCAAAATCCTCCTCGGTGTACTCCTGCTGCACTTCCTCCTCCTGGGCAACATCATAACCTGTGTTCTCATCACCTTGATAAGATTGACATGTGAATGTCCAGCGACATAAACGCTGTTAGCTTATGAAAGTCGAGTGTGAAAACTAAATCAAATGGAACGTATATAGCCACACACAATAAAGATACGTTTACTACTTTTATTACGTCTTTTAAAGTTCTCCACGTTCTCAACATCGAACTATGACCACTAACATGCTCGACCAAGTATTAGAATAGAATACAGACAATAACCACGACCAATGTCAACATCTCGAAGATGTTGTAGCAACTTGCTACAAGAGCCTGACTCGGAATCTGTAATACCCTGTATTTTGGATATATAGTAAAACTTGGTATTCGTTTCTATGTACTTGTATAACCTAAACCTTTCCTTTGATGAAATTTGATTACCAATCGATTGTCATAGTTCCCAATTGATTGCCATTTTTTTTAGTACCAATCGATTGACATATTCCCAATCGATTGCCATTTTACCGACCAGAATTTATGACGTGGCAACATACAAATCGATTGCCTTCAAATATCTGTAACCGATCGATTGTCACATTTACCAATCGATTAGCATAAGCTGAGACAAGTTTTCTCCTTTTCTTTAGCTTTGGACGTGTGGCACTCTCAATCTATATATATGTATATATATGAGTTCATTTATGGCCTTGGGCCAGTTTTGGCAGCCTTGAGAGAAAAAGAGAGAGGCACATCTTGTGAGTTATATATATATATACACATCTATATCTATATATATACACACACTACCTTGGCAGTAAGGAGGAAAGAACAAGAAGAAGAAAAGAGAAGAGGAAGAGATAGAGAGACAACACTGAGGTAGAGAAAGAAAGAAGAGAAGAGGAGAGAGGAAGCTTGGAGGTTTTCAAGACAAACACAACCCAACACCCCCTAGGTGAGTTTTTGCTCACTTGGTTTCATGTATATAATGTTTATACAAGTTCTTGTGAAGTCTAGATGGGTTAAATGCATAGTTTTGAAGTCTATATATGCTATTTTTATAGTCTGCTGGAGAAGACGTAGTACCAATCGATTGGTATAAATTCCAATCGATTGCCATCAGTCTAGACCCAATCAATTGGATAGAATTCCAATCGATTGCCATCCCAATTGATTGCCATGTTGATCAATCGATTGGTATCGACTTTTTGTCCCAATCGATTGGACCCTTGTCCCAATAGATTAGCATTGACAGAACATGGATTCCTTTACCTATTTACTATATTAAGAGTTCGAGTGTTCGATTCTCGATTTGGACTTCTATTATGCGATTATGAGTGGGTCAGGGAAAATGTGACAACACAGATAAGTATGATTAAGAATAATAGGTTAAAGTAACGACAATAGATACCATACGGATCATGTATGAGTTCGATATACGTTCATTTAATTAGAGTGGTCAAGCCACACAGAAAGTCATGTATCAGTAGTAGTACTGGGTTTTGGTAGGTTTGATAAGTTCTGGAAATGGTATGTGGGCGGACGCTTGGTCATGATATGATTTCACATGCGGTAGATGGGTTATATCCTTAACGAGCAGTGGACAGGACCATGTAGTCTTAAGATGGCCAGATGATCCATGTTATATTTTTAACGAGTGGTGGAAGGTTTATATCCTTAACGAGCGGTGGATGGGGGATCACTGGTATACAGCGATAAGTCGTGGCAATAGATTGGATGTGCTGTTGTTCAAAGCGTTGTATCCCAGACATGCGGTGGATGGTTTATATCCTTAACGAGCAGGGGATGGACTGATGTGGTGTCCATGATTACGGTAGATGGTTTATATCCTTAACGAGCAAATGGACAGAATGATGGTATGTCTACATTTATCAAGGGTTTGAGTCTATTCTTCTGGAAAGAGTATGTTGGGCATCGGTCTCTGAATAATAAGACGATAAGGGTTGAGGTACGATGTTGGAATATACAGAAGATACTATTTAATATAACTATATCTTAGACATTTCAATAACTTGTTATATGTTATATTATTGATACCCTATGAGTTTCTATTCACTCAGTTCTCAGTAAGCTGACGGCCGTTATTGCCTGGACATTCCCCGTCCAGATTTCCCTGTCCCTTTTAATAAAGATAGTGGAGCTTACAATGACAGTTACTACCCTGAAGGGACTTATGCAGAGGACAGCCCCACTAATGCCGGTTACGCTAGAGAAGGAGGTTACGCTGATAAATATCCTTATGCCAGCTGAAGACTGAAGATAGTGATATCAAGTTTATATTTATGCTATTCTGTTGAACTCTATTTAGTTTTAGCTTGATGGGTACTTGGGCATATGTTGTGTCCAGACCTGTTGTGATCCTGTGGACCACACTCTAATGTTTGTAATAGTAATACTGTTGTTATATTTCAGTTGGTTACTATTCCTGTTAGACTAGTACTGTATGGTGTGGATAGATTAGTGACTTTCACTTGTCATTCCCTATGGACCCAAAAAGGAGTTTCTCTATTTTTGCTGCTCTGGGGCGTAACAGGATTTTTGGTATCAGATCTTTAGGTTGTGATACTCTTGTTCACTAACATTTCCACACCATCTGGTCCTAGCGTTTTAAGATCCCTGAAATAAGATATGAGTTTGAGATAAGGTCATCCTTCTGACGATAGATAGTTTCCTTTGTAGGATAGCATGGATCTAGAGTTTCATCAGTTTGTGACCGATGCTTATGGAGGGCATGCGATCCATGGGGATACCGTTGAGCCAGTTGACCTAGAGTTTTATTGTGAGCGTATGTGCCAGATAGCTAGCCGACATCTGGAGGAAGACATGTGGAGAGTGCTTTATGAGACCAGGAGGACTCACCCGACACAGATGCGTGTGGATGCTTACCATACTGCGAGAGTTGGTAGAGACATTTATTAGGAGATACTACAGTTGGTTCAGAGTAAGCTTGAGATGGATGAGATTGAGTTGAGAGCCATTGTAGCTAGTCCACCAGAGCCTGTAGCTGCACCAGTACTAGCAGCACCACCATCGCTGGTACCTGATGTACCAGTCCCAGAGCCTGAGCTGATTGAGGATGAGGATGATCTAGGTCTAGAGGACGAGCATCCTGACGAGGATATAGATGGGAATGGATAGGAGGAGCCGATAGATGATGACCTAGCAGAGGATGAGCATACGGACGATGCAGATGATGATGAGCCGGAGGATGACCCGGAGGAGCCAGAGTTTGAGTCAGAGGATCCAGCACAGGACCCAGAGGGCTGTTGAGACAGACTTAGTAGTAGGTGAGGATGTGCCTGATGAGGATATAGTTGTGCCGGAGGCACCGGTTGTGCTTCAGATACCGGTCGGACCGATTATGCACATGGCAGCCATGGCCGATATGTCGATAGCGTGGATAGCTCAGATGGTAGCAAAGCCAGCAGGTTTTGTTATGGGAGAGGCAACTATAGTGGGAGCTCTTGATATAGCCGATGGTTTAGCCGCAGTAGTAGTCAATGTCGCTAACCAGGCGATAGCAGATGTGATGGAGGATGATGATGCAGAGATGATAGAGGATTAGGATATAGGAGTCATAGTTGGAGATCTTGCCGCACTAGTTGAGGATGATCCACTTGAGGAGATGGAGATTGATTCAGAGGATGAGGCACCACCAGCAGGGTCAGATGCGGACGAATTTTGAGTTAGGATCTGGAGGGTATAGATTTTGTTATTTTTATATCAGGACATCTTGTCCACTAGATTTTGGGGGGCTTGAGAGATAGCTATTAGACCATAGCTTATATTGTATAGCTAGACGCCACTAGCATAATTGCCCTTAGTACTGTATTTTGCTTATGTCCCACGTGGTACATGGTACGATTACTGTGTACTCCATGGTACATCTTTTGATATATATATATATATACGAGTAGTACTTTTAGTATCATTGTTTGCCTATTTGTTCATTCTGTGTAGGACTGTTAATTCTTGTTGCTTCTCGTCCCATCTTATTTTCCTTTCTTTGAGAAGACTTTAAGCTAATTCACGAGTCTTTTGTAGGCGACACTCGTTATCATTATGGTAGGACCCTTGAGAAATCACCAAGCGCGCATTGGAGCACCTATTCCAGAGGGAATGGATCTATTTGGAGTTTTCGAAGCATTTATGCAAAGGATGGAGCATGTAGGTGATACCTATAATCATGCCACAAATCAGCGACCTATTCAACCCCCGGTAGCACTGTTCCAGCAGAGACAAACTGGAGACAAGTTACTATCAAATTTTTGTGGGTTACGTCCAGAGAAGTTCGATGGACTAATAGAACCATGGAAAGCGGAACAATGGATAAGAGAGATGGAGTTGATATTCGAAGCCTTGGAATACAGTGAACAGGAGAAACGTCGCCTTGCTACGTTTCAGCTCACTTGTGCCACCGCAGATTGGTGGGAAGCTGAGCGAGCTACTATTGGGATCAATGCTGCTAGAGCGATGTCGTGGGAGACAATCCAAGGCAGATTTTTGGAAAAGTATTTCCCACAAGATGAGAGAGATCAATAGGAAAGGAACTTTCTCAATCTAGTTCAAAGAGGATGGAATGTATAGGAATACACAACACAGTTCGAGCGTCTATCCAGATTTTCTCAACATATGACAGGCACTCCACAGAAAAAGGTGAAGTGATTTAACCAAGGACTGAACCCCCACCTTAGACATATGATGGTAGGCTATCTGAGTCAATCATTCGAAGGGATTGTCAAATTTGCTGCAAGATTAGAGAAGGGTGCTTATCCAGTACAGCAACCGCAGATGAATCGACCTCAGTCGTTAAGAGGGTTTCAACAGCGGAACTTTCATAAACTGCCGCCAAGGAATACCCAAGGTTGGAGACCACAGGGGAATAACCAAGGAAATAAGAAAACCTGGGACAGAACCAGGAAGCCTCAGTTGAGCTATTCTCGACCCCAACAATATCAATAGCGAGGATCATAACCTCAAGCACTACTAATAGCCCCGCCAAGCAGTAGTGGATGATGTTTTAATTGTGGAAAGCCAAGGCATATTGCAAAGTTCTGCACAGCCTCCAGGATTAACCACCGGATAGGTGCTAAATGTCGAAATTGCAACCTACCAGGACACTTAAGCAGAAATTGTCGTGCACCACAGGGAGGATACTATGGGGCACCAGTTCAAGGGATGCAAGGACCTCCAGATCAGACAAGGATGAATGCTATCATACCGGGAGAAGTAGGTTTTAATGTTGATGAATAGCAACATTTGGAAGGTACACTTGTACTCTTTTATAGTCCAATTAAAGCTTCATTCGATATTGGAGCTGCACGTTCTTTTGTTACTGTTAAGATTATGCGTCAGTTGGGTTTAGAACCCTAGACACTCGAGCCAGCACTTAATGTGGTGTCACCATTGGGAGTGACTGTTGAGTTGGGTAAAGTGTGTAAAGATTGCCCAATGACCTTGGGAGATAGAAATCTTCCGACAGATTTAGTGGTTCTGTCGATGTCAAAATTTGACATCATCCTAGGGATGGATTGGTTGACTAAGTACAATGCCAATTTGGACTGCCCTACTAGGACGATTGTGTTTCCGATACCAGGATGTCAAATAATTAGATTCCAGTGTCAGCCGACGAGCGACATGTTTCTTACGAGTAGTTTGGCAACAATCAGAAGTACGAGTACGGAATTTAAGATGGAGCAGATTCCTACTGTACAAAACTTTCAGGATGTATTCCAGGATATTAAGGGACTTCCACCGAAAAGAGAAATAGACTTCTGTGTGGAATTAGTACATGGTATATTACAAATATCCAAGACTCCGTACAGGATGGCACCAACCGAAATGTTGGAACTGAAGAAGCAAGTTTAGGAGCTTGAAGAACTAGGATTTGTTCGTCCGAGTACGTCACCTTGGGGAGCACCAGTTCTGTTTATAAAGAAGAAGGACGGAACCCTTTGACTCTGCATGGACTACACAGAGTTGAACAAGGTTACGATCAAGAATAGATATCCACTACCTTGGATAGATGATCTGTTCGACCAATTACAAGGATCAAGGATCTTTTCCAAGATTGATCTGCGTTCGGGATATCATCAGCTGTTAGTTCGACCAGAGGATGTGTCGAAGACTGCATTCAGGTCAAGATATGGGCATTACGAGTTTCTGGTGATGCCTTTTATGATTGACAAATGCTCCAGCGGTATTCATGGACTTAATGAATGATACGCCCAAAGTTATGGGCAGTTTCCTAAGCTAGAAGACTAATGGAAAGTGCATCTATTTCCTAATCCAATTAGGAAACCCCCACAATTAATGTCAATTAATCCTAATACAATTAGGAAACTTACTTGGTGGGTGTCAATCACATCCTAATGGAATTATATTTCCTTATCCATGTAAGAGTAGGTCTCTTACATCTGTAAAAGAGACCTCTCACCCCCCATTGAGGGGGCCGATAATTCTCTAGTCTACACAGCACCTCTACAATTCACCATTATACACATACACCCGGCCGGTATTGCTGGTAGTGTCGCCCCTCTTTGTTGGCTCACCAGGCCCGCCGGTGATCTACTAGTGAACGTGCTCGGACACACCCGTGGATGTAGGTACCTTCATTAACAGGGCCGAACCACATACAAAAAATATTCTCTCACTCTCTCTCCCCTTAAACTGCTCTATTTACTCTTACCAATTTTTGGCATAATCAGCTTGGTGCCGTCTGTGGGAACGACAAATTTTCTCATCAACAAACTCTTGGCTGATCGTCATGCCACCAAAGAAGGGTAAGAAGGTTGCGCAGCAGTCCGACCGGGATGTTCCTTCGGCCCCGGCGTCGACTACAGCAGTCCTGACATTTGAACAAATCACTACAACCCTCACACAACTCTTGGAGGGCCAGCGTCAAATCCAGCAACAGATCGAAGCCCTGCTAGCCCAGCAAAGCAATCATCCAGTGGCTGGGAAACGACCCGGGAACGTTGCATACGGTCGAGAACCGATCTTGACCCGACAACGAGCCCGAGCCAACCCGTCCCGTGTTGAGGATGTCAAAGACGTCAGCAGTGGGCCTGCTATCCGAGAGGAAAGGCAGGAGCATATGGCCCGGGAATCAGTCTTGGGTCACTCGGTCAAGAGCCGAGTCGTCCCTAAGCGAACGGTTACCCGAGGTCACAGCCGAGCCCGATCCCAGAGGACAGCACCCCGCCATGAAGAAGAAGCCTCTTCCACCAACCCGACCAGTTCCTCAGATACCAGTCGGGAAGGAGTGGAAGCTCGAATCAAGGATTTACAGAAGCAAATCGACGGAGTGGCCAAAAAGCTTGGTCAAAACCGTGTTCTGAATCAAGCCAATACCAAGACAGAGTCACCGTTCTCCAGCCAGATCACGAGGTTCTCCATCCCATGCAAATTCAAGCAACCTCGGCTAGATTCATATAACGGCTCGGGAAGCCCGGTCGTCCACGTCCGGACCTACAAGGTTCAGATGGCCCTAGCCACCAACTTCGATGAATTACACTGCCTAGCCTTCCCTAGCACTTTGAAAGGCCCGGCCATGCAGTGGTTCTACTCCTTGGAGCCCCGATCGATCTGCAGTTTCAAACAACTCAGCAAGCAGTTCATCAACCAGTTCGCCGGTATGCATGAGCGGCCAAAGCCAGACATGCAGCTACTGACAGTCAGACAATAGAGTAATGAGTCCCTCAAGGAGTTCACCGACCGGTTCAACCAACAGAAGCTTCAAATCCGCAATTTGAACGACATAATCGCCATCATAGCCTTCTTCTCGGGAGTTTAACACACCAAGTGTGCCGCGTCGTTCCACAGAAACTGACCGGAAACTTTGGTTGAGATCTCTGAGAGGGTTGGAAAATATATTGACACTGAAGAGTTTCTGAAGACCAAATACATCGGGCAAGAAAACAACGAGTCTTCCAGAAGTAAGCGAAAGCGAGATCAGCTCGGGAGTTCTGACAGTTCTTCCTATTCATAGCGGTCTGAGTCCGACAATCCCGACCCGACCACCGGTTCACAGCAGTCCGGGTCAAACAGCCCCGACCGGACCTCCAGCTCACAACAGGCATGGTTCGACAATCCTGACCCGACCTCCAGTTCACATCGGTCAGGATCAAGCAGTTCCGGCTTTGCCTCCAGCACATAAAAATCAGGAACCCGACGATCGTGATCCGACCCCCTGTCTCCATCATTCTAGATGAGCCCGACTATAGTGGTACTTGCCTGATCACTATGTGAGGCTTCACCGATTCTCAGAGAGCTCATCCAAAGACCTCGGGCCTAACCCCGAGGCATCCAAAGACCTCGGGCCTAACCCCGACGCATAAAAAGATCTCGAGCTCTGAACTCAGGTACTAAAAAGACCTCGGGCTCCGAACCCAAGCACTAAAGACCTTGGGGTCACGCCCGAGGCACCGGCTTCGCTTAGGTCCAACCGACGATGGAAGCAAACCTCCTAGGTGGCTGATGATGGCAAGCTTCAAAAGACCCTGCAACCACCATGTTCCAGGTCAGGTTACCTATAGATCATAGCCTCTTTAAGACCCTCGTCTTAGTGAAAGCTTGGGGGGCAAGATGGCGTAGTGAACTAAATAGGTAATCACACCGGGTATTTACAGGCCTCGTGGATAACCAAGTCAAAATCTTGGACAACCTGAGCACCTACAGTACTCAGAGGCTTTAACTCCACTTAGGTCCAGACCGACGATAGAGGTGACTAAAATCTCTTAGTTTGGCCGACAATAGAGGAGCAAAAGGACCCTAAAGCAACGTGATTTAGGTCGGCTCCACCAATATGGTCAAGATCTTCTCCCAATAGTCTTGACGAAGGCTGGCCGGGCGGAAGACAACCATCCTGGGGAGTTAACAATAAAAAGGACCCTAGAGCAATACGCTTCAGGTCGGCTTTTCCAACATGGTAAAATCCTTCTACCCACAGCCTTGACAAAGGTTTACGGGTAGAAGATAACTATCCTGGGAGCTAACTCAAGCAAAAAAGACTCCGAAGTAGGCCGAGTCTCAACTCTTGGTCACTTCCCGAGCATTCAAAGACTCCTATTACAAGTAGAGGAAAATTACAAGTATTACATCTTCTACCACCTATTACAGGGTTTCATCCTCAAAATCAAAACTAACTAATACTAAATAGAAATAGAAATTTCTCTCGAATCTCTGATACCAGATCACTCCCTTCTGAATAGTTTTTGTAATGGGGTATGTTTGCCTGCGCATTCAAAGCATTATTCCCATTTTTGGCCGATTAGGATAGTCATTTGGTTCAACCTGTAAATGGTATAATAGGGTCTGTGCTTATAGTATGTTGAGAGGGGAGGAAGACGATCATGGCGGCGTTGGTCTCGTCCAATTTTATGGAGCGCTCGCAATGTTTTTCAACGAATTCGTGGGTTACCGGCGGCGGGTCGCCTCGCAGGAGAAGACTCGACCCATTTTTGTTTAGGGTTATAACATTTGGGTTTGGGTATGGGTTAGGATGTGTGGGTTAGTGGGTATGGGTAGCGGGTAGGGTCGGGTTAAATTAAACCCATGGGCCCTTTAAGTAGGACGGCGTTGTTTTAACTCTGGGTTGAGATCGGGTTGTGTTTGGGTAGTTGGGGCTGGTCGTATTGAGTCAGTAGTAGGGCTTAGGGTTAGGTTAGGTTCGGTTCGGTTCGGTTCGGTTTTGGGTCAGCGGGTAGGACTAGTTTGTGAGTAGGATTGGTCGCGGGGTTTGGGTTTGGTTTGACCCGAGCGGGTTTCTGGGTTGGGTTTAGTTATGAGTGTTTTTGGGTAGTCCGTATCTGATCGGGTTGGATCTGGTTCTACCCGATGGTGTATTCTATATTTTCAATTCGGGCATGCTAGAGCCTTGTGAGGTAGACCCAAATTTATAAAACACAAAATTTTCTAAAACTACTTGTGTGAGTGATACACAAGGTTTCATAATCTAACTTCTAAGAGGCAACTGTGAAAGGTGAGTAGGAAAGTACCCTCACCTAAAAGTCCCTAGACAGTGTTGAAGCACACAAGCCTAGGAAGTGATGAAAGAAAGATTAAATAAAAAGACAAATTTTATTTAATACAAAGGGAAAAGAAATTACAAAAAGAAATTGAATTCTAAGAAAATAAAAACTAATCCTAAGAATGCTATTGAATGCTATTTAGTATGCTTTTGTCGATGTGACGTGGAGTCCCCTGCACGGTTGGCCTGCCTTTGCATTTATAGCGGCCTTAGAGCATGGCAAGGACTCCTTAACTTGCACTTCAAGCAGGATATTGATTGTAGAATCCTTCCTAATCTCCAATTCCTTCCTTATCTTTACCCTAATTAAATTAATCCCAATTTTCTTGAGATAAACCCCTCATCACCAGTTGTGTATGATCAGATCCTTTCCAAAAAGGAGATTGCTACCTTAAATTGAGGGTGACGTCATCATGATAAGCAAAAATGGAACCACCTTCTCCATCCACCCATCGGACTCACATGACCATACTTTTAACCTCATCGGGCTTGCAATTTCTACTTATCATGCTTTCTGACTCTCATGCTCAACGACTCTCATGCTCGACGATAATTTCACGCATGGCCCCAATCAATCGGGCTTAAGTAAACGGCCTTTACTACCATCTCCGAATATGGTGTCCGATCGCTAAGTGTACTCTCCTGATCACTCATTGGGCTACTCCTGACGCCGGCCTATGACCCTTGGATGCCCGATGGATGTTATACATGTTCAGCCCACCAGTCGGGCTCCAACACCTACCACTGCTCACCTATTTCAAGGATAGTTCCCGATTGGTCAGTTTCTGACCCATATCACCTATTGGGCTTCGCATTACTCTAGGTTGTACTTCATCCTTATTTTATGCATCCCCTAGAGCTCAATGACTGTTTGCAATTTTGTGTCGGCCAGTCCAGAATAATGCTTAGGCCCATTATCTCCAGGCCCATTCCAACAACACTCTCGGGCTAAAACAACTTTTGAAAGTTTTTGGTGCAAACAATTGCCCCCCAAAATGTCATGTCAATCATCCCGCCCTTGATTGATGTAACATTTTGAATTTGAAACGGCCACGCTGTAGACACCCCATTTTGTCGGCTATCAGATTTAGGAGACCCATAGCTTGGTGGTTCATAATGATCGAAAATGGACTCAAGAGGACTCTTGGAAGTTGGTTCTATTTCTCAAAATGCTCAGAATGACCAAAATGGCCCTGAAAGCCCAAAAGCTCCCAGATTTGGACCAAAAGTTCTGGAACATGCTACGTCGTAAGAAAAATGATCAAATGAGTTTTTATGTAAAATCGGATGAAATCGTCAGCTCCCAAAGACCCTCGAAAGACCCGAAAGTTCTCGGAAAGTCCCCATTGACCGGTTTGACCAAGGTTTGACCAAGTTTGACCATGTTTGACCAAAATCGTCCAAATTCGCCAGAATCATTCTAGATCATGTGGAAAGTATTAAAATGAGTTTTAAAAGAAAATCGAGCGAAAACGTCAGCTCTTGGGGGCTCCCAGAGGTTTCCAGAACTTCCCGGGAATCCCAGGTTTGACCGTTTGACAAAAATTTGACTTTGGAACTGGAGCACCGTAACAATTTTCAAATATTTTTCATGGATACTAGAGGTCAATAGCTTTCCAACGGTATATCACACATAATTTTTGGATTTAAAACGAGTTTATTATGAATTTCCGAAGGCGAAAAAGACGATCAAATCGGCTTTTATCGTGAATACTGAAAAACTTTTCAAAGTGACCTATCTCTGAACTATTTTTCATATAAAATAGATTCCATTACCTTTCCAACGGTATATCACAACCTCAATTTGGAGTTTGTATGCATTTTTTATGAATTTCGGACGAAATAGAGCCTTTTCGCGAATACCGGAACCTCTAGGGGCCTAAACAGGATTATCCAGACGATTGAGGAGCAGTGCCGCCGCGGCACTGGCCCATTGCCATCGCAGCACAGGCCCAGTGCCGCCGCGGCACTCTCCCCCAGAATAGTCCACTTTTGTAATTTATTTTGGGGGTCCAATTTGATATGTTAGAAATCAAAACGACGTAGTTTTGGTTCCCAGCTTATTTTGGACCAATGGGAGACCATTTTAAACTTTTTAAAACTCCATTTACCACCCCTCCTTTGCCTATAAAAGAAACCATTTACTTCCATTTATGGAGAGACATGGAAGCTTAGAGAGAGCTTAGGAAGAAACTCTAGAGAAATATAGAGAGAGAAAGAGAGGAAGTAGTCTTCTTCTTCCATTTTTTCAAATCAAAGTGGGTTTTAATCTTATTTTCTTCCATTACCTCTCATATACCCCACATTCAAATCATCTCCAACCACCATTCTTGAGTATCTATGAGATAGGAAGCTACTTCCATGTCTAAATGTCAACACATATGAGTGAAACACCAAGTTACAAGTCCAATATCTCAATGAGTATCAACTATTGATTGCTATTTGAATGTTTGTTTACTTTGATGTTCATCTCTCTCTTAACCTCATTTCTTTTGACTTTTCTTTGATTATTTAGTTGTTCATCATCATCTAGATGACATGTTGTTTGATGAGAGTGAATCCTTATGGATAGTAGCTCTTGACCTCAAAGACATGTTTGATGGATGATGATTCTACCTTCAATACATTCATATGTATTCTTGAAGTCATATTCTCAAACAAAATTATGTTTGTGCAAATAATATTGGGAGTTCTTTGATGATTCAAGGTTGGATGAGGTTCTAAGTGGTCGCATGGTCATCTCAAGAGTTTAAGTTCATGCTTTGAACATCTATTTCAAAATCCCCAATCAAGAACTCAAACTCTATTTCAAAAACCAAATCCATTTTCTTCAAGAATGATCCAAAACAGTGAGTTGTTCAGATTCAAAGATTTGTTTTGAATTAAATACTTGAGTTATTATGATGAAACAACTTGGAAACTCTTCCTAAGACATCATAGTTTGTCTCAAAGTTTTCCCATCAATTATAGAGATGTGAAAGTATTATTTTCTGATTTAAGAAATTCATGTTCATAATCTGCCTCTGTTCTCATAGAATGTTTACCTTCTTGCACTTATTCTGGATGTTTTCGTCACTGTACATATATCTTTTCTATTTTTTTTTATGAAACGTGGGTGTATTAGGAAACTTTTGGTATATAATGGATCAACATAAGCTATTTCTTTGATTTACGAAAAATCATACAAAATCAGTCAATAGTGCAGCTTTTATTTCTGAGTCATGTGTACATTCTGATTTTTTCTTTTAATCTGTGATAGCTATTGAGGTTTGGCTTTTTGGGTTGTTTTCTAGACACAATAAGGATGATCTCTGATTCTTCCCACATTTTCTAGGCATGTTTGACCTCCCATTATGATGTTACAAAGTAATGCATACAGTCTGTCCACTATTCACAGCATGCCACTTTTTGACTTTCACACTTTGATGCAACACTCTCTTGTATCTAGATGAACCCATATCCCATAAACATGTTCTTTACCACTTTTAGCATGCTATATCATATCATGTATCATCTATCCTCTTATGTATCATACACCCATAGATTTTTGAGTTTGATTTCTAAATAAAATCATGTTTTGCAAATACTTGGGAAGTTCATGAAATGAGTTAGGAATTGATACTCCAAGTGGTTAGAATATTCATCCAAGTTCTGGAAGTATACTTTCAAAATCCCCATTTCAAAACCCCCCCTCTTAAACCCCTCATTTTGATTTCAAGAAATAAACCTTGTTTTTCCCAAAATCTTCAAAATAGTGAGTCAAAACAGTGAGTGATCTGAGTTCAAAGATTTCTCTAGAACTCAATACTCAATGTATGGATGCAAGACCACTTGTAAAATCTTCCTAGCTCATTATAGACATCCATGATTTTTTGCTTGACTTGGAAGTACTTGAAAAGGGTCCATTCTTGCCCAAACATTCTCTCCAGATATTCTGTTTTTCTGTCAAAGCAGCTTGGTCTACTTTCAACTTGTTTTACAGAAAACGTTTCCAAAAAGAGTGGTCCTAACTTATTTTTCCCTTAAACTTCAATGTCTTAAGAAACATTTTGTATAAAATGGACCTCCAGATCATTTGTTTTCATTTTCTAAGATTTTTCAACATTTCAGTCCACAGTACGGACTCTTTTTCTGAGTGACCTTCATTGTTTATATGATTTCTCTCAATCTGTGATAGTTATTAAGGATTTACTTTTTGGGTAGTGTTCTAGACACAATAAGGAAGATGCCCATAAAAAAATCATGCACTGAAAACATTCCTAACCCCTCTTTTCAATTTTCAAAAGATCTAGTTACTGTTCTGTCGACTATTCACAGCACATTTTAAACTTTGATTCTTTGATTTGATGCTTATATGCATTCAAAATTAGTTCATATCTTAGGAAGTAGTTCATACTACATCTGTACATATCCCATGTTGATTTCATTCATTCATTCATACACCTTTTAGACTTCTAAGTCATTCTAGGAATCCATGAACACCAAAACACCCTACAACCTTGGCACATTCTAGATACATGCATTGCATTCATGCAAGATTTGGGGTTTTTGTAACTCTTAATCCAAGAAGATTATAAGGAACGACTATGATCACACGTTCATGCTTCCCCTCGATCTAATCATCCTTTCTCATCCGTCCCGGGGATTGAGAGATCTTCTTTTTTCAAAGAATAACATGCATCATACTAGCTTGCTAAACATATTTTGATTTCTTTGATTATTTGTTTCAAGAATAATTCATCTCCTCTTTAGATTAGGGAAACTTAATTACTTGATACATGATTAGACGATTTTTCCTAGGTTTATTTGTGTGATCTTTCACTTTTGCATTGTGTGATATTTGGCTTAGATCTTATGAATGATATCTTATCTTTTGATCTTCCAATTTCAAGATTCTTATGCAATGTAATATACTTATCATAAATATTAATTGTCGAACCAAACATAGTAGAATACGATTATTTGGATGCTAATTGAGGCTCGTCGTAAGACGGGGCGAGTTGAGGGTGTTTTAGTCGTGACACAGGCTCCTTCCTCTCTCGTACCAAAACCCCGAACCATGTTCTTTGGTTATGAAGGGCCGGTGCCCTTATCCGCTTGGGTGAGTCAAATTTGGGTTTCTTGGTTCCCTAAAGACCAAGTGGCGACTCTGTATCTGTTTTTAACAGACCATTTTCTTTCTTTGACCCAAATCAAATTTAAAACGAAAACAAAAACAAGTGGTGGAACGCCGCGTGTCCCGAATCTGGCGACTCTGTTGGGGATTTTTATTTTAAAACAAAACAATACAGAGGTTTGGCTCATAAGAAGCATCCTTAAAATCATCTTTTTACTGTTTTTGGTTCACCGCATTGCACTTCTGCATTTCCCCTTCGACTGTGTCTGAAACGCGGCGCTGACATTGTTCAGGTCTTGCTGTGCCAGGGCACAAGTCACCGTTGATACTGTACCTTCCAAGGTATATCAAAAAGAGTAAAACCCTCCGTACTGTCTCTCCGACGGTATATTGAAACTCTCATCAACGGACCCTCTTTGACTAAACCCAGCCTTTGCATATAGATTCCTGTAGAACCTTTCATAGGGCTGTTGATTTATCTTTTTAGATAGGATGATGTGATATAACTACTGTATGCCCTGGTGGGATTACCTGCGTGGTGTAGACGCTTAGGTGGCATAGAACAAAACCTCTTTCTTATGATTCCCAAGGCAATCACTCACATGTGATCACATTGAGTTGACTTGCCTAGGCACCATGACAAGGATGTCTGCTCCATGGTCACAAAGATATACACCACAAACCTTGTTTGTTGGTCCTGAGACATAGGAGTATGAAAACTTGCATGATCACCATCATCACCTATTCCCATCGTATATCCCTATTTCTTCCAGAAACTCTACCCAACTCATCAGGATATCCCTGTTTCTCCTAGAAACTCTGTCCGAATCACCCAGATTTCCTAGAAATCCCTATTTCTCCTCAGATTACCCAAAAATCTCAATTTCTTCCAGAAACTCCGATATACTTATGTCCCCCCAGATATTCTTGCTTCCCCCAGAATACCCAAAAACCTCAATTTTTCTTAGAAACTCTGATATACTTGTTTCTCCCAGAAACTCTGTCCGACTTACCCAGTTATACCTGTTTTCCTAGAAGCTCTGTCCAAATCTCTCAGATTACCCAGAAATCTCAATTTCTTCCAGAAACTCCGGTATACTTGTTTCTCCCAGAAACTCTGTCCAACTTACCCAAATTTTCATATTTTCCCATAAGCTCTATCCAAATCTCTAAGATTTCCCAAAATTCCAGCAACTCCATCCAAACTTCCCCAAAATGCCTAGATGTACCAATTTCTCCCAGAAAATTCTGATTTCCCAATTTCTCCTAAAAGCTTAGTCCAAATCAACTAGAAATCCCTATTTCTACTAGAAACTCAAATGACTTCTAGAAATTCCTCGAATCTTCAAATCCCTATTTCTCCCAGAAACTCTGTCCAAAATTCTTGAAGTATCCCAGAAATCCCTGTTATCCCTTAGTGATCATACTGGAAAGTAAGGTTAGCACACTCTGTATGGCTAGGACCTTATTTGTTTAACTGCTATCTGTTAGAAGTAGGGGCATCATATCGATTACGGCTTGCATCCGCATGATTGTCTCATATGCATACACAATTCATGTCAGTTTGCACGCACATATATCTCTTAAGTCCACATAGTCTATCCCTTCTCATCATCACATGATCATCGATCTTTATCCTCCGAGTCTGATCCTTGTCATTTCAATTTCTAGGACATCACAGGTCCTAAATGTCGTGCTGCTACATTTTCTTCTTGGGATTAATAGCCCTCCCGGAAACAAACCTATGGATCACAAAAGCTGGAAACTCGAGTCGCCAAGATGAGAACCACTATGACTCAACTTTCGGATCATCTCACCCAGGTCCTAGGATTTCTTGAAAAAATGAGACCAGAAGTCTGCATTCACTCCGCTTGGACTCGTACACCGAATAATCAACTAATCAGAATAACTGTGGATGCTAGAATGACCGATATGGAACCTGTTGTTGAGATGATCAGGGACGAGCTTGCAGAATTGATAGATATAATACGGCATTTGGATGACCCACCACCCTCGATTCTACTATCTTCTCAGCCAGCACCTTGTACTGAATGGTTTGGAAAATTAGCTGATCTTTGGATACATAGTTTGGATCAAGAAGCTCTTGACAAGCTCACCAGAATAAAGGATGCCATTCGAGAAGGAAAGTTCAGGAATAATGAACCCCAACACCAGTCCAAGGGACCCAACTACTCCCTAGACTCCCGAGATATCCATGCACCTAACCACCAACCAATAGCCTACCCTCTCCGTCCATACCAGTCCATTCCACCAAATCGCCCTAAAGGCCCTGGCGAATTCTCCAGACTTGATATTCCCCTCTCCATAGCCTTAAACCACCTACTCAAAAAGGGCCACCTGCAACTCCTCCCTCACAAATCACTACCGGATCCCATACCCTTTCACTACAACATGAGCCTACAATGTGTTTACCACCAAAATCTAGGCCATGCCACCGATCAGTGCATCCGCCTCTGCCATGACATTCAAAATCTCATAGAGGATGCACCCCATCCTAATGCCATCTCTTATCTTGGCTTGGACCGCTCGGATGATCCCCTTTGCTGAGACCCATGAATGTTGAACCTGTATAAGTGAAGTAATGGTGTTTGGGACTCTTGCTAGAAAACCAAAGGAAGATGCTCTTCAGAAAAAAGAAATAAAAAGAATAAGCAAATCACTGTGACATTCCATTTGAGACCAGGTCGAGTCTAGATGAGTACGTCCTATGTTTTGTCAAGTTTAGTTTTATGGTCGAGTCTGTCTGTCATCGAGTTGTTAATGAGTCTGTAATCCTTCTCTACTGATGGAATGAATTCTCATTTTTCCTAATTTGATGTGCCTAGTCATAGATGCATGAATCGCTGAACTGAAGTGTCACTTTTCAAATTACCATGGATATTACTGTGCCAAAAAAATATATATATAAATATATATTTTTACTTAAACAAAAAAAATTCTGAAAGGTCAAAGTCAATTTTGTGTCGACATCGATGAAGAGCTGAGAATTGAATAGTCTTACTTTAAGAATTCAAAGATTCTCTTGCCTCAATCTTGAAAAGACATGCTTGGAACTGACTTGGGGCTTGCCCAACACCCTTTTCTCACCATTTCAAAGCCTTGGGCCCAACCCAATTGAGAGCCATATGAACCTGTGTAGACTTAGTCCTTGATGGTAGCCAAACATTTCAGTGAGTTTCATCTCCACTCTCAAAAAAAAGAAGAAAAGAAAGAAAAAAAAAAAGAAAAAGAAAAGAAAAGCTCGCTAGGTGGAAAACCTGAAAGGGCACCTAGGCAAAAGTTAGAGCTGAAAAGGTATTGATTTCCAAGATCTGACCTTAGCCAGTCAAAATGATGGAGAAAATGAAAGAAAGAAATTTTTGATGAAACAAATGAGAGAATCGTATGCTTCAAGGTACATCATATGAACGTGCCTAGATCACATTTCCAAAGGCTCGAAACGACCACAAATAAATTCTGAGAATTGATATGCACATTCTAGAACTCTGAAATTGTGATCAAAAGATCTCACAAGAATCAACTACATAAAAAGTAAAATTGACTGGCTAGGCGAAAGTGTAAAGGATCAATCCTCAGAAAGAAAAGAAAATAATCGAAAAGAAAGGGAGATCGAAACTTAATCCTTTTATTCAAGGCTACCACAAGTGGCTCAAGTTTGAACTAATTCGACAATTGGCTTGCAACACCATCATAATTAAACCAATTTCTTTCAAGACCTTGCCTTGAACTACGCTCGACCTGATTCCCACTCGGGGATACGTAGGCAACCACATCGGTTCGATTGACACCATCATAATCAAACCAATTTCTTTCAAGACCTTGCCTTGAACTACGCTTGACCTGATCGGTTCGGTCGACACCATCATAATCACCCCTCTTTTCTTTCAAAACTTTGGCTCGAACTACGTTGGACCTGATCCCCACTCGGGGGTACGTAGGCAAACTTTCAAAAAGAAAAGAAGGATGGCTCGCTAGGTCGAAAATTCGAAAGGACGCCTAGGCAAAAATTAGAGCTAAATCCAAGGTGAGAAATAACAAAAGAGAGAAAAGAGCTCGCTAGGTCACCTCATTGGTGCCTAAGCAAAGGTTATGAGTATTTGAGAGATTAAAGTCATGGTCCTTGCCTCAAGCCAGAAATCACCTTCCACACTAGGGGCAAACTTTGGCTACTCGCCTCGTTTGCCTAAATTTTACTATCTACCCTTCATACAAGGGGCAAACTTCGGTCACCTACCTCGTTTACCCAAAACCTCCAATGAACCTTCCTCCAAACTAGGGGCAAACTTTGGTCATTTACCTCGTTTGCCTGCCGATCCCACTTCATGCCCTTCAAACTAGGGGCAAACTTCGTTTGCCACCCGATCCCTACACACCAATGGTAAGCCTTCAAGTCACAAACATTGTCTTGAATAGATGGAAATGGAACATCTTTTATTCTATAAGCTAAGGCACTAATTCAAAGCACATTTTGGGAGAAGCAAAGAAATTGATTAGATCAATAGGGAGGAATTTTCAAAAATAAGATTCACCATCAAAGTGATGCCACATTAAGGTGAGAAGCAAACACAAAAAAGAAATGGTACATCATTTATGACAAGAGAACATTATGTTTTGGCAAGTCGAGCTTGTTTCATTTCAGTGTCGAATGTGTCGTCCTCGGGTGTCGATGTCTGTTAGTCGTCAAGTCTGTTGTAGTCTCAAATAAGTGAGTTGACAGTGACTAATAATGAATTTTCCAATTAAAGTTATAATTTTTTTAAGAGTGTTCCAAGGCCAATGTAAGCAGGAATACCAAACACTATTACTGCACCAGTCAAGGCGTCAGCATGAGAAGCGTCCAAACTTAGGGAAAATTTCATCCCTTTCCAAACCATCGAAAGTTGACCATCATCTCCTTGCAACATAAGTCCATGAGTGGCTGTTGATCTTTCGTCTTTCTTGAGGCAACATAAGTCCATGAGTGGCTGTTGATGATCTTCCTTTCTCCTAGCAACATAAGTCCATGAGTGGTTGTTGATCTTTCATCTTTCTCCTAGCAACATAAGTCCATGAGTGGCTGTTGACCGTCTTCCTTCGCTCATGCAACATAAGTCCATGAGTGGCTGTTGAAGATCTTTCTTCGTCTATGCAACATAAGTCCATGTGTAGCTGTTGATCTTCCTTCCTCCTAGCAACATAAGTCCATGAGTGGCTGTTGGTCATCCTCCTTCATTCATGCAACATAAGTCCACGAATGGCTGTTGATGATCTTCCTTTCTCCTAGCAACATAAGTCCATGAGTGGCTGTTGATCTTTCATCTTTCTTCATGCAACATAAGTCCATGAGTGGCTGTTGATGATCTTCCTTTCTCCTAGCAACATAAGTCCATGAGTGGCTGTTGATCTTTCATCTTTCTTTATGCAACATAAGTCCATGAGTGGCTGTTGATCTTTCGTCTTTCTTCAGGCAACATAAGCCCATGAGTGGTTGTTGATGATCTCCCTTTCTCCAAGCAACATAAGTCCATGAGTGGCTATTGATCTTCATTCATGCAACATAAGTCCACAAATGGCTGTTGATGATCTTCATTTCTCCTAGCAACATAAGTCCATCACTCTCCTCTTTCAATATCAAAACCTTCACTACCGCAGGCCATCTCCGTATCCCTCATCACAAATAGAATGATACCTTTAGCTCCCGGAGGCCCCGACCAGCCCTCTTGGATTGAGCGCCGAAAGAGATTCTTTGAGGACCCTACATCATCCCCTAAGGACAGAAATCAAAAGATACTAACTCCCTGTGGACACCGGGCTTCCGCCTCTTTCTTTGTTTGGGTTTAGTTTTGAAACTGTTTGAAATTAATCAAAGGAAGAAAATGGTCTGTCGAAAACAGGTACAGAGTCGCCACTTGGTCTTTAAGGAACCAAGAAACCTAATTTGACTCACCCAAGCGGATAAGGGTACCGGCCCTTCATAACCAAAGAACTTGGTTCAGGGTTGAGCCTTTGTCACGACTAAAACACCCTCAACTCGCCCCGTCTTCCGACGGGCCTCAATTAGCATCCAAATAATCATCTTATACTATGTATGGTTCAACAATTAATACTATGATAGTATATTACATCACATAAGGAGATTTAAAATGGAAGATCTAAAGATAAGATATCATTCATAAGATCTAAGCCAAGTATCACGCAATGTAAAGTGAAAGATCACACAAACAAACCTAGGAAAAATCGTCTAATCATGTATCAAATAATCAAGACTTCCTAATCTAAAGGGGGACATGAATTTTTCTTGAAACAAATAATCAAAGAATCAAAGTATGCTTAGCAAGCTAGAATGATGCATGTTAATTTTGAGAAAAGAAGATTTCTCAATCCCCGGGACGGATGAGAAAGGACGATTAGATCGAGAGGAAGCATGAACGTGTGATCAAGATCATTCCTTATAATCTTCTTAGATTAGGAGTTACAAAAACCCCAAATCTTGCATGAATGCAATGCATGTATCTAAAATGTGCCAAGGTTGGAGTGTGCTTTGTGTTCATGGATTCCTAAAATGACTTAGAAGTCTAAAATGTGTATGAACGGATGAATGAAATCAACATGGGAAATGTACAAATATAGTATGAAATACTTCCTAAGATATGAACTAATTTGGAATGCATATGAGCATCAAATCAAAGAATGAAAGTTGAAATGTGCTTGCTGTGAATAGTGGACAGAACAGTAACATGATCTTTTGGAATTTGAAAAGAGGGGTTAGGAATGTTTTCAATGCATGATTTTTTATGGAGATGTTCCTTATTGTGTCTAGAACACAACCCAAAAGGCCAATCTGGAATAGCTATCACAGATTGAGAGAAATCATATAAACAATGAAGCTCACTCAGAAACAGAGTCTGTACCGTCGACTGAAATGTTGAAAAATCTTAGAAAATGAAAACTAATGATCTAGAGGCCCATTTTATATATAAAGTTTCCTAAGACATTGACGTTTAAGGGAAAAATAAGTTAGGACCACCCCTTTTGGAAACGTTTTCTGAAAAAGAGGTTGGAAGTGGACCTAGCTGCTGTGACAGCAAAAACAGAATGTCTGGAAGGAATGTTGGGATCCAAATAGAGCATTTCCAAGTACTTCCAAGTCAAATTAAAAATCATGGGTGTTCTCCAATGAGTTGGGAAGACTTTCCAAGTGGCCTTGTATCCATATGTTGAGTATTGAGTCTTAGGGAAATCTTTGAACTCAACTCACGCACTGTTTTGACTCATTATTTTGAAGATTTTGGGGAAAATAAGGTTTTGTTTCTTGAAACCAAAATGAGAAGGATTGAGAGGGGTTTTGAAATAGATGTTTTGAAAACATATTTTTAATACTCAATAAGGATTATAGCTACTTAAAATGACAACATCAAACTCATCATCAAGAACCTCCAAGATTGTTGGAGAGATTTATTTTTATTTTTGAACATAACTTCAATACATTTCAAGAATACCTTGGAAGTATTGAGGTTATGATCATCATCTATCAAACATGTTTTTGAGGTCAAGAGCTACTATCCATAAGGATTCACTCACCCCAAACTTCATGTCATCACTTAGATGATGATGAACTAGTAAGTAAATAAAGAAAATCAAAAAGAAATGAGATAAGAAGAGATGAACAATAAATAAACAAGCAAGTAGATGATGATCAATAGATGATATTCATGAAGCATGAGACTTGTAGATTGGTGTTTCACTCATATGTAATGACACTAGACATGGAAGAAGCTTCCACTCTCTTAAATGCTCACTAAAATGGTGGTTGGGAGTATTGAATGTTGAAGTAAATGGGAGTAATGAAGTAAAAACAAAGTTTAGAACTCACTTTTGTTTTGAAAAATCAAAGAAGGAAGCTTCTTTCTCTCTATTCTAACCTTATCTCTACAACTTTCTCTCCCAAACTTTTCCTAAACTTTCATTTCACTCCCCCAAAATGAAGAGTAATGGGGTGTTTATATAGGCCAACTTGGGGTGGTTTTGGGATTTAGAAAGTATTCCCATTGGCTCAAAATATCTGAAATCATAAAACTATGTCGCTTTGGCTTTTAATTAATCAAAATGGGACCACAAAACTAATTACAAAAATACACTGCTCTGGAGGGGAGTGTCGCGGCGGCACTGGGCTAGTGCCGCGGTGGCAGTGGGCCAGTGCCGCGGCGGCAGTGCTCCTCCTTCGTCTAGATAATGCTGTTTAGGCCCCCTAAAGTTTCGATATTTGCGAAAAGACCCTATTTCGTCCGAAATTCACAGAAAATGCATACGAACTCCAAATTGAGGTTGTGATATACCGTTGGAAATGTAATGGAGTCTACTTTACATAAAAAATAGTTCGGGGATAGGTCACTTTGAAAAGTTTTGCGGTATTCACGATAAAAGCCGATTTGATCGCCTTAGGAAATTCATAATAAATTCGTTTTAAATCTAGAAATTATATGCGATATACCGTTGGAAAGCTATTGACCTCTAGTATCCATGAAAAATATTTGAAAATTGTTTTGGTGCCCCAGTTCCAAAGTCAAATTCTGGTCAAACTGGTCAAACCTGGGATTCCCGGGAAGTTCTAGAAACCTCCGGGAGTTCCCGGGAGCTGATGTTTTCGCTCGATTTTTTTTGGAACTTGTTTTAACACTTTTCTCATGATTTAAAATGATTCTGGTGAATTCGGACGATTTCGGTCAAACTTGGTCAAACTTGATCAAACCTGGTCAAACCTTGGTCAAACCTAGTCAAACCTTGGTCAAACCGGTCAACGGGGACTTTCCGAGAACCTCCGGGACTTCCGGGGGTCTCTGGGAGCTGACGATTTCATCCGATTTCTCTTAAAAAACTCATTTTATGGTTTTTTTACGACGTAGCATGTTTCCAGAACTTTTGGTCCAAATCTGGGAGCTTCTGGGCTTTTAGGGGCATTTTAGTCATTCTGAGCATTCTGAGAGATGGAACTAACTTCCAGGAATTCTTTTAAGTCTTTTTCGATCATTATGAACCACCAAGCTATGGGCCTCCTAAATCTGATAGCCGACAAAATGGGGTGTCTATAGTTTGCCCCTCTTTGACATGAACTTGCGAGGCAACGCATGTCGCAAGCGAGTGCCAAAGCTTTGAAGAGACAGGACTTTTTGGAGGCTATAGATTTAGGATAAAAGCGTTGCAAAAGATGCAAGGATGATGAGGTTAGTGCTGGTCGTGCTCTGCGTGAGCTGCCTACGTATCCCAAGAGGAATCAGACCAGGACGTAGCTCGGGGATCAAAGGAAAAAAATCACGCATGCTCAACAAGACACGCAGATGCTATGTTATGAGGATGATATGCAGCGCATGGATGCAATATAAATTGTGTCACGAGTCCTATTATGCCTATTGTTGTGATCAGGTGTTGTAGAGTGCGCCATTCTAAGTGGGCTGGTGTTGTGCTGGTGACTGTGATGTGGCGGATGACTCAGATAAGGACACCAAGGCTTAGGAGGCCCAGGGTCTGGGGGGCAGAACTTTTGAAACTTGGGGAGTGCGTTTTGTAAACGAGTGAGACAGATCAGATGTGCTTTTGTTTAGCAGATGACAGCCAAAGGTGACCGAGGGATTTTGTGATGAACATGGACAGATGAGAAAGCTTGTGATAATCGGGAGATCAGGATGCGGGACATGTTCCGATTGTTCCTGACGGCTGATTTTCGGGAGTCGGTTCCTCGATGGTAGTGGGAGCTAATATCTTTTGGTTTCTGTCCTTAGAGAATCTCTTTTCTTGATTGGGAACCAGGACCCATCTCTGACCCTCTCACGGTTAATAAAATCTTTCGGCGCTCAATCCAAGAGGGCCGGTCAGGTCTTCCGGGAGCTGGTATCTTTCGGTTTTTTTTTATCCTCAGAGGATGATATGGGGTTCTCGGGGAATCTCTTTTCTTGATCGGGAACCAGGACCCATCTCTGAATCTCTCACGGTTGATCAAAATATGTCGGTGCTCAATCCAAGAGGGCCGGTCAGGGCCTCCGGGAGCTGGTGTCTGTCGGTTTTTGTCCTCGGAGGATGATATGGGGTTCTCGGGGAATCTCTTTTCTTGATCGGGAACCAGGACCCATCTCTGAATCTCTCACGGTTGATCAAAATATGTCGGTGCTCAATCCAAGAGGGCCGGTCAGGGCCTCCGGGAGCTGGTGTCTGTCGGTTTTTGTCCTCGGAGGATGATATGGGGTTCTCGGGGAATCTCTTTTCTTGATCGGGAACCAGGACCCATCTCTGAATCTCTCACGGTTGATCAAAATATGTCGGTGCTCAATCCAAGAGGGCCGGTCAGGGCCTCCGGGAGCTGGTATCTGTCTACTTCGGTCCTCGGGGGATAATGTAGGCGTTCTCGGAGAATCTCTTTTCTTGATCGGGAACCAGGACCCATCTCTGAATCTCTTACGGTTGATCAAAATATGTCGGTGCTCAATCCAAGAGGGCCGGTCAGGGCCTCCGGGAGATGGCATCTGTCTACTTCGGTCCTCGGGGGATAATGTAGGCGTTCTCGGAGAATCTCTTTTCTTTTGCTTCGGTATATCAGCCAAGATCCAGGATTTGTTATCAAAACTTTCGTGTTTGATCAAAATTCACGACGGTTGTTCTGAAATAGCCGATTCGGGCCCTCGGGAGTCAATTTTTCCCAATTTCTGCCTGCTGGAGGTAGTCCTGACAACTTTTAGTCTGCTTGGGGTAAAACCTCATAAATCTTGACTGGAATGGGCCATCGGGGCTGATCGGTGCAAAAAATGGGCTGAAAAAGGCCAAAACGGGGCGAAACGGGGCGAAACGGAGCAAAACGGAGCCAAGCGGGGCCCGCGGGGGGCAGTGCCGCGGCAGCAGTTGGCCAGTGCCGCGGCGGCACAGGGTGGTGTGGATATCGCAAGTTGACTTACCCACAGCTTTTAAAATCTTTTTCCAAATTTTAAATTCAAAACAAAAGAGTCGCCACTTAATTTTTAAAGGGAAATTAAGAAACCATTTCAAAAGGAAACTGATCTTTTGCGAAACCAAAGATTCGACTAGGTCCGGGGATTATGGAATGAAAAGGGAAGGAGCCCAAAGGACTAAAACACCCCTTCTCGCGATAGGCCTCTACTTAACATCCTTTTAATCTAATTACTAATCTAAGTATGCCCTCAATTAATACGTATATAAAGTATACATTACACAAATATGTTGAAAATGGTGTAAAATTGCCAATTTACAAAATATCATTCAAAACCAACTAATTCAAGTAGCAAGCGATATGATATGCGAACAAGGAACAAGAGAACTTACTTGGGATCCAGCTGCAAATATTAAACGTGCAATGCATGCAAATAAAAGAAAACCTAGTGAAAGGAGTCTCTAATCACATATAAGCACATAAGGCAAACCGTAACCTAAAGTGTCGTACATGGAGTCGAAAAAAGGAAAACAATAAAACCAACTAATAGAATGAACTAGAGGAGAGTTGAGAAGTTGTACCTCAAAAAGCGCTACAAAACAAAGGATTAGTCCCATATTTTACATAAAACATGTCATTTGAACTTCCTAAGTAACAACTCCTTAACACAAGATGAATTCTATTTACGAATACCAATCTACATGGATGCGTGCACGTGAACACATGAGTATGAATGAAATAAGGTTATGAACTATTCATTGATTTGGATCATTTAGTCTCTGATTTTTAGCTTAATAAACCTTTATTGAAGCATGGTATGAACCCTTGGTCAAGAAAGGGGCATTTGGACCTTTATTTGCCAAGTAAATATAAATTGTAACAAAACTCCGAAAATTCCAGAGAGCAGACCCGACCTTCAAAGAAATAAAAAGCATGGCTCTCATGGTTTGATCTTGATGATTTTTGGACTCAATATGCCTCTGTGAGTCTAGTTTCTAACCCAAAAAGAAAATCGAGGTTTGAACGGTTAGATCTCCGGGAATTGGACAAACACTAGACACCACTCAGCACTTCACAACTCTCTGTCCAGAGATTTTGTTTGATTTTTTAAAAATAGTAAAAAGATCAGAATTGCTTTGTTCTTTTAGGGTGGTTTCCTAACACATTAATCTACTTAGAAAAAATTGTTTTGGGTCACAAACACTTTATAAAAATCTCGATTTAATTATTTCAAAAGAGTATTGCTGTGCTGAAACTATTCTGAAATTCTGGACAGATTGTGGTTGTCTCACGAAACTCATGATCAAACCATTCGAAAGATGAAATCATCTTAAAACAAAAATCACAGTGGTGGATCTTTGTGTTATGAACACTTTCCCGTTGGTTTCATTCAATTCCAACGGTCTGATTTAAAATTAAAAATCCTTGATCAAAAATAGTTTGTGGACTTACTATTTTCATTTTGCTAGTTCAACTTTGTTGGTTGGCCTCAACTATTAAAAACATGAAGTTGGGCTCAAACCAAACTACTTCTTCTACCATTTGATGGTCATTGAAGACTAAGAGACATATATGCTCATAGGGTTTATTGAAGTATGGCATGGACTTCACAAGATCCAAAGAACAATGAACTCAAATTCATGGATAAAAGTTTGGATTCATATCACTACTCCTACCACTTAATGGTCATTGGAGTTTAAAGACACCTTACACTTATGGATCTTGATGAAGTATTGAAATGAACTTCACAAAATCCTCAAATAAAGAACTCAAACCTATGGACCCAAGCTCGAATTCAACTTATCACTCCTACCATTTGATGGTCATTTGAGACTAGAGACATACTCATATGTAGGTTTTAGATGAAGTATGAAAGACTTCTCAAAACCTATGGGAAAGATTAGTCTAAGCCATGGGAGTAGACTTGAACTAACACATTTCTCCTACCATTTGATGGTCATTGGAGACTAAATAATTCTTGAACTCATGGGTTTTAATAAAGTACAAAGAACTTCATAAAATCCCAAGGTAATGGTCCCAAACTATGGATGGAGTTTGGACTTCATTAACTCAATATACTAAAAATCAACCTCAATCCCCTCATAAATCATGAGTTTATAAGGACATTGAAGGACTCTAAACACATGGATTTAAGTAAGACATTGAAAGTGTTATAAATCCAAGGGAATGAACATAGTCAAAAAGAAAAATGACCAAGGTTTTATTTCAAAACTTTAATTAAACTTTAACCATTGAACTATTTGATCCAAACTAATGACATGAGAGCTCAATCACAATATATGTGGTGTGTGATGAAATGAGGTGGGAAGAGAGGTTTTGAAAATGTGTAAAAGGTCCTAAGTATCTATATGTTGTGATTGAGCTATTGAATAAACTAACTAGTTTAGAGTTTTACCTCTAAATATCCTCAACTTTCTTTGATTTCTTCAAGCTCCTCCAAATGATGACCAAACTCTTCTTGTTCCTCCAACAAATCTCCTTAATCTCTCTCTTGATTTGGAAAATTTTAGGTGAGAATCAACATGAAAATCCTAACATTCTAACCTTCCATTTTTTGTCTTTTTTTGTTCTCCTTTAACAAAGGGATATTCATCCCCTATTTATAGGCAATCATTAGGGGGATATTTTGGGAAATTCGCAGCCAAAACCCTAATTCCCGTCGCCACTTTTCGGGATGTGAACCGACCTACTTTTGGAAAACTGTCACAAAAACGCGGCACCTGGTGAAATTTGCGGCACTCAGCGAATGCCGCTGCGGCACTCACTGTCTGTCGGAACGGCACTCAATGAGTGCCGCAGCGGCAGTCCGTGTCTGCCGCTGAGGCTGCAATGTGCCGTTTCCTCTTTTTTTCTCTTCTTCTTCTTCTTTTTTTTTTTCTCTCTTTTTGAATTATAAGAACTTTCGGAAGAGTTTAAGTCATCCTTGGAGGTCCTAAATTAGTTGGGCACTTGTCATCATCGGATCTTAGAGGTAATACTCCCCTTAATTCGACGTCTGGTCAAAATTGGGGTGTCTACAGTTTGCCCCTCTTTGGCAGAGCTTGTGGAGCAACGCGTATCACAAGTGAATGTCGAAGCCTGTGTGAAGACAAGCCTTTGACCAGACCGTTGAATTTGGGTAAAAACGAAATGCGTTGCAGAAATGGCTACACACAAACGGTTCATGCGTGGTCGTACTCGATGGTGAGCTGCCTACGTATCCATTTAGGAATCAGACCAAGACGTAGTTCAGGCATGGGTCGAACATTCACAAACGCAAGTAGTCACACGGATGGATGCACCTATCCTGTCGTGATGCAAATGCCATGCAAATGGTGTTTTCTGGATAGACCTGGTTGTGTAAACGTCATGCTTATCATGTTTTCCCCACGTACGACGCACATTTTGTGACGTGTTAGCCAGGGAAGATTATCTATACGAAAATCTATTCCGGGGTCATGAAGGTGCTTTTGATTTGATCTCGACGGTTAACGCAAATCCGTTACAAAAACTGAGAATATAAATCCGTTATATTCTCAAAACGACGGTTAACGCAAATCCGTTGCGAAAATCGAGAATTTAAATTCGTTATATTCTCAAAACGACGGTTAACACAAATCCGTTTCGAAAACCGAGAATATAAATACGTTATATTCTCAAAACGACGGTTAACACAAATTCGTTGCGAAAACCGAGAATATAAATACGTTATATTCTTAAAACGACGGTTAGCACAAATCTGTTGCAAAAACCGAGAACATAAATACGTTATATTCTCAAAACGATGGTTAACACAAATTTGTTGCGAAAACCGAGAACATAAATACGTTATATTCTCAAAATGACGGTTAACACAAATCCGTTGCGAAAATCGAGAATGTAAATACGTTATATTCTCAAAACGACGGTTAACACAAATCCGTTGCGAAAACCGAGAACATAAATACGTTATATTCTCAAAATAAGGGTTAACACAAATCGTTTGCGAAAACCGAGAACATAAATACGTTATATTCTTAAAACGAGGGTTAACACAAATCTGTTGCAAAAACCGAGAACATAAATACATTACATTCTCAAAACGACGGTTAACACAAATCCGTTGTGAAAACCGAGAATGTAAATACGTTATATTCTCAAAACGACGGTTAGCACAAATCCGTTGCGAAAACCGAGAACATAAATACGCTATATTCTCAAAACGATGGTTAGCACAAATCTGTTGCGAAAACCGAGAACATAAATACGCTATATTCTCAAAATGACGATTAGCACAAATCCGTTGCGAAAATCGAGAATATAAATACGTTATATTCTCAAAACGACGGTTAGCACAAATCCGTTGCGAAAACCGAGAATATAAATACGTTATATTCTTAAAACGACGGTTAGCACAAATCCGTTGCGAAAATCGAGAATATAAATACGTTATATTCCCAGAATCTTCTATCAATATTTCCAGATTTTAGGCCCATGGGCTCAAATTTTCAAATTTGGGAGCCCACAGGCTCATACATACTCTTAAATTTCAAAATTTATAGTCAATTTGTACCTAAAAATGACCCCGAGGGCCAAAAGTGTAATGAGGACAAATTTTGGGGGCCTCGAATTCAATTTTTGGGACTTTGTTTAAAATTTGGGGGGAAAATGATGGATCTCTGAACCGACTTAATCGCGGCACACGCGATTTTCCGCGGTAGTCCGTGACTGCCGTGCGGCACTCACGGAGTGCTGTTACGGCACTCGGCGAGTGCCGCCCGGCAGTTAACTGACTACCGCATACAGAAAATTGAGTGCCGCGTTTGAGCGGTAGTGGCTTAAACCACCGGGTTCAAAACATTTCTTTCATTCTCTCAACTCTGTTCATCTCAAAATCTCTCTGGAGAAATTTTCTCCCATCCTCTCTTTGCTTCTGTATTGATCCACGATACTCACAGGTATGTTCTTTTTTTATCAAGACCTGATCAAACTCTCGTATTTCATTATTTTTCTGAATTTTCATGAATTTTAACGTGTGAATCTCTCTTTTTCTTTGACAGGTTATGGCGAGCGGTTCTAGGAAGAAGAAGGCCAAGTATACGGCCACCCATCATCCAGATGCCACGCTCCTGCTGAGGGACCCCGATGAGCATTTGTCGGCCCGCGCGTTTAAGAGCGAGGTAAATGCTTCCCTTTTCTTATTTCTCGTATTTCTTTCTCGCATTTCCTTTTCTGTTGTGAATGTAACGTAGGATTGCCACAACTCTTAGATACCCTGTTCCGAAAGTCGTGATCGTGGCGCCCCCGAGCGTCCTTGATTGCTTTATTACATGCCCCTCTTTAAGAAATTTTTATTTCCTTACAGACTTCAAAACTTCTTATAAAACGAAATGCTATGTTTGAATTTTCCTGTCCTTTATTCATTAGACTTCACGAGCGCGGTGCTTCTTCAAACATTCCTTTGTGAATTTTATCATTCTAATTCGATTTAGGTACTTGTGAACCTGTATTGAAACTAATGTTTCCTTTGAACCTGAACTTGCTTTGGATTTTCTCAGACTTATGTATATTTTGAAAATTTCTCTCTCTAGAACATATCTATTCTATTTTGCTTTTTCTTTTACCCAATTACTGACATCAGAACTTGTGGTTCTTTCTTGCAGTTGCAGCCGAAGGTGCTGAAAGGGCACGGCAGTCTTGCTCACGGACATGAGTGGTATACAGAGCAGAGCGCAACTGTGAGGGCCTTGGTGGACGCGGCTGGGTTTGGAGACTTCGTCAAACTTTTGACGAAGAGCTCCAATGACTTGAGGCAGATTCATGCGCTGGCCGAGCGGTGGTGGGATACTACCAGCACTTTCTATTTTGATTTTGGGGAGATGACTATGACCCCGCTAGACTTCTCGATGATCATCGGGATCCCCTTCGGCGGAGAGCCTCTGTGACACTTGACAGATCAGGAGTGGGGCCAGGTAGAGCCCTTATTAGGAGTGGTTCCGGAGGAGGCCTTGGTCACGGCCCGGTGGTTTATGGATACATTCCGGGGGAAACCCGGCTTCACCGACGAGCAGATGGCCCGAGGCTTTCTGATGTACATGCTGGGGTGCTCTCTGTTGAGCACCAAGGGTGATCGTGTTTCTGTGTCCTTGGTTGCATCGCTGGAGCGCCTGGATCGGGTCACGGAGTTTGATTGGACTGGTACAGGATTAGCTATCCTGTACTGTCATATGGGTGACATCTCCCGGGACAAGCCGGCCTCTACTAGTGGCTTTTGGAGAGCGTGGGAGGTATCTCTTTTTCTATATTTCATTGCTTGTTATACTTTCGGAAACTTATTTTCATTGCAATATTAATCTCCCCTTTTTCCCTCTCTCTCCTTTCTTTTATTACAGATTTGGTCCCATGAGTATCTCTGCATGATGTCTCCTGAGACACGTGCTGCTGACGCCCTCATCATGCCCTAGGGGCTGAAGTGGGCGAAGGATAGGGTCGGGCGCAAGACCGGGGCCCATGATTTTGTTTCGTTCAGGAATTTCCTGACGAACCTGAGGGAGGAGCACGTGCATTGGCGGCCGTGGCTTCAGGCGCTTCCTGAGCCTAGTGTAGGGATTCGAGAGTCGGCCGGGTATGACCCGACTTGACGACTTCTTGATGGTGGGTCAGAGGGCCAGGCATGGTATCTAGGAGAGAGGGTGACTAGACAGTCACTGGCGGCCCCCAGATTCTTTGTGCCGTTCCCTCCTCCCGACTCTATGAGGGCCACGGACACACTTCAGGGCAGCGAGTTCTCGGCCGCTCGAGACGGCTTCGGTAATCACGGCTTTTTGGATGACCCCATAGGATACGCTGCTTTCCGTGCTGCTAAGCTGATGCCGAACTTCCCTTTGATGGAAGTGACCCGGGTGAGTATGAAAATCCTTCAAGCTTTTATGAATCTTCTTTTATCCTTTGTTTATTATCTTTATCACCTTTTACTTGCAGCCTGTTCCTGCCGCGGTTCGTCCCCCTGCCTTGCCTGAGTGGGACTGGACCATGTCGACTGTCTTATTCGGGGAGCCCCACGTGACGACGATCTCCCGACTACCTCAAGGTGCCCCCACTATTCCTCTCCACTATGACGTCGTCCCGCGTGCTTACGCGGAGGAGGGCTTGACATATGCCCACAGCATACGGCCGTGGGTTCTCGGGCGAGAGTGGATGGTAAGAGACTTCTCCACTTTTACTTTGACTCTGATTGCGTCTCTCTTTACTAATCTTTATTCTTGATTCTCTTTTTCAGGCTGAGGGAGCTCGGGCGACTGCTGCAGCTCAATTGAGGGCCTAGGTATGATCTTTTTACCTTTTTATATTCTAAGTATTCCATTCATCTTTTCAGCGCTTTCATGGACTTATTCTCTTCTTAGCAGATGGAGGAGAACAGAGTCCTATCCCAGCAGGTGGGGTAGCTCCAGCAGCGGCTCCAGCAGTTCGACATCCCTTTCAGCGATGCCCCGGGGGTAGCCGTGCTGGGCATGACTGAGGTGGCGGCGAGGGCACTAGCAGTGGCAGAGGCCGAGGCGGCGGTAGTGGCGGACATGGCGGGAGCGGTGGAGGCAGCGGGACTGAGTTAGAGGAGGAGCCTCTCAGACGCACGACTCGTCAGACTCGCTGCCGGGGTCGTGGTCGGGGTTGACCCCGCTTTTGTTTTGAGAGTTATGGAAGGATGTACCTTTATTCGGATGACTTGTATATACATACACACTTTATTTTGATGGCTGCTTAGGATAGCCGGTAGGATAGGCATTTTTGATACCTATATAATTATATTGCTGCTTCTTTATTAACATTCACCGTATGTGTGACCATAGCTTGGTCCATCTCTTGCCGTATGTGGGACCATGGCTTGGTCCCGTCTTTATTTTTATCTTTGAATGCTTCTATTTCTTTTATCTGTTTGACATGTACAAATGAATGAAATAAATGAATGAATGTATTTGCACGTGCTGCATGATGCGCACGTTTTATTATTTTCTATCTAGTTTTTTTTTTGTTTGCAGGTGGGCTGAACGTGTTACAAACAGGCCCTGGCCAATGCAGAACCCGGAACGGCACTCAGTTAGGCCTCCGCGGTACTCAGTGACTGTCGCGACGGCAGTCAGTGAATGCCTCTACGGCATTCACGGACTGCCGCGCGGCACTTCATGGAATGCCGCTGCACTTTATCGAGTGCCGCGATTGAGTGACCAGCCTTTTCTCCTATTTATACCCCTCCTTCCTCCAACATTCCGCAAAACAATCTTTTCTCCTTCATTCCTCCTTAAATGGCTCCCATTGACTCCCAAATTCTCTACCCATGGATGGATACTCTCTCGGGCATTGACAAGCTCAACTTTGAATGCTTCAGACTAAACGATCTCTTCTCTTTCTTGACGGATGAATTTGAACGAGGGCCTACTTCGAGCTGCCATTTGGTGTTGGGATCCTACTTTCAACCTCTTCCGCTTCGGCTTTCAGGAGATTTGCCCCTTGTTTGAGGAATTTAGTGCCATTCTTCACACTGACCCTTCTACTGAATTGACGGTTCCCTCGGTTCAGGCTGGGTATGTCCGGGACTTAGCCACTCTTCTCCACACATCTCGAAATGCGGCGGGCTCCTTTATTCGTGACAGGCAGATTGATTTTGAGCGCCTAGCTTCCATTTATACTCCCATGGGAGACCCTTATGATGGTGAATATCAGATCATTCGGCGTAGCGCCCTATCGATTGCCATGCTCTCTTACTTCCTCTTTGAATCATCTTCTGACGTTCTCATACCCATTGCTTGTGGCTTGCGGGAGATGAAAAGTGATGTCATGTTGGTCCTAGGCGAAACTCTGATTGGATTAGGCCATGCTCGCGCTACCGGGGCCATATTATCTGTCGGGGCACCTTTTATTCTGCAGATCTGGCTCATGGAACGTTTGGACCTCTTTATACACCCTCCCGTATTCGAGGGTCACTTCCATATGATCGCATGGAGATTCACAACTTGTTTCACTCTACCGATGAGTGGCTTGGTTGGCTCTAGGGCCTCTCTTCTAGCGATATCTGCTGGATTTGTCCGCAGTGGATTTGCTGCTCCATTGCTGTGCGTCTTCCTGGGCGACCCGGCATTTGGTTACCGGGCTTGAGTGCCACTACTTTCTACATTCCTGATCGGGTGGTCCGTCAGTTTGGACTTCTGCAAGATACTACTGAATCTGTGACTGCTAATTTCACCAGGGGGTCCACTTTGCGCCCTTCTATTGTGAAAGCTTTCATTGAGGCTTGGACGAGCAGGATGGCTGCTCCGTGGCCAAGGATTCTTGCTTCGACTGTACCTACTGCCCAGTATCCCTTAGATATCTAGGCCCTGGTTGCGAGACAGACTTGACAAGACATATGCACAATAAAGTAGAAAAAAACGGGGGGAAAACTTGCTATAGAACTTTCTGACAGACCCTGCCTACTCTTTGCCCACGCTTTCGAATGTGATTTTCTTTCAAGAAGTGTTGTTATCTTTTAAGAAAGCTTTAACATGCTTAATCAAAATGTTCACCCCTTCGATTAATCTTTTATTTGCCAAGTAAATATAAATTGTAACAAAACTCCGAACATTCCAGAGAACAGACCCGATCTTCAAAGAAATAAAAAGCATGCCTCTCGTGGTTTGATCTTGATGATTTTTGGACTCAATATACCTCTGTGAGTCTAGTTTCTAACCCAAAAAGAAAATCGAGGTTTGAACGGTTAGATCTCTGGGAATTGGATAAACACTAGACACCACTCAGCACTTCACAACTCTCTGTCCAGAGATTTTGTTTGATTTTTTAAAAATAGTAAAAAGATCCGAATTGCTTTGTTCTTTTTAGGGTAGTTTCCTAACACATTAATCTACTTAGGAAAAATTGTTTTGGGTCACAAACACTTTATAAAATCTCGATTTAAATATTTCAAAAGAGTATTGCTGTGCTGAAACTATTCTGAAATTCTGGACAGATTGTGGTTGTCTCACGAAACTCATGATCAAACCATTCGAAACATGAAATCATCTTAAAACAAAAATCACAGTGGTGGATCATTGTGTTATGAACACTTTCCCGTTGGTTTCATTCAATTCCAACGGTCTGATTTAAAATTAAAAATCCTTGATCAAAAATAGTTTGTGGACTCACTATTTTCATTTTGCTAGTTCAACTTTGTTGGTTGGCCTCAACTATTAAAAACATGAAGTTGGGCTCAAACCAAACTACTTCTTCTACCATTTGATGGTCATTGAAGACTAAGAGACATATATGCTCATAGGTTTTATTGAAGTATGGCATGGACTTCACAAGATCTAAAGAACAATGAACTCAAATTCATGGATAAAAGTTTGGATTCATATCACTACTCCTACCACTTAATGGTCATTGAAGTTTAAAGACACCTTACACTTATGGATCTTGATGAAGTATTGAAATGAACTTCATAAAATCCTCAAATAAAGAACTCAAACCTATGGACCCAAGCTCGAATTCAACTTATCACTCCTACCATTTGATGGTCATTGGAGACTAGAGACATATTCATATGTAGGTTTTAGATGAAGTATGAAAGACTTCTCAAAACCTATGGGAAAGATTAGTCTAAGCCATGGGAGTAGACTTGAACTAACACATTTCTCCTACCATTTGATGGTCATTGGAGACTAAATAATTCTTGAACTCATGGGTTTTAATAAAGTACAAAGAACTTCATAAAATCCCAAGGTAATGGTCCCAAACTATGGATGGAGTTTGGACTTCATTAACTCAATATACTAAAAATCAACCTCAATCCCCTCATAAATCATGAGTTTATAAGGACATTGAAGGACTCTAAACACATGGATTTAAGTAAGACATTGAAAGTCTTATAAAACCAAGGGGATGAACATAGTCAAAAAGAAAAATTACCAAGGTTCTATTTCAAAACTTTAATTAAACTTTAACCATTGAACTATTTGATCCAAACTAATGACATGAGAGCTCAATCACAATATATGTGGTGTGTGATGAAATAAGGTGGGAAGAGAGGTTTTGAAAATGTGTAAAAGGTCCTAAGTATCTATATATTGTGATTGAGCTATTGAATAAACTAACTAGTTTAGAGTTTTACCTCTAAATATCCTCAACTTTCTTTGATTTCTTCAAGCTCCTCCAAATGATGACCAAACTCTTCTTGTTCTTCCAACAAATCTCCTTAATCTCTCTCTTGATTTGGAAAATTTTAGGTGAGAATCAACATGAAAATCCTAACATTCTAACCTTCCATTTTTTGTCTTTTTTTGTTCTCCTTTAACAAAGGGATATTCATCCTCTATTTATAGGCAATCATTAGGGGGATATTTTGGGAAATTCGCAGCCAAAACCCTAATTCCCGCCGCCACTTTTCGGGATGTGAACCGACCTACTATTGGAAAACTGTCATGAAAACGCGGCACCTGGTGAAATTCGCGGCACTCAGCGAATGCCGCTGCGGCACTCACTGTCTACCGGAACGGCACTCAATGAGTGCCGCAGCGGCAGTCCGTGTCTGCCGCTGAGGCTGTAATGTGCCGTTTCCTCTTTTTTTCTCTTCTTCTTCTTATTTTTTTTTCTCTCTTTTTGAATTATAAGAACTTTCGGAAGAGTTTAAGTCATCCTTGGAGGTCCTAAATTAGTCGGGCACTTGTCATCATCGGATCATAGAGGTAATACTCCCCTTAATTCGACGTCTGGTCAAAATTGGGGTGTCTACAGGTGTCCGGACTTCAACTTTGTATATCTCGGAATTTTGAGATTTTGAAGCTCATTCTTGGCCATTTTGGGGTGTTTTTGGAGCCAAAATTCACCAAAACGCAGCTTGTGCATGCTCAGGTGAGTAATCTTTCCCCGTGGTTGGAATTTCGATTGGTGTTTTGGTTTGTTCAAATTTTTAAGAAGAAATTTTAACTTTGACTTCCTTTTTTCTTGTAGATCCATGGCTTCGAGCTCAAGGAGACCGTCTAAGAAGGCCAAGGGACGGATGAAGGCCGAGATGCAAACCCCGGACTTGATTTTATGGGACCCCCAACACCATCTTTCGGCCGCGGCTCTAGCGAGCTTGGTATGTGAAACTTTCGACAGTTTAGGACCGCTTTCATGTATTATGCTAGTTTTGTGAGCCTTAGTGTGCACCTAGAGGCCTAGAGGTTGTTAGAAGTCCGGTTTGTGCTCAAATGTTGATTTTGTGAATTTGGCTCTCGGGTTGTGAATAGTGGTTTTGTGCATCTTTTTGTTGTTTTTGTTGTGTGCAGGTGCCGGAAGTGTCTTTGAAGGGCCATGGTAGCCTTGCCCATGCTTTCTTGTGGTATACTCAACTCTCACCTACCGTCAAGAGGATGGTTGACGATGCCGGGTTCGGAGGCTTCGTCCGTTTGGTTTCGAAAAGCAGCAATGATTTGGCTCACTTCTATGCACTGGCTGATAGGTGGTGGGACACCACCAATACTTTTCACCTGCCGTTTTGTGAGATGACTATGACGCCCTTTGATTTCTCCATGATCACGGGCTTAAGGGTTGGCGGGAAGCGCCTGAATTTGGACTACTTTTATGAGATCGATGCGGAGGCTGTAGAGATGCTGATTGGGGCTGTTCCTCCTAACCTGGAGAGGCACTGGTTTCCTTACGGATGGCTTTACCGAGCCTATGGCAGAGGGAATCATAACCTGAACAATTTCCAGCTTTTGAGGGTGTATCTTCTGTATGTCCTTGGTTGCTCAATCTTTGCGACGCGGAATGACCGGGTGAGCTTGAGGCTCCTTTCTTGCCTGGCGACCATTGCTGAGATCCCCTCCTACAACTGGGGCGGTACTGCCCTGGCCCATCTTTACAAGCATATGGGCGAGTTTTCTCGGGGCGATGTTAAATCGACAGGAGGATTTTGGCGAGCTTGGGAGGTATGTATTGCATCTTCTTTTATTTATTTATTTTTTATTTTTACCTTCTGACTTCTATACTTGTTCTGACTTTCTCCTTTGTCTGTGCAGCTTTGGAGTTTTGAATACCTGAAGATGTTGGCTCCCTCCCCTGCGGACGAGTCAGGCGAAGACGAGGATGGCATGGCTCCTGTGCCTCTGTTCCCACGAGGCTTGAGATGGCGGAGAGACGTTGTCGGGGTGAAGAGTGGGGGCCACCGGATTATTTTGCTCAGAAACTTCTTAACTGAGCTGACGGCCTCTAGTGTTGATTGGACGCCTTGGGAGGGCGTCGCCTATGCCGCCCTAGAGGAGATACAAGCGGTCAAATCTCTTACCTCTTGCCGCCTTCTGATGGAGAGTACCGAGTGCAGGCAGTGGTTCCTTGGTGAGCGGGTGTCTCGGCAGGTGGTTGGTGGTTCCAGGTATCGCGTCCCTCATAATCCCCCTGCGATGGATGATAGTGACCTCTCTGGTGATGCTCTACTGGCGGCCTTAGCCGACACCGATGTTTGGGATCATTTTCTCTCTGAGACTGGCTATGAGGCTTACCGCGGCCGCTTCTTGATGCCTAACTTCCCACTCTTGGAGGTGAGTTTCTTTTTACATTTTTGTCTTTACCAGTTGTTTATGTTTTTGACCTATCTTTTCCTAACTTGTTTTGTGCCTACAGCTTCGCGAGATGTACAAGAGACAGGCTCCTCAGGCTCCCGACCCTATCCCTCCTTGGGATTGGACCGTCAATGTTCTAGGCGCTGATGGCACTCCCCAAGTGATGGAGGTGCCACGAGTCACATGCGGGTACCCTACTCAGCCAGTGGGCGTCCTCAATGTTCCTTGGAGTTACGCTGAGGAGGGTCACACACGAGACCATCGGGTATGTCTCTAATTTTGCACTTTCTTAAGGTTATGAGGCTCTAACCCTAGACTTTACCCTTGACAGATGGATGGTATGCGGCAATTCGCCGCCAATCAGATGGCGTCTTTGGTAAGTCTCTGACTCGACTCTGTTTTTGTACTTTTTGTGGTTTCCCTACTGATCGCCCTCATTTTATTTGTGCGTGCAGTACCGTGGAGGTGGAGTTGGCTCATCGAGGACTGGTCCAAGGTGCAGGGGTGGTAGGAGGAGGTCGTCGCCGACGTACACTCTGGGCGGTCCGACAGAGGACGAAGAAGAGGAAGACTGAGGCCTCCCAAGCGGGCATTATTATTTTTATTTTCTATGTTTTCGATTGGGTTGTATTGGTGATGTGACGACTTGGACAGTGTAGGATGATGTGTAGAACAGTTTGTGACCTTTGACAGAGTATTATGATGTTTCGCCTTTTAGGCCGGATAGCTTCCGGTTTGGAGGCGCAGTTGTGTGCTTGTTTTAGTTGATATATGTGCACTGTGATTGTTGGATGTTACTGCGATGGGCAGTTTTGTGATGGTTAGTGTTTTTGCCTTGCAGGTGGGATAGTCCGTGAAACGGGGAGGTGCTGCCAAAATTTCAATTTTTCCTAGAGCCACGACCGAAAATATGGCTTTGTATGATCCCGCTCAACTCACAGCTTGGCTGAACATCACGGATGGCGTGGAGCAGATTAACCTCTTCAGCTATGGCTTGACCGAGCTGTTTCCTCTTTGCCAGGTGACCTTGAATACTGAGTTCTTGCGTGCTGCCATTGGTCACTGGGACCCGGTGAACCATGTCTTTAACTTCAATGGCCTGGAGATATGCCCCATGTTTGAGGAGTTCTGTGCTATTCTTGGCTTTGATTCTGACTCTGACTTGATTATCCCTTCCGCCGACACCCTCAGTCCTACGCGAGGCTTGGCTGAATATCTGAATTGTTCCATCACTATTTCCCGCCGGCTGATTCAAGGTGAGGTCCTCAACATTGCTTCTATTATTGCCCGGTACACTGGTCCTGGGAATCCCAGCATGTAAGATGCTACCCGCGGGGCTGCTTTGATACTGTGCATGACTTCGCACTTCTTGTTCTCGAGTACTTCCGTTGACTTGGTACATGTGTGCCTCGGGCTAAAACTTAGCAGGAATCCCATGGCCATGGTTCTAGCTGAAACCTTGAATGGTTTGGATCATGCCTTCAACCAAGGGACTCCTCTTCTTTCTGGGGCGCCTTTGGTGTTACAGGCTTGGCTGTACGAGCGCCTTCAGCTGTGGACGGGCCGCATACTACCGGTTTACTTTCGTCGAGCCGTGCTTTATTCTCACTACACTTTTGCCAATTGGGTAGGCATGATGAGTGCCTTATCTGAGGCTGACATTTGCTAGATCGTGAGGCGTTGGGGCCTTTATGCTATCACCACGAGCCTCAGGGGTCACCAGAGAGTGTGGTTGATGGGTCTGAGAGAGACTTCTTTCTATCATCCTCGCCATTTGGCCAGACAGTATGGACAGGTTCAGGAGGTTCCCCGGGGGTTTACTGAGAGGGTCTTTGCTTCCAGGATCAGGGCTACCACTATTGCTGCTTTTATTGATGGTTGGACTGGCCGAGTAAAGGCCTACTTCTAAAGACCTTTGAAGAAATAAAAGACACTAAGATAAAACTAGACCTGACTGATTCTGCTCATTCCTCCAAGTGTCTTTGAACATGTGATTGCTTTTTGAAAGACATTTATTTCTTTGATTATTCCTGTTTATGTAATATTCAAAGTTTGTTTATCGGTGAACCTTGGTTACTTTGGGAATCTTATTTTGTGCATTTCAACTTTCTAAAACATTTTGTAACCGAGATTTCAATTAGTTGTTTGCTTTTGGTACTTGCTTGGGCATGCTAGGGTTATTGGAGGCAAACGAGGTGGGTGGCCAAATTTTGCCCCTAGTTTGGGATATGTATGGTTGTGAGGCAAACGAGGTAGATGACCGACGTTTGCCCCTAGTTTAGAAGAGGTTCAGGCAAATGAGGCGAGTGGCCGAAGTTTGCCCCTAGTGTGGAGGGTGATTTCTGGGTTATGGTAAGGACCGTGACTTTATTTTTCTCACATGCTCATAGTTTTTCCTAGGCACCAAGGAGGTGACCTAGCGAGCTATTTTCTCTCTTTTGTTATTGCTCACCTTAGATTTATCTCTAATTTTTGCCTAGGCGTCCTTTCAGATTTTCAACCTAGCGAGCCATCCTTCTTTTATTTTCTTGAAAGTTTGCCTACGTACCCCCGAGCGGGGATCAGGTCCAACGTAGTTCGAGCAGAGGTTTTGAAAGAAAAGGTTATTTTTGTGGGTGGAGCGACCGAACCGATGTGGTTGCCTACGTATCCCCGAGTGGGAATCAGGTCGAGCGTAGTTCAAGGCAAGGCTTGAAGGGAATTGGTTATTTATTTTTTTTGTGGGTGGAGCGACCGAACCAATGTGGTTGCCTACGTATCCCCGAGTGGGAATCAGGTCGAGCGTAGTTCAAGGCAAGGCTTGAAGGGAATGGGTTATGGAATGGTCAAGCATAATACTTTTTGAGGCGATCCATGTTGATTGGTTCTTTGAATTCGACACCATCGAGGTCCATGAGATAAGTTGCTCCTCCGGAAAGAATGGTCTTGATGATGTAAGGGCCTACCCATTTAGGTTTGAACTTCCCACGGGGATCAAAGATCGGAGCTCGCAATTCCTTAAGGACAAGGTCGCCCTTGACAATCTTCCTTGGACGAACCCTTTTGTTGAAAGCACGGGCTATCCTTTTTTGATAGATTCGGACATGGTCGACTGCTAGACGCTTTTCATCTATGAGAGCCAATTCTTTGTATCTTTCTCTCAACCAATCTGATTCCGAAATTTCACATTCTGCCATCACGCGTAGAGATGGTAGTTCTATCTCGACCGGGAGTACCGCTTCCATCCCATACACCAGCGAGTAAGGAGTTGCTCCCGTGGACGTCCTTATCGACGTTCTGTACCCCCAAAGCGCGAACGGTAGCTTTTCATGCCAGTCTTTGTAGGTATCGGCTGATTTCTGCAGTATGGCCTTGACATTCTTATTCGCAGCTTCAACTGCCCCATTAGTCTGTGGTCTGTACGGTGATGACTTGTGATAAGTGATTTTGTATTCTTCGAACAGATCCCTGACTTCTGCCTTGAAATGACTTCCGTTATCCGAAATAATCTCATGGGGAACTCCATAACGGCAGATGAGATTTCTCTTGATGAATTTGGCTACTTCCTTGGCCCCCAACTTGGTGTAAGATGCAGCTTCTACCCATTTTGTGAAATAGTCTATGGCCACCAGGATGTACCGATTTCCATTTGAGGCTTTTGGGATGATTTCACCAATAATATCGATTCCCCAGGTGGAGAATGGCCAAGACGAGGTCATGCTGTATAGAAGGGATGGTGGCACGTGCATCATGTTTGCATGGATCTGGCACTTGTGACACCTTCTTACGTATTCGCAACAATCTTTCTCCAAGGTTGTCCAGTAGTACCCTTGTCTTATAATCTTTTTGGCCAACATGTGACCATTTATGTGCGGGCCGCAGACCCCCTCGTGTATTTCCTCCATCAATCTCCTGGAGCTTTTTCAAAACAAGCAAGTCAGGTTGTGACCGTTGTACCCTTTCTTCAGCAGTTTCCCACCGCAAATGATGAATTGCGCTGCGAACCTTCGGATGGCCCTTTTGTCTTTCTCCGTAGATTCTTGGGGGTATGTCCCCTTTTCTTTGAAATCCCAGACATCCTGATACCACAGCGTTTCATTATCTCCTCCTTCGATTGCGGCGATTATGTTAAACGAAGGTTCGTACCTCTGCTCAATTACCAAAGGCATCATCTTGACTCCCACAGGAATCTTGATCATGGAGGCTAAGGTAGCCAATGGGTCTGCTAGCTGATTCTCTTCCCTAAGCAAGTAGAGGAACGTGACGTTCTTGAACTGCCTCTTGAGTTGGTCAAGATGATCATGATAGGGCTTCAACCTTTCTTCTTTTATTTTCCATTCTCCTCTAGCTTACGATATGATGAGGTTTGAGTCCCCGAAGACATCCAACTTCCGAACCTTCAGTTCTATGGCTGCTTCCATTCCCAGAATGCATGCTTCATATTCAGCGGTGTTGTTGGTGGAGTTATAATTGAGCTTGACTGCCAATGGAGTGTGGTCCCTGCTTGGTGATACGAGAATCGTTCTTACTCCGTATCCTTTCATGTTGGCTGCTCCATCAAAGTACAACTTCCACTGTTCTTCATTAACTTCCATGATACTTTCGTCTGGAAACAGAAAGTCTCCACTTTCTTCAGATTCGATGGCATGTTCTGCGAGATGCTCAGCTACGGTTCTCCCTTTTACCGATTTGCTTGTAACGTACTTGATATCGATTTCGGATAGTAGGAGTAACCAACGAGATATGCGACCGGTCAGGGCGGGCTTTTCAAGAAGGTATTTCAGAGGATCCATGCGGGATATGAGCACAACTGGGAAGGCCAGCATGTAGTGCCTTAGTCGGCGGGTGCACCAAACCAAGGCCCAACATGTTTTTTTTAGAGTAGAGTAGTTGAGCTCATACCCAGTCATCCTCTTGCTGAGGTAGTATATGGCTTTTTCGGAGTGGCTTTCTTCTCCTTCTTGGGCTAGCATGCAACCCATGGTGTTTTCGGAGACAGACAGGTAAAGGAATAGGGGCTTATGAGGAGTGGGTGGTGAGAGGACATGTGGATTTTGAAGGTAGGCTTTTATTTTGTCGAAAGTGGCTTGGCATTGGTCATCCCATTGGAACTTTTCTCCTTTTCTCAGCAATCGGAACAAAGGATCGCATGTAGTCGTGAGCTTGGAAATGAAGCGGCTGATAAATTGGATCCTTCCGAGAAACCCCCTAACTTCTTTTTCATTCCGTGGTGGTGTCATTTCTAGGATTGCCTTGATCTTAGAAGGATCTACCTCTATCCCTCTTTGAGTGATGAGAAAACCTAGGAGTTTACCGGAGGTCACACCGAAAGTGCATTTCTTTGGATTCAATCTCATCTTGTATTTGCGCAACCTTTTGAAGAACTTTTCCAGCGCCACCAGGTGTCCTTCTCTGTCCCTGGATTTCACAATCATGTCATCTACATATACTTCTACTTCCTAGTGAATCATGTCGTGCAGCAGAGTAGTGGCGGCTCTTTGGTAGGTTGCCCCAGCATTCTTGAGTTCGAAAGGCATTACTCTATAACAGTAGGTCCCCCAAGGGGTGGTGAATGTCGTCTTTTCCTGATCTTCTGGCGCCATTAGAATCTGATTGTACCCTGAGAAGCCATCCATGAATGAAAGTAGCTCATGTCCAGCGGTGTTGTCCACCAAGACATCAATGTGGGGAAGCGGGAAGTCATCCTTGGGACTGGCTTTGTTCAGATCACGGAAGTCAATGCACACGTGAACTTTTCCATCCTTCTTTGGAACGTCACGATATTGGCAATCCATTCAGGATACTCGGTGACAATGATGAACCCTGCCTTGAATTGTTTCTCCACTTCTTCTTTAACCTTGAGTGCCCATTCCGGCCTCATGCGCCTCAGTTTCTGCTTGACAGGTTTAGAATTGGGGAGGAGAGGGATATGATGTTGGACAATGTCGGGATCGACCCCAGGCATGTCTTCGTAAGACCAAGCAAAAATATCTTTGAATTCTTTTAGCAAGAGGATTAATTTTTCTTTTTCTTCTTTATTAAGAGTTGAGCCAATTTGCACAATTTGGGGATTATCTATTTCACCTAGGTTAACTGATAAAGTATCCTCGATTATTTCATAAGCAGGTGGTTTTTCAATTAATTGCTTAAGTTTGATTGGAAGATCCTCGGAGGGATCTGTGCATTCACAAGTGTCAGACACAGAGGAGTAAGCAGAATCGTCTTTCATTTCATTTATGACAGATGAAGTGATTACATTGGACAGTGGTGGGCTTATAGTAGCCGACTCTGGTATAGACTCGATAATTGGTAGTACAGACTCCGGGGGAATATGGGATTGGGAGACGCAGATAGATGACTCTACAGCCTGGTTGCTCAGACCCTTCTCAGTTGGCTTGATCTGATCATCTTGGCTCTTGGCCCTTTTTTCTTCCTTCTCCTCAGCAGATTCCTCCCACAGTTTCTCGATGGCTTCATTGTCCAGGTATTTCAACCAATCTGCCTCCGGGGTTTTCTCAATTTCTTTGGGGTAGAACGGATCTTGATATGGGGGTCTTTCACAGTCAGCGAAGATTTTGAGCTCGGGGTGCCTCTTCCCAGTGGTTTGATGGATCCAGGGTTCGGGGAACCCGAAGTAAGGGAAATCATCCCCTTCTTTGATGAACTGTCCATTCAAGGTTTTGCGGTATGGTGGGAGACCCCTTACCCTTTTCTTCCATGGCCTCTGTAGCTCGACATCTTCTTTAGTGGGCTTGTATCCCAACCCAAAAGTGCCTCGTTGTCCTTTGATCTGAGGGAACTCACGAATCCCTTGCTGGCGTCGGTCTAATCCCATTCCGGGGAAGTAGTTCATCTTGCGGACAATGTTGACGACTGCAGAGTGGATCTCGGGGAACCTTTCTTCGTCATTGATCATGTGGACTTCTTCCATGAAGAATCCCCCGATTTCTCCTTCTTCTAGCTCAGGTATTTGGACTTCAAAAATGGGAGCGTAATTTGGGAAAGCTTCACTACCCCAACTATTACCGAGGATGATCTTTACTTCCTTCTCATGAATGTACTTGATCATTTGATGCACAGTGGATGATACAGCTTTGTTGGCATGCAGCCAGGGCCTCCCAATCAGCAAGTTGAACGAGGCAGGTATGTCCATGACTTGAAAGACTTTGGTGCTTACCAAAGATCCTACCTGGATCTGTAGAGAGACAGTTCCCATCACATTCCTCTTAGTGTTATCGTATGCCCTCACAGATTACACAGATGGTGTGATGTCAAGGATATTGACTCCTAAAGCGGTGGCAGTCCTTAGGGCACAAACATTTAGGGCTGAACCTTTATCAACCAGATAAAACGGTACCTGCTGTCCCTTACATCCAATAGTGATGTACAATGCTTTGTTATGTGCGGATCCTTCTGGTGGCAGGTCCTCATCGGAAAATGTAATGATCGGGTCGGGGGCAAGTGCGCCCAAGAAAGCCACCATGTCCTCCGGTGCGGCGTCGATAGGAACTTCAATCCCAGCCAAGGCATTCAACACGGCTTGCCTATGCTTGTAGGATGTCACCATGATGTCCCACATCGAGAGATGTGCTTGGGTTTTCTTCAGCTGTTTTATCAACTCATTATCTTCTTCGATGATCTCATCTATCTTACCCTTCCCCTTGTCTTTGACTGGACCTTTCTCGGTTGCTTCAGTAGTAGGCTGTGGAGGCTGATAATGACGGCCTGACCTTGTTAGATGATCAATCTCGGCAGGAGTGGGTCCTTCTACAGTCCCATGTTTCTTGAACCACTCACAATTCGTCCCCACAAATGGCTTTTCCGGCTCGTCCCAGATAGAAGCGTCACTTTCTTTGTTGGGATCATACCATTTGAGGTCTACCACCCCCAGGTCATGCTCTTCCAGAAAGAACAAGTCTTGCTCATCGTCTAGCTGTTGCTGCCACTCGTCATTCTCCCCTTTAATTAGATGAATTCCCACAGAGTCCGGGATGTCAATGAGGGGTAAGGGTTGCCCTAGGGGGGTGATATAGGCTGCAGGGTTGAAGGATATAGGGTTGGAATCGATGAGGCTGACACTTTGGTGGTTAGGTAGAGGATTTTGGGTGATATGGGGCTGCTTCGGAGGTGGTTCGATGATATTCTGGTCGATGAGGTCTTGGATATCATGGCGGAGGCGCATGCAATCATCGGTGTTATGGCCGGGGGCTTGGTGGTAAGTACATCGCTTGGATATATCACAGTTAGGCGGGGGCGGGGTATTTCGAGGCTGGAGTAGTTGGAGATGCCCCTTTTTGAGGAGGCGGTCTAATGCTGAGGAGAGAGAGATTTCTAACTTGGCAAAGTTGCGAGGGGGCGTTTTCTAGAAAGGACGATTGGGGGAATTTGCCTGGTTGGAGGGTTGGTACGGCCTAAGAGGGTACGCCATGGGTTGGCTGCTAAGGGCATTGACATCCGGGGGATTCCGGGAATAGTTGGGCCTTCTGGACTGACTTGGAGGCTCTTCCTTTTTGATCTTTCCTTCTCTAATAGCATCTTCAATTCGGGTTCCAACTTCAAACAACTCCTCAAAGGTGGAGATGGACTGGTAGAATAATTTCTCATGATAGAGCGGCTGCAGATTCCGGATGAGCATCCTTACCTGTTCCTTTTCAATCGGCCGGTGGGTCATTTGGGCTACCTTGTTCCTCCATCTGCTCAGAAACGTAGCAAAGGATTCATTGTTGTTCTGCTGGGTCGTTTCCAAATCCCTGATGGTGACATCCAGCTCCTGATTGTAGGAGTAATGATCGACGAAAACTCGAACGATATCTTCCCAGGCCCGGGTTTTGGAGGCTTCCAAGGTTAGGAACCATGATAGTGCAGATTTTGCCAGAGTTTGCGGAAACAGCATTGCAATGTGCTCGTGGGTATAGCCCATGGACTGGAAGATACTCATGCACAACTTCACGTGACTTTTTGGGTTCCCAGTTCCATCAAAACGATTGATGGCAGGCATTTTGAAGTTCTCCGGCAGTTTCAACTTGATAGGCTCAAAGAGGCCTTCCAGGTCTAGCATGTAATCATCGATCCCCTTGCTCTTTCTCAGTACGCTCTCCAACTTGTCGACCTTGTCCATTTTCTCTTGGAGTTTCTTCTCATACGCAAGCGGTGGGACCCCTTGAAACCAGTCTTCCTCCCCATTATTCCCATACGGGGGTGGTTCAAATCCTGGTGGTGAGAACTCGGGCGGAGGTTGCGGCTGCTGCTGCTTTAGTTCTTCCATGAACTTTAGGACTTGGGCTAGACTGTCGGACTGTTGGCTTATAGTTGCTCCCAACTCGGTAACCTTGTTTTCCAATTCTTCTCTATTCATGCTGAAGCGGGCTGTCGGACTGATTCTGACCAAACGATTATCTGAACTCCTGGTCCACGACGAGGATTCCGGTTGCTGACCTTGGGAATCTATACTGACCTGACAGATTTTGAGAGAAAAGGGTGTATCAGATCCTGACAGTGATGACTTCTAGACAGACAACGACAGTGATGTGGACTGACTTGAGACAGTGTGTGCAGAGGGATGAAAATGGTGTATGCATGCGAGACAAGCATGCGGATGTAAGCCCTAATCTATATGATGCTTCTATTTCTAACAGATAGCAGTTAAACAAATAAGGTCCTAACCATATAGAGTGTGCCAATCTTACTTTCCAGTACGATCACCAAGGGATAACAGGGGTTTTCAGACATTTTCGGTTGACTGGGACAGTTTCTGGGAGAAACTGGGATATTTGGACATAGTTTCTGGTATTTCTGGGAAATTTGAGCAGGGTATCTGGGAAAAACTGGTTAATACGGTTATATCTGGGGTATCTGGACAGAGTTTCTGGGAGAAACTGGTTAGTACGGTTATATCTGGGATAACTGGACAGAGTTTCTGGGAGAAACTGGGTAGTACGGTTATATCTGGGATAACTGGACAGAGTTTCTGGGAGAAACTGGTTAGTACGGTTATATCTGAGATAACTGGACAGAGTTTCTGGGAGAAACTGGTTAGTACGGTGATAGTGATCGTACTTTCTAGCAGGTTTTCATACTCCTATGTCTTGGGACCGACAAACAAGGTTTGCGGTGTATATCTTTGTGAGCATGGAGCAAACATCCTTGTCATGGTGCCTAGGCAGGTCAACTCGATGTGATCACATGTGAGTGATTTCCTTAGGAATCATAAGAAAGAGGTTCTATTCTATGCCACATAAGCATCTACACCGCGCAGGTAATCCCGTCAGGGCATACAACAGTTATATCATATTGTCCTATCTGAAAAGATAAATGAACAGTCCTATGAAAGGTTCTACAGGAATCTATATGCAAGGGTTGGGTTTAGTCAAAGAGGGTCCGTTGACGAGAGTTCCAATATACCGTCAGAGAGACAGTACGGAGGTTTTTACTCTTTTTGATATACCTTGGAAGGTACAGTATCAACGGTGACTTGTGCCCTGGCATAGCAAGACCTGAACAATGTCAGCGCCGCGTTTTAGACACAGTCGGAGGGGGGAAATGCAAGAGTGCAATGCGGTGAACCAAACACAGTAAAAAGATGATTTTAAGGATGCTTCTTATGAGTCAAACCTCTGTATTATTTTGTTTTAAAATAAAAATCCCCAGCAGAGTCGCTAGATTGTGGACACCGGGCTTCCGCCTCTTTCTTTGTTTGGGTTTTGTTTTGAAACTGTTTGAAATTAATCAAAGGAAGAAAATGGTCTGTCGAAAACAGGTACAGAGTCGCCACTTGGTCTTTAAGGAACCAAGAAACCTAATTTGACTCACCCAAGCGGATAAGGGCACCGGCCCTTCATAACCAAAGAACTTGGTTCGGTGTTTTGGTACGAGAGAGGAAGGAGCCTTTGTCACGACTAAAACACCCTCAACTCGCCCCGTCTTCCGACGGGCCTCAATTAGCATCCAAATAATCATCATATACTATGTATGGTTTAACAATTAATACTATGATAGTATATTACATCACATAAAGAGATTTAAAATGGAAGATCTAAAGATAAGATATCATTCATAAGATCTAAGCCAAGTATCACGCAATGTAAAGTGAAAGATCTCACAAACAAACCTAGAAAAAATTGTCTAATCATGTATCAAATAATCAAGACTTCCTAATCTAAAGGGGGACATGAATTGTTCTTGAAACAAATAATCAAAGAATCAAAGTATGCTTAGCAAGCTAGAATGATGCATGTTAATTTTGAGAAAAGAAGATTTCTCAATCCTCGCAACGGATGAGAAAGGACGATTAGATCGAGAGGAAGCATGAACGTGTGATCAAGATCATTCCTTATAATCTTCTTAGATTAGGAGTTACAAAAACCCCCAAATCTTGCATGAATGCAATGCATGTATCTAAAATGTGCCAAGGTTGTAGTGTGCTTTGTGTTCATGGATTCCTAGAATGACTTAGAAGTCTAAAATGTGTATGAATGGATGAATTAAATCAAAATGGGATATGTACAAATGTAGTATGAACTACTTCCTAAGATATGAACTAATTTGGAATGCATATGAGCATCAAATCAAAGAATGAAAGTTGAAATGTGCTTGCTGTGAATAGTGGACAGAAAAGTAGCATGATCTTTTGGAATTTGAAAAGAGGGGTTAGGAATGTTTTCAATGCATGATATTTTATGGAGATGTTCCTTATTGTGTCTAGAACACAACCCAAAAGGCAAATCTTGAATAGCTATCACAGATTGAGAGAAATCATATAAAAAATGAAGGTCACTCAGAAACAGAGTCCGTACCGTCGACTGAAATGTTGAAAAATCTTATAAAATGAAAAATAATGATCTAGAGGCCCATTTTATACATTAAGTTTCCTAAGACATTGACGTTTAAGGAAAAAATAAGTTAGGACCACCCCTTTTGGAAAGGTTTTCTGAAAAAGAGGTTGGAAGTGGACCTAGCTGCTGTGACAGCAAAAACAGAATGTCTGGAAGGAATGTTGGGATCCAAATGGACTATTTCCAAGTACTTCCAAGTCAAACCAAAAATCATGGGTGTTCTCCAATGAGTTGGGAAGACTTTCCAAGTGGTCTTGCATCCATATGTTGAGTATTGAGTCTTAGGGAAATCTTTAAACTCAACTCACTCACTGTTTTGACTCATTATTTTGAAGATTTTGGGGAAAACAAGGTTTTGTTTCTTGAAACCAAAATGAGAAGGATTGAGAGGGGTTTTGAAATAGATGTTTTGAAAACATATTTTTAATACTCAATAAGGATTATAGCCACTTAAAATGCCAACATCAAACTCATCATCAAGAACCTCCAAGATTGTTGGAGAGATTTATTTTTATTTTTGAACATAACTTCAATACATTTCAAGAATACCTTGGAAGCATTGAGGTTATGATCATCATCTATCAAACATGTTTTTGAGGTCAAGAGCTACTATCCATAAGGATTCACTCACCCCAAACTTTATGTCATCACTTAGATGATGATGAACTAGTAAGTAAATAAAGAAAATCAAAAAGAAATGAGATAAGAAGAGATGAACAATAAATAAACAAGCAAGTAGATGATGATCAATAGATGATATTCATGAAGCATGAGACTTGTAGATTGGTGTTTCACTCATATGTAATGACACTAGACATGGAAGAAGCTTCCACTCTCTTAAATGCTCACTAAAATGGTGGTTGGGAGTATTGAAAGTTGAAGTAAATAGGAGTAATGAAGTAAAAACAAAGTTTAGAACTCACTTTTGTTTTGAAAAATCAAAGAAGGAAGCTTCTTTCTCTCTATTCTAACCTTATCTCTGCAACTTTCTCTCCCAAACTTTTCCTAAACATTCATTTCACTCCCCCAAAATGAAGAGTAATGGGGTGTTTATATAGGCCAACTTGGGGTGATTTTGGAATTTAGAAAGTATTCCCATTGGCTCCAAATATCTGAAATCATAAAACTATGTCGTTTTGGCTTTTAATTAATCAAAATGGGACCACAAAACTAATTACAAAAATACACTACTCTGGAGGGGAGTGCCGCGGCGGCACTGGGCCAGTGCCGCAGCGGCAGTGCTCCTCCTTCGTCCAGATAATGCTGTTTAGGCCCCCTGAAGTTCCGGTATTCGCGAAAAGGCCCTATTTCGTCCAAAATTCACAGAAAATGAATACAAACTCCAAATTGAGGTTGTGATATACCGTTGGAAAGGTAATGGAGTCTACTTTACATAAACAATAGTTCAGGGATAGGTCACTTTGAAAAGTTTTGCGGTATTCGCGATAAAAGCCGATTTGATCGCCTTTTTCGCCTTAGGAAATTCATATTAAATTCGTTTTAAATCTAGAAATTATGTGCAATATACCGTTGGAAAGCTATTGACCTTTAGTATCCATGAAAAATGTTTGAAAATTGTTTAGGTGCCCCAGTTCCAAAGTCAAATTCTGGTCAAACTGGTCAAACCTGGGATTCCCGGGAAGTTTTGGAAACCTCCGGGAGTTCCCGGGAGCTGATGTTTTCGCTCGATTTTCTTTTGGAACTTGTTTTAACACTTTTCTCATGATTTAAAATGATTCTGGTAAATTCGGACGATTTCGGTCAAACTTGGTCAAACTTGGTCAAACCTAGTCAAACCTTGGTCAAACCGGTCAACAGGGACTTTCCGGGAACTTCCGAGACTTCTGGGGGTCTCTGGGAGCTGACGATTTCATCCGATTTCTCTTAAAAAACTCATTTTATCATTTTTCTTACGACGTAGCATGTTTCCAAAACTTTTGGTCCAAATCTGGGATCTTCTGGGCTTTCAGGGGCATTTTAGTCATTCTGAGAGATGGAACTAACTTCCTGGAATCCTTTTAAGTCTTTTTCGATCATTGTGAACCACCAAGCTATGGGCCTCCTAAATCTGATAGCCGACAAAATGGGGTGTCTACACTCCCTGAGGCCTTAACCGGTCCTCTTGGATTGAGCGTCGAAAGAGATTCTCCGAGAACCCTACATCATCCCCTGAGGACAGAAACCAAAAGATACCAGCTCCCGAAGGCCCCAACCGGCCCTCTTGGATTGAGCGTCGAAAGAGATTCTCCGAGAACCCTACATCATCTCCTGCGGACAGAAACCAAAAGATACCAGCTCCCGGAGGCTCCGACCGGCCCTCTTGGATTGAGCGTCGAAAGAGATTCTCCGAGAACCCTACATCATCCCCTGAGGACAGAAACCAAAAGATACCAGCTCCCGGAGGCCCCGACCGGCCCTCTTGGATTGAGCGCCGAAAGAGATTCTCTGAGAATCCTATATCATCCCCTAAGGACAGAAATTAAAAGATACCAACTCCCAGAGGCCCCGACCGGCCCTCTTGGATTGAGCGCCGAAAGACTTGATCAACCGTGAGAGATTCAGAGATGGGTCCTGGTTCCCGATCAAGAAAAGTGAGATTCTCCGAGAACCCCACGTCATCCCCGAGGATAGATACGGAAAGATACTAGCTCCCACTACCCTCAGCAGAAAGGAACAAAAGAGGAACCGACTCCCGAAAATCGGCCGTCAGGAACAATCAGAACATGTCCCGCATCCAGATCTCCTGATTATCAAGAATTTTCTCATCTGTCCATTTTCATAGCTTTTTCACAAGATCCCTCAGTCACCTTTGGCTGTCGTCTTCTAACAAAGCGCATCTGATCTATCTCACTCGTTTGCAACGCACACTTCCCAAGTTCCATAAGTTTCCCCCTAAACCCAGAGTCTTCTAAACCTTGATGTCCTTATCCTAGTCATCCACCACCTCACGGTCGCAAACGCTAGCACAACACCAGTCCACTCGGGGTGGCACATACCCCACAGCACCTGCTCATACTAGGATCAAAACACTAGACATGGTAGGACTCATGACACAATTCATATCACATCCATGCATTACATATCATCCTCATAACATAACATCCTCATGTCTTGTTGTGCATGTGTGATTTGTTCCTTTGTGCCCTGAACTACGTCCTGGTCTGATTCCCTTGGGATACATAGGCAGCTCACGCAGAGCACAACCAGCACTGACCTCAGCATCTTTTTTTTTCATCATTGCATCTTTTGCAACATTTTTATCCTAAATATATAGCCTCCAAAAAGTCCTGTCTCTTCAAAAGCTTTGGCACTCGCTTGCGACATGCGTTGCCTCGCAAGTTCATGCCAAAGAGGGGCAAACTGTAGACACCCTATTTTGTCGGCTATCAGATTTAGGAGACCCATAGCTTGGTGGTTCACAATGATCGAAAAAGGACTCAAAAGGACTCTTGGAAGTTGGTTCTATTTCTCAAAATGCTCAGAATGACCAAAATGCCCCTGAAAGCCCAAAAGCTCCCAGATTTGGACCAAAAGTTCTGGAACATGCTACGTCGTAAGAAAAATGATAAAATGAGTTTTTAAGTAAAATCGGATGAAATCGTCAGCTCCCAGAGACCCCGGGAAGAACCGAAAGTTCCCGGAAAGTCCACATTGACCGGTTTGACCAAGGTTTGACCAGGTTTGACCAAGGTTTGACCAAGTTTGACCAAGTTTGACCAAAATCGTCCAAATTCGCCAGAATCATTCTAGATCATGTGAAAAGTATTAAAATAAGTTTTAAAAGAAAATCGAGCGAAAACGTCAGCTCTTGGGGGCTCCCCCCCCCCCCCCCCCCCCCCCCGTTTCCAGAACTTCCCGGGAATCCCAAGTTTGACCTGTTTGACAAAAATTTGACTTTGAAACCGGAGCACCATAGCAATTTTCAAATATTTTTCATGGATACTAGAGGTCAATAGCTTTCCAACGGTATATCACACATAATATTTGGATTTAAAACGAGTTTATTATGAATTTCCGAAGGCGAAAAAGGCGATCAAATTGGCTTTTATCGTGAATACCGCAAAACTTTTCAAAGTGAGATATCTCCGAACTATTTTTTATATAAAATAAACTCCATTACCTTTCCAACGGTATATCACAACCTCAATTTGGAGTTCGTGTGCATTTTTTGTGAATTTCAGACGAACTAGGGCCTTTTCGCGAATACCGGAACCTCTGGGGGCCTAAACAGGATTATCCAGACGATTGAGTAGCAGTGCTGCCACAACACTGGCCCACTACCACCGTGGCACAGGCCCAGTGCCACCGCGACACTCTCCCCCAGAACAGTCGACTTTTATAATTTATTTTGGGGGTCCAATTTGATATATTAGAAATCAAGACGTTGTAGTTTTGCTTCCCAGCTTATTTTGGACCAATGGGAGACCATTTTAAACTTTTTAAAACTCCATTAACCACCCCTCCTTTGCCTATAAAATAAGCCATTTACTTCCATTTAGGGAGAGACATGGAAGCTTAGAGAGAGCTTAGGAATAAACTCTAGAGAGATATAGAGAGAGAAAGAGAAGAAGTAGTCTTCTTCTTCCATTTTTTCAAATCAAAGTGAGTTTTAATCTTATTTTCTTCCATTACCTCTCATATACCCCACATTCAAATCATCTCCAACCACCATTCTTGAGTATCTATGAGATAGGAAGCTACTTCCATGTCTAAATGTCAACACATATGAGTGAAACACCAAGTTACAAGTCCAATATCTCAATGAATATCAACTATTGATTGCTATTTGAATGTTTGTTTACTTTGATGTTCATCTCTCTCTTAACCTCATTTCTTTTGACTTTTCTTTGATTATTTAGTTGTTCATCATCATCTAGATGACATGTTGTTTGAGGAGAGTGAATCCTTATGGATAGTAGCTCTTGACCTCAAAGACATGTTTGATGGATGATGATTCTACCTTCAATACATTCATATGTATTCTTGAAGTCATATTCTCAAACAAAACTATGTTTGTACAAATAATATTGGGAGTTCTTATTGATTCAAGGTTGGATGAGGTTCTAAGTGGTCACATGGTCATCTCAAGAGTTTAAGTTCATGCTTTGAACATCTATTTCAAAATCCCCAATCAAGAACTCAAACTCTATTTCAAAAACCAAATCCATTTTCTTCAAGAATGATCCAAAATAGTGAGCTGTTCAGATTCAAAGATTTGTTTTGAATTAAATACTTGAGTTATGATGATGAAACCACTTGGAAAATCTTCCTAAGACATCATAGTTTGTCTCCAAGTTTTCCCATCAATTATAGAGATGCGAAAGTATTATTTTCTGATTTAAGAAGTTCATGTTCATAATCTGCCTCTGTTCTCACAGAATGTTTACCTGACTTCTTGCACTTATTCTGGATGTTTTCGTCACTGTACATATATCTTTTCTATTTTGTTTATGAAACTTGGGTATATTAGGAAACCTTTGGTATATAATGGGTCATCATAAGCCATTTCTTTGATTTACGACAAATCATAAAAAATCAGTCAACAGTGCAGCTTTTATTTCTGAGTCATGTGTAGATTCTGATTTATTTCTTTTAATCTGTGATAGTTATTGAAGTTTAGCTTTTGGGTTGTTTTCTGGACACAATCAGGATGATCTCTGATTTTTCCCACATTTTCCTAGGCATGTTTGACCTCCCATTATGATGTTACAAAGTAATGCATATAGTCTGTCCACTATTCACAGCATGTCACTTTTTGACTTTCACACTTTGATGCAACACTCTCTTGTATCTAGATGAACCCATATCCCATGAACATGTTCTTTACCACTTTTAGCATGCTATATCATATCATGTATCATCTATCCTCTCATGTATCATACACCCATAGATTCTTGAGTTTGGTATCCAAATAAAACCATGTTTTGCAAATACTTAGGAAGTTCATGAAATGAGTTAAGAATTGATATTCCAAGTGGTTAGAATATTCATCCAAGTTCTGCAAGTATACTTTCAAAACCCCCATTTCAAAACCCCTCTCTTAAACCCCTCATTTTGATTTTAAGAAATAAACCTTGTTTTTCCCAAAATCTTCAAAACAGTGAGTCAAAACAGTGAGTGATCTGAGTTCAAAGATTTCTCTAGAACTCAATACTCAATGTATGGATGCAAGACCACTTGTAAAATCTTCCTAACTCATTATAGAACATCCATGATTTTTGGCTTGACTTGGAAGCACTTGAAAAGGGTCCATTCTTGCCCAAACATTCTCTCCAGATATTCTGTTTTTGCTGTCACAGCGGCTTGGTCTACTTTCAACTTGTTTTATAGAAAACGTTTCCAAAACGAGCGGTCCTAACTTATTTTTCCCTTAAACTTCAATGTCGTAAGAAACGTTCTGTATAAAATGGGCCTCCAGATCATTTATTTTCATTTTCTAAGAATTTTCAATATTTCAGTCGACAGTACGGACTCTTTTTCTGAGTGACCTTCATTGTTTATATGATTTCTCTCAATCTGTGATATTTATTAAAGATTTGCTTTTTGGGTAGTGTTCTAGACACAATAAGGAAGATCCCCATAAAATATCATGCACTAAAAACATTCCTAACCCCTCTTTTCAATTTTCAAATGATCTAGTTACTGTTCTGTCCACTATTCACAGCAAGCACATTTTAACTTTCATTCTTTGATTTGATGCTTATATGCATTCCAAATTAGTTTATATCTTAGGAAGTAGTTCATACTACATTTGTACATATCCCATGTTGATTTTATTCATTCATTCATACACCTTTTAAACTTCTAAGTCATTCTAGGAATCCATGAACACCAAAACACCCTACAACCTTGGCACATTCTAGATACATGCATTGCATTCATGCAAGATTTGGGGTTTTTGTAACTCTTAATCCAAGAAGATTATAAGGAACGATCATGATCACACGTTCATGCTTCCCCTCGATCTAATCATCCTTTCTCATCCGTCCCGGGGATTGAGAGATCTTTTTTTCTCAAAGAATAACATGCATCATACTAGCTTGCTAAGCATATTTTGATTTCTTTGATTATTTGTTTCAAGAACAATTCATGTCCTCTTTAGATTAGGGAAACTTAATTACTTGATACATGATGAGACGATTTTTCATAGGTTTATTTGTGTGATCTTTCACTTTTGCATTGTGTGATATTTGGCTTAGATCTTATGAATGACATCTTATCTTTTGATCTTCCAATTTCAAGATTCTTATGCAATGTAATATACTTATCATAAATATTAATTGTCGAACCAAACATAGTAGAAGATGATTATTTGGATGCTAATTGAGGCTCGTCGAAAGACGGGGTGAGTTGAGGGTTTTTTAGTCATGACAAAGGCTCCTTCCTCTCTCATACCAAAACCCCGAACCAAGTTCTTTAGTTATGAAGGGTCGGTGCCCTTATCCGCTTGGGTGAGTCAAATTTGGGTTTCTTGGTTCCCTGAAGACCAAGTGGCGACTCTGTATCTGTTTTCAACAGACCATTTTCTTTCTTTGACCCAAATCAAATTTCAAACGAAAACAAAAACAAGTGGTGGAACGCCGCGTGTCCATACACGCGTCCATCATACAGAGGTTGTCAGATCTTCTAGAATCGCACCAGTCACTCCACATTAAATGCTAAGCGTATAAAGTGATAGGATTTCAAAAGCCTTCCCACTTTCCATTCATTTACGTCTTCCTCTCTCTCTCTCTAGAATCAGCAGCTCCAAGATCCTCACTCTAAAACTTCATCTTCTCTGGCGAGGCACCTCCTTTACTTTCTACTAAAATGGCCCCCAAAATGACTCCGGCGACCTCCTCAAAAGGCAAAAAGTCATTCTTGGATGGTCCACCCCCACAGAATCTATGCAAAGAACTCTGGAAACTAGCCAAGACCCATGCCGCCACCATTTCCACTGACTAGTTTACTGACTGCTCCTCTTTTGACAAGACACCGGTAGCGCTTGGCTTCTCAGAGGTTAGGCTCAACCTTCCTCAGTTTGGGACAAATGGCTTCTCAGAGTTTCGTCCTCTAAGGCAGATCTTTGGAAAAGGGCCGGCATCCATGATGTTGATCTTTAGACGGAGATGATGTTGATCTTACTGGGGGCTCTGTCCCCGAACAAGTATCAAGATAAAAAAGACCCTTTTCTTTTTGAAAGATTATCCTTATCTTTGTTTGTGTCTCGGGTTGGAACAAATCACTACAATTCGTCCCCGCCTACGGAATAGTTGACACTTTTCACAAATTTTACGAACTGAAGCCCTTATTATCATATTTGCCATTCCTTACCTTAATTCTGAATCTACTTCTTGAAAGAAATTAAGTTTCTTGAAATTTTGAATCTCAAGCTGTATTTCCATATAAAGGAATGTTGAAGTGGTCCTCTCTTCTAGCAGTGATGATTTGTTCGGGGGCGATTCAACCTTGGAGATGACTGGCAAAGAAATCGAATAAACGGCCCAACCAGTGGTAGAATAGACCGAAAATGTCATGACGGACTAGGCTGATCCAACGGTCTTAACTGGATCGGCCATTGAAAATATAGAAAAGACAATTAAGGTTGATCCCCTCATTTCTAATCCCTCTGATGACCCATCCCCCTGCACTGGAGACCGAGCTTCAGCTAATGTTCCGTCCATTATAGGTATAGGGGTTAGGATTTCAATGGAGGAAACTGCCATTGCACCTCCTCCTGAGCTGAATCAACAATAATCCCAACCTTCCACCTCCTAGCCAAGTGGTGAGGCTGTTGTATAATAAGGGGCATCAGCTTCCACCTCTATGCCCGCCCAGGTATTTAACTTTACATTCAAACATGTTTCTTTTTCCCTTTTGGCCATTTTGCAAGTATTAACCCTTAAACTTTGGAACTTTTGAACAGGCCATCCCTTTGGGTCCAGAGCCGTTCATTCCTTCTGATGATTTCTTTACCAGCATGGACCTTGAAGCATTTGATCTGGGTCCTCTTGAACCTGAAGCAGCCTCTCCCACGAGTTTGTAGCAATCCAGAGACCTCGTTCTCAGACTCATTTTCCATGGAGTAAGCAGTCTCCAACCTGCCCATGAAATTGGAGCTGCTTTAGAGACACTCCTTGCTGATCCATCGCTTTCGGTAGGTCACCATGCTTTACTCAGGGAAATCCAAGAGCGGCTATCGGGCACCCGCGTCTTGGACCAATCAGCCTCTGTTGTTTAGACTGAGGGCGAAGCTCATCATGACGCCCAGCAGAAAGCAATGCAGTTCCTCAAGGGTGCCAAGACAAACTATGAGGCTGGAAAGGAAACTCGAGCTCAAGTGATTGCTCAAGATGCCTGGCTCCAAGCTCATATTGCGTCGCTCAAGGTACAGCTAAAAAAATGTGAGGCTGACGTGATTACCAATAATGTAGCCTTAGTCAAGGTTGATGAGGGTCTGGCTCAGTTAGGGGGTAATGCTCAGAAATACAGCGACCAGCTACAAGCCAACACTCCAACTACCAAATCTGGATCCAGATGTTCAACAAAGCTAAACAAGACCAGGCTGGGGCTGAGAGGACCTGGGAGGACTTGAGGGCAAGGCTTAGGAATTTTGAATTAGCTTAGAGGCTGATTTTTATCTTTTGTACTTGTATATTTTCTTTATTTATTTTGTAAGTAAGTTGTGCTCGACTGTTATTTAATACAATAGAGCTTTTGATCATTCAAGCTCAAGTTCATAATTGAATGGTTCGTATTCTAACCCAGGATTTGGCTTGTACTCTAGAACAATGGTCTCCCATAAAGTACTATAATAGGACTTTAAATACTGACCGTTTGTTGATGTAGCATGAACTGTCCTATCCACATCGCGCAGCTTGCATACTCTACCTTTCTTGACCTGATGAATGATGAAAGGACCTTCCCAATTGACTGACCACTTGATGTAATGGTTGTCCTTATCTCTGATAGGTAAAATGGCCATCCAAATCAAATCCTCTGTGTAGAAGGACTTCTCTTTCACCCTCTTATTATATGCTTTGGTAGCACACAGCTTCTGTACTATCCTCTTACCTGATCGGACTGTGACTTCCATAGGTATCATAGCATCATGCCCATAGGTTAACAGAAATGGTGTAACCCAGTGCTAGACCTCTTACATGTCCGATAGGCCTACAGTGCTTCGAAAAGTAGCTTGTCCCACTCCCTTGGGTTTTTGTTTATCATCTTCTCAATGATCCTCTTAAGGATCTTGTTTATTTACTCGGCCTGCCCGTTAGCCTGAGCATAGTATGGAGTAGAACTGAGAATGGCAATCCCTCTACTTTCTGTGAAGACTGTGGTCTCTGTTCCTATAAACACAGACCCCTGATCGGCCGTTATTGTAATACCTGTAATTTTCTGTCATTATAATATCAGCTTTTTCTAATTTCTGTATTGGACCCACTATATTATTAGATTATTATTTTAATTACGTGACGGTATGGACATGTTGTAGTATTACCATATAGACTGTAGTAACCATACCGACTCGACCATAATAAAATTTAACTTAGTCCCGTACCCAGACCCGGACATTAGAAATAATACCAGTTTGCACGTACTTCAAGATTGACACGCATGCCGAGGAACTTTTGCACGTAAACTAAGGAAGTGGCACATAACCCGAGGTGGGCCCACATGGCCGGCTATGTGGCAACCACATGCCACCCTCTTCGACACATGTCCACTTAATGGACACATGTCCTAAGCATGCAACATGCAAAGGACACCTAATACATGGAAATTCTATATAAACAAGCACATGCACACACTACACTCTCTTAGTTAGATCACAATCTGAATTTTTGGAGAGAAAATTAGGACTTGGGTAGTTCATGAGAAAAAGAGAGAAGAAAAGTAAAGAAGAAGGAGAAGAACAAAGAACATCCACCATTGAAGTTGAGTTCAAGCATCCTAAAGCTCAAATCCAAAGCCTAAGCTCAATTTCAAGAATTGGTGAGCAAATTGTGAGTAATCTAACTCAATTTAGAATACATATAATATGTACTAATGTTTAGTAGAAGTTTGATGTTGTTGTGTTGAAGTTTCCATGACATGCAAAACAAATCCATAAATCTGAGAAACTAAAACTTTCAGCAGAACATAGTTTAGGAAAATGAATGTTTTGTGCAGCTCAAAAATCCGAGTTAAGTTAGATTTTTTGTGGTAAAAGCTAACTCATATATCTACAAATAACACTTTTATAGCTAAGTCTAGAAATCACTCCTTCATGGGTGAAATGCATGTACAACGCAGTGTTATAAACCTTGGAAAACAGAAACTTCCAGCAGAATGTAGTTTAGTAAAATGAATGTTTTGAGGAGCTCCAAAATCGGAATTAAGCTAGGTTTTTTTGTGTTAAAATCTAATCCATTTATCTACAAATAACTCTTCTATAGCTCAGTCTCGAAATTATTCCTTCATGGGTGAAATGCATGTACAACGCAGTATTATAAATCTGAGAAACTGAAACTTTCAGCAAAACATAGTTTAGTAAAAGGAATGTTTTGTGCAGCTTAAAAATGAGAATTAAGCTAGGCTTTTTTGTGCAGAAATCTAACTCATTTATCTACAAATAACCCTTTTATAGATCAGTCTAAAAACCCCTCCTTCATAAGTGAAATTCACGTACAATGCAGTACTATAAATCTGGGACAGAACAGTCTGAGATATAAGAAATGTCTTGTAAAATAAATTGTTTGAGTAGTTCAAAAATGTAATTGAAGCTAGATGTTTTTGTACATGAAGATATTCCTATTATCTATAATGTTTTAGTTTTGAGTTTGATCTACAAAGCAATTAATCATGCCCAAATAAATCATGTTAATTCAGTCAACACAGTGAAAATGTATCCTGGCAGATTGTACAGCTTTTTGTATAATGTTTTGTTTATGCATGGTATTGATTGTTGATGCTAGTTTTTCGGTACATGTGTTGTTATGAAAGTCTCGTGCTATGGTAGTGCTATCGCGTAGATGAGTATGCTAAGGGTTTCGTCTATGTGTTTATTGGTATTAAATTCACGTCATAAATCCATGAGCTACGTGTTATGTTTTCTATTGTTATGAAGATATTCTAATGACTGTTGAAAGTTCATACCCAAACTATAAGTATATTGTATGGCACGATTATTGCATTAATAAGTGTTCGGTTATGCACGGGTGACCTGAGGATCGGCATGACGTGTTCGTCCAAGTGATTATTAATTTCCCATACCCTTGGTCTGAGGATCGGCATGATGTGTTCGGTAACGTGCGGGCGACCTGAGGATCGGCATGATGTGTTTGACCAAGAGATTGTTAATGTCCCGCACACTTATGCCATTTGGGCGACAGTTTGAGTGCAAGTTGGGCGACAGTTAACTATTCATTGTTGAGTGTTGTTCTTTCTTGACCAGTAAATGCGTTTGGAGTTAAGTCTTCTTTCAGTCAATGTCATTGGTCAGTTCAGTTCTGGGTTATGTTTCAAAGGGAATGATGGGGTTTAAATAAGACATGGTTCTGAGAATGAGAAAAGACGAACAAGGCATAGTATCGAGAATAAGAAATGATGAACGAGATATGGTTTCGAGAAATAAGAAGAGATGAAGAATAACTTACCTTAAGTGGTGGTAACCTTAAGGGGACCCTCACTTAGCTTAACCGCTAACGGCTTTTCATGTCGCTGGACCTTCCACGTCCAGCCTTTGCAGGTCCAGACAGAGCCGACTGCTATCAAGATGCTAACTTTACTACTGAAGACTATGCTGGTGAAGATTACTACGAGGAAGGCTACGGTTTCGCCATCTGAAGACTTTGGAGCTTTTCTTTTATTATAGTTCTGTTATTATTATGTTAGTGATGTAATAGTTTAGCTGGTCTTGTAATATGTATCTTTTGGATATCTTTTTGGCCTGTAATATACTATTGATGTAAGACTTAGATGTTTTAAATTTCTGCTTCCGCTGAACTTAGTCACTTTCCCATATCACATTACTGTTATAAGCATGTTTGGACAATCAGGTGACACTCACAACCAGTCACGTGTCTACGAACCCATAAAGGAAATTTATTTTTCCCTATTTTTGGTACTTCGGGGCGTGACAATTATGGTTTCAAGCAGGCCAAACTGGTGTATTATATATTCTTCAATGATCTTAATGACAGTGTCCTGAGTCACCGCCCTACAGGGTATAGCTTTGGCCCATTTTGTAAAGTAGTTTGTAGCCACAATAATGAAATAATGCTGGCCCGATGATGGTGGTAGTATCTTGCCAATTAAATCCATTGCCCATCCTCTAAACGGCCATGGCTTTATTATGGGTTAAAGCTCCTTGGCTGGCACTCGTTGAATCGGGCCATGCTTTTGGCAGGCTTGGCACCCCTTGGCATAACTGATGTAATCCTTTAACATCCCTGGCCAATAATAATTATACCTTCGTAAGAGCCATTTCATCTTGGTACCGGCCTGATTAGCTCCACAGATCCCTTTGTGCACTTCGACCATGACCTGCATGGCTTGCTTCTTGCCTAAGCATTTTAGGATCACGTCATCACCGATGGGCTTCTTGAATAGTTCTCCATGAAGTACCACGAATTGAACTATTCACAGTCTGACTTTTCAGTCCACCCTCCCATTTGGGTGTTTTAAGTACTCGATGATAGGGATTCTCCAATCATCGTCATCCATTAAGACCGAATTGGTGGTAGTATACCAGCCTCTCTTTGCCACTGACGGTAATGATCAAACTTCTACCGTGACAGTCTGATTTTCTACTTCTTTCAGTGGGGGTGAAGCTGATCTTGCTTTGGCCAGTTTGTCAGCCTTAGTGTTCGTAGATCGGGGTATATAACTCAAACTTATGTCATAAAAAAAATCCATGAGCTGAGTGGCTACAGAGTGAAACAGGCAGAGTTCCCGGCTCTTTATCTGGAATTCACCACATATCTGCCCGATAACCAACCCTGAGTCCCCTTTTATGTGTACGGACAATGCCCCCATCTCATTTAGTATCTCTAGTCTGATGATAAGTGCTTCGTATTCGGCCTGATTTTTAGTGCATTTGAAATCGAGCCGAAACGACATCTTTTTCTTCTTATACTTGGGTGATACGATGACCACCCCTGCCCCAGCACCTTCTGCATTTTTGGACCCATCAAAGATTAATGTCCATGGAACTAAGGGCGTGTTTAATACTTTAGGTACTAGTGACAGATCTCCCAGATCAGTAGGGTCTGGGTGATTGACCAGAAAATTGGCTATGGCCTTGCCCTTAACCAATTGCTGTGATCGGTACTGGATGGCAAACTGCATCAGGGCCAGAGTCCATTTTCCAATTCGGCCACGCATAATATGCCTTGACAACATGTATTTAATCACATCAATTTGAAATATAATATAAGTAGAAATAGGAAGCGTATATGTTCTTAATTTTTGTGATGAAAAATACAAAGCCAAGCATAATTTCTCAATCGGCACATAGCGCTACTTGATTGGAGTTAAAATTCTACTAAAGTAGTAAATGACCTGCTCATTACCTTGCTCATTATCCTGAGCTAACATACTTCCTATTGAGCAATTAGAGGCCGATATATACAATTTAAGGCAACTACCATTCTTGGGTGGCATCAACACTGGAGGTGTAGACAAGTACTGCTTTGGTCCTTCAAAGCCTGCTGGTGGCTGTCTTTCCACTTGAAATCTTCATCGGTCTTGATCTTGAGTAGTGGGGTCCACACTTGAGTCTTCCCTGCATAGTTGGAGATGAATCTCCTAAGGAAATTGATCTGCCCGAGTAGCCTTTGTAATTCTTTCTTATTGGCTGGGGCTTTTGCTCCTTGAATAGCCCGAGCCTTATTCTTGTCAACCTGTATACCTCTTTGGTGCACCAGAAAACCCAAGAAGTTCCCTGCTGAAATGCCGAATGCACGTTTAAGGGGATTCATTTTTAACTTGTGAGCCCGCATTCTTTCAAATGCTTTCTCCAGATCCCTCAAATGATTGGCGTTATCACCAAACTTGACCACCACATCATCGGTGTATACCTCCATGAAACGTCCGATCATGTCATAGAAGATTGAATTCATCGCCCGTTGATAGGTAGCTCCTGCATTCTTCAACCCGAAGGGCATCATAACCCACTAAAAGGTTCTAATTGCCCCCGGGCATCGAAAAGTTGTCTTTGGGACTTCCTCTTCGGCGATGCAAATTTGGTTATGCCCTGAATGCCCATCCATCAAGGACAAAATTCTGTGTTTGGCAGCCGAATCAATCAGTTGATCGGCCATGGGCACTGGGTACTCATACTTTGGGGTAGTTAGGTTTAGATTTTAGAAGTCCATGCATACCCTAAGATTCCCATTCTTCTTCACCACTGGAACTACATTTGAAACCCACTCCACATAGCTTGCAGTCTGAATGAAGCCAGCTCCACCGAGTCTCTCAATTTTTTCCATCACTTTTAGTGTAACTTATGGTAGCTATTTGAATGGCTTGAATCCCAATTTGATTGGTAATCGGTGTTCCATCTGTTCCCTAGACAACCCTGGCATCTCGTCGTAGTCCCAGGTAAAACAGTCTTTATACTTATGTAAGAGTGCTACTACTTTAGCATGGAACTGTGGTTCTAGCATCTGACTTTGTTTTGTGCTCTCCTTCATTACCCAAGTTGACTTCCAGAAGGGGATCTTGAACATCAGCCTTCGGATCATCCAACTTTGCTGTGGCCATTTCCAATTCCTCCATTTTAACTCTTCCTCCTTTGGCAGTTCTTCCTCGTAGATACAATCGGCCAGGTTTACCCATAATTGGTTGGGCCGATCTCTAGTCTTCTATTGGCCAGATATGCACCCCATTGGCCATGCTAGCCTTTAGGGCCATCTGTCTCTAGACTTCAGTCAGTGGTGGATTCATTGGTTAAGTCTTGTTCATCGATCTCAATCGGCCTTAATTTCTCAGTCCGATTAAGATTGTGGTAATATGACTTCAAGTCCAGTGGCGCTTCCTTGCGGAATGTGGCTGTATTTGGTTTCCCCAACTTGCCACATCCTAATAGCTTAAATGGCTCGATGTCATTTTCATACAGAACTGCATCAGCTATTTGCACTCGTGCTACGAATGGTCTCGTATCAGCCCCCACTACTTCAACCTCATCCCCTCTCTAGAAGATTAGCAGCTGATGGAGGGTGGAAGGGATACAATAGTTAGGATAAATCTAGTCTCGGCCCAGAAGTGCATTGTCGGTGGCTGATGTCTCCACGATGAAAAAAGTCGTCATGACCGTCTTGCTACCAACGGTCAGTTCCGAAGGTAGTATACCCTTTGTCCTTGATGGTGTCCCTGTGAAACTCTGGACATTCATCTCAGTCGGAATAAACTCCGACTCAGATTTTTGAAGAACTCTCGGGCTAAAACTACCTTCGACGGTTTTTGGTGTAAACAGATGGGTCTTTCAGTTGGATTCCTCTAAGTGTGCAAATGGATTACCCATTACGTACAGGTAGGTTCGGGTCTGAATTAATAATGATAATATTATTGATTACTTATTTGTAGTTTTAAATAGTTTAAAATAACTAAATCCATTTTAAGTTATAGAATTAGTATTTCTAAGTTATGAAATATTATTAGATAATATTTCATATATCTTGAGTATTATTATTATAATACATAATTTATATTTATTATTTATATGTATAATATAAATAATAAATATTGTTTTCCCATGGTTTTAAATAGTAATTAAATATCTATACATATATTAGTAAATTCTTGAAAATTAGGGTAATGACCCTAAGACTATTCCATTATATGTTGTAAATTGTAAAGTTCCAATACTAAGATTCATTATTTTTAATAATTATTAAGGAGCTATTTTATGATCATATTAATTATTAAAAATACCAAACGGGCTCCGAAAATTATGAGATAAATACTGGGAGTGTATTTTAATGTTTTGTAATTAATAAAAATACTCCTAAGTCCCATTTCTTATGTTTGGTTATACTTGTGTATTTAAAGACCAATATGGTCATATTTATAAAAGGTTATATTCAATAATTCATAATAAATAATCTATAGCTCCGAAAAGTTACGCGATCAGTTCCCAGAGTCCTCGAATAATGTCTAGAACATTCTCTTAAAGTTTTGTAACCTTTTGATAAGGTCGAAATTACAGCTTGTCTTTTAGGGCCCGCACTAGTATAGTAAGCCCTCCCCTTTACCTCATAAAGCACGACGGACTCCGATTTAAGTGTAGTCCATGGCATTAGACTTAGAATGACATGTAGATCACTATCTTGAGGTTTATATCCTCGTACGGTAAAATTACCATTATGACCTTGTGGTTAGCACTTATACTTTATCCTGTTCTTCTGTTTTTTGTTGTAGAACTTGCTGGTTAGCTTCTACTGAGGTTCTGAGCTCGTTATCTTATCGAGGTTAGTTTTCTAACCTCACTCTAAATTAGAATTATGACCTATTCAAGATATCTATAAGCTACTTGCATGATGTACTATATATATATATGATGTTGATTGATGTTACTATATATTCCAGTACTTGTGTTGCTATGAATATTCGTGTTATGGTAGTGCTATCTCATAGATGAGCACGTTAACGGTTTTATCTATATGACTTTTGGTATCAAAGCCATGTTAGAAGGTCCATGAGCTATATGCTATGCTTCTATTGTTATGAATATAGTGTATTGATGAATATAGTAGTGTATGCCTAATCCTCCTATGACTACTGAAAGTTCATACACAAGCTTTAAGTATGTTGTATGGCATTTTATCGCATTGATATTGATTGGTTAGGTTTCCATCATAAGTATTGCTAGTTAGTCGTGTTCTGGTCATACTACTGAGGATATGAGTAGGTAAGAAAGTTCGTGTAGGTGTGGAACATATGGAGACGTGTTTTGGGACTAGAATGGTCATAAGTGTAACGATGATGCACTATAATTGGAACTCGTGTAAGGAGCCTAATCCTAAAATAAGTAACGTGAGTCTTGTTGGATTACGTCAGAAATCTGCCTGGTGATGTCGGGAGTCGGTATGAAATGTTGAGTGAGTATCCCTTCGATTCTTTGTGATGAAGTGAGAGTTTGGTTGAACACTTCGATTCTTCATGATGAAGTGAGAATTTGGTTGAACTCTTCAATTCTTTGTGATGAAGCGAGAATTTGGTTCAACACTTCGATTCTTTGTGACGAAGTGAGAATTTGGTTAAACACTTCGATTCTTCGTGACAAAGTGAGAATTTGGTTGAACACTTCGATTCTTCGTGACAAAGTGAGAGTGGTTGAACACTTCGATTCTTCATGATGAAGTGAGGTTTGGTTGATCACTTCATTGAAGTGAGAGTTTGGTTAAACATTCAATTCTTCATGACGAAGTGAGAATTTGGTTGACCACTTCGGTTCTCCATGACGAATTAAGAGTTTGGGCGAACACTTCACTTCTTCGTGACATAGTGAAGGTAAGATGTGGTTTGGTTATTGAAAAGTGGTTCAATTAGTAAAAGGTGGTTTGGTTAGTGAATGGTGTTAGACTCTCTAGTGGTTGTCGTCTAGAGTTAGGACTTCGCGTTAGACACTAGTAGTGGATTGAAGTAATATTCCGAGCTATTTGGATGGGTCATGTCGGATGTTTATATTCTGTTCGAATACCTAGTCAAGTAAAATTGTAGATATTGTTCGGATAAGGGTATGTGGGTTGAGTTAATATTGAAATATATGGACTATACAATGATAAGGAGAATGTATTCTATGGAATAAATATTGAGATATGTGTTACTGCTTACATGTTTTAGTTGAGACCTTTGCTATGCCCGGGAAAGAGTGTGTCTTTTAATATGAGACTAACTGTATCTTAAGATACTAAACTATGACGATAGCCGAGAGATGTTTGTATTATCAATTATTGTGCAGTTATGTTACTCACTCTGCTTTGTTCCAAAGCTTACGTCATATTACGTCTTGGACATTCCCATATCCAGAGTCCTGTAGAAATTGCTTAGACGGGGAGGTGACCTCAGGATGCAGTACTGAGGAGCTAAGGAAGGATAGAACTGAGCTGGAAATTGGAAGATAATTAATTTCAGTGTCTAAGCTTATGTATAAGTTTAGTTTGGTCTTATGCTATAAGTTCAAAGTAATTGTAAATTGTTAAATTTCCACTGCTATATTTATGTTTCAGATCAGATTCAGTTATGTTTATGCTTTAGTATTTCCCTTATGAATGCATGTGCGGAGTTAGAAAGGACGGAATGGTTAATTAACCAGTCACGTGTCCACGGATCCAAACGTGGAAATTTTTTTTTCCCTATTTTGCTGCTCTAGGGCATGACAGGGATTTTTGGTATCAGAGCGTAGGTTTAGGCGTTTATCGTCTGTCCAGCACACTTAAGCTCTGAACTTTAAGATATTTCTTTTAGTTAGCACTGGTGCTATGGTAGTTTTCTATTTTGGGCAGGATAGCATGGAGCACCATGTAGAGCATGACGCTAAAGATGGAGAGTACAGAGTCACCCTAGAGAGATAGTTTTCTTCTCAAGGATTTGGTCATGTTGGTGCCACCATCAGGCAGAGTGTTTGCTAGAGGATAAGGAAATGGACACGTTGTTTCTTCCGTGAGAGACCCATTCCAGAGTAAGCATATCATAGAGTGGTAGCACCTCGATTGCTGTCTGCTAAGATGGAGGAGCTATCTCATGCCTTTGGAGACCTGGCAATCCATGACCAGGACGACCCTCAAGAGGATATAGTACACTTTGTTACACCCGTAGGCTCTGATGATGACTCAAATGATGATTAAGAGGAAGACCCAATAGTAGAGCCTTAGATGATAGAGGACCCTGATTGTCCCCTAGAGCCAGCTTGGGTTACATGGATAGGTATTCCTCTGATAGACTTTCCGTCATCCGGTGACTTGGGAGAGATTACCATAGATTCTGATGTCGAGAGAGATGGAGATTGGGCCCTTAGTTTATCTTATTTTTGCTAGATGTTGTAGTTCACTTTCTTTGATGTAATCTAGATTAGTAGACCTGGTATTCGTACTACTATTATAAATTTTTTTTCTATTCTATGATTAGTGAAAACCCATTTTCAACCTGTTTTATGTACATTGAATGGACGTGATGATTACTATGCTTTCAAATTAATTACTAATCTTATGTCTTATATGTTTATTGTTGATAAGGATATAGGATCAACAATTGGACGATAGATGCCTAGCACACTTAAATAGTCAAACCTAGGCAGTCTGACTGAGATGACTTGTCATGTCGGCTAGAAGTCTTAGGCACAGGCGAACTTATTGAGACTTGGATTAGTGACAAGATGATACCAGACCATTAAAGATGATTAGTAGACCCCAACGTAGGATTAAAATTTATGAGAACAACCTTGTCATCAAGATCACAAGTATAAGAACAGAGAGTTTAGAAACTGGCGTACTTCTGGGAATTGGATCCCAGAACAGTCAACAATGATTTAGAATTTAGAAGAGACAAGGAGTTAGCAACTTATGGTGTGATCGACCATTTAGATTGATAAGAGCGCCTAAAATATTTTATAAGGACTAACCTTATGATTAGAACTTTGAACTTTTAGAACCTAGCAATCTTAAGATTTCGGGGACAAAAACTCTTGTAAGGTAAGTATAGATGTAGTACCTCTATTTCATTCTTGGAAATTCCACATAGGAATTGGAATTAATGACGTCATCAGACTTATCCCGATTCTAGAAGATCCCTTAGGATAATCCTGAGATGGAACCTGATCATTAGTCTTGTTAGTTGTCATCCCGACAATGATAACGGCAATATTAAGTTAGTACTTCAAATAGTAGTAGTCGAACCCTTGACTCTAAATTCTAGTTTAGAATTCATAGACGACTTATACATAGGCTCGTACATAGCCCCGTACATATGCATATTTTTCAGTTTCGCAACCACTTTGCAGTATTGCATGCAAATCCAGATGTGGGACCCATACATGGTCACGTGGCAGCCATACGTGGCCCCTTCACCGTATGTCAGCCATGCATGCAACATACACCACACTTGGCTTAAACCTAACTCTTGGCCACCATACACCTTCTAATATACAACATTTGTCAATCCCTCCCTACCCTCTCATATATATATATATCACATTATACATAGGCCACATCATACCCATTAGAGTACACACACAAAACACTCACCACAATATGCCTTAGCAGATTAGAGAGAGAGAAAGAGAGACCCGGAGTGAGAGAGATTGGATAAGAAGAAGAAACACACACACACGCATCTGCATATACACCATACCTACCCCTCTCGATATCAACTCTGTCTCAGCTTCACTAATGCACACACATACACACAGAAGTTGGAGAAGCAGAAAGGAAACACAGAAGAAATAGAAGGGAGTTAATCGGAGATGTTAGAGATAAACCGAAGCTCCCTGAGTAACCAACACTCTACATTGCATTTCTGACCTCATGCATGTCATCTAGGCATCACTACGACTACTTGCATGTTGTCCAAACAGAGCCTTAAGCTCTGGACATGCTTAGGCTACCATTAAAGCTCCTCACCGGAATGTGATTTTTGAAACATCACTACAGCCCCTCAAATACATACCACCCTGGCCGGAATGGACCCAGATCACACCCTTTGAACATTTTTTGTAATGGGATACGTTTGCCTGCACATGCAGAGCAGTATTCCCATTTTTGGCCGATTAGGATAATCATTTGGTTCAACCTGTAAATGGAATAATAGGGTATGTGCTTATAGTATGTTATAGAGGGGAGGAAGACTATCACAAAGGCGTTGGTCTCGTCCATTTTTATGGTGAAACGAGGGAGATTTGGCCCTTGCAAAGTTTTTCGGTGGATTTGCGAGTTGCCGGCGACAGGTCGCCCAGCTGGAGAAGACCCGGCCCATTTCTGTTTAGGGCTATAACATTTGGGTTCGGGCCAGGTTTGGGCATGGGTTACGATGTGTATGTTAGTGGGTACAGGTAGCGGGTAGGGTCTGGTTAAATTAAACCCATGGGCCCTTTAAGAAAGACGGCGTCATTTTGGCGCCGGGTTGAGATCGGGTCGGGTTTGGGTAATTGGTGCGGGTAGTGTTGAGTCTATAGTTGGGTTTAGGGTTGGGTTAGGTTTGGTTCGGGTTTGGGTCAGCAGGTAGGACTAGTTTGTGAATAGGATTGAGTCGCGGGGTTTTGGTTTGGTTTGACCCGAGCGAGTTTCTGGGTTGGGTTTAGTTATGTGTTTTTGGGTCATCCGTATCTGTTTGGGTTGGATCTGGTTCGACCTGATGAGTCTTTCAGTTGGATTGCTTTGAGTGTGCAAAAGGGTTACCCATTATGTACGGGTCGGTTCGGGTTTGACCTGTCGGGTCTGAATTAATAATGATAATATTATTATCTTGAGAATTGTTATTATAATAAATAATGTATATTTATTATTTATATGTATAATATAAATAATAAAAATTATTTTCTCATGGTATTTAAATAGTAATTAAATACCTATATATATATTAGTAAATTCTGGAAAATTAGGGTAATGAGCCTAAGACTATTTCATTATATGCTGTAAAATTTAAAGTTCCAATACTACGATTTATTATTTTTAAAAATTCTTAAGGAGCTATTTTATGATCATATAAATTATTAAAAATACCAAACAGGCTCTGAAAATTATGAGATAAATACTGGGAGTGTATTTTAATGTCTAGTATTTAATAAAAATACTCCTAAGTCCCAATTCTTAGGTTTAGTTATACTTGTGTATTTAAGGACTAATCCGATCATATTTATATAAAGTTTTATATTCAATAATTCATAATAAATAATCTATAGCTTCGAAAATTACGCGGTCAGTTCCCAGGGTCTTAGAATAATGTCTAGAACATTCGCTTGAAGTTTGATGACCTTTTGATAAGGTCGAAAATACAGCTTGTCTTTTAGGGCCCCCGCATTAGTATAGTAAGCCCTGCCTTTTGCCTCGTAAAATGTGACGGACTCCGATTTTAGTCTAGTCAATGGTTAGCACTTATACTTTATCATGTTATTCTGTTTTATGTTGTAGAACTTGCCGGTTAGTTTCTGTAGACACCCAATTTTGACCAAACTGATAGGATTTAGGGTAGACAATGTCTCGGAGGATTCAATGATGAAAAGTACCCCATGGAATGTACTAAATTCCACACAATTGAAATATCGAACTTTGAAAAGTGGCTTCAAACTCAGAAGAGCCCTTTTTCAAACATGAAATCCCGATTTTGTCAAAATCGTCTGTCACAATTCATATTCACTCAGGTTTATATGAACATGAAGTGTTCCAATACAGTATTCTTGGTATCTAGAGATTCAATTTTAAAGAAAAACTCGAAATCGATGCACATTGAAAAACAATTTTGAAAAAGAAGTCATTTGATTTCAAAAATACGACGAAAGTTCCGGAGGACTTCAGGACTTCAACTGAACTTTAATTCTAATTTCAAAACCTCCTGTAGTGTTTTTATAATAGCTTTGCAACGGTACGTAAAAGGACAATTTCGGACACCATAAAGCATTTTTTCAAAAATCTGGAAAAGGAGTGCATGCAATTTTTGAAATAGGACATGAAGGCCACCAGAGGACCAAAGAAAAGGGAGTGGCTAGTCCCACATATAGTGTGGCAGGCCCCCCTAAGCCGCCAACTATACATTGCCCAATCCATCAAGCTTTTTGAGTTCCAGACCCTTCCAGAGGCTTCTCACTGCGAAGAAATTGCCCAAATATTGTGTTTAGGCACTGAAATGGCCATTTCAATCCTTTTTTGATCTCTAAAATCCCTCTTTTAGCCCTGAAACTTAAAAGTTAAGTTTTCAAAACTCTATATATAGATGCTTTGTATCTCATATAAGATCAACTTGAATCATATTGAATACACCTTCAATGCACTAAAATATATAACCATATACACTTTGAATTCAAGAGAATTCTAGAGAGAGAATAATGAATCATGAATTGATTTCTTCTAAAATGAATCTTAAGATAACTAGATAAGATAATTGAAAAGTGTTTTTTACATTAACTGCCTCCTTTAACTTCCACCATGGATGAGTGCTTGAAGAACTTGAAAAACACTTGAAGAAGAAGATCCTTCAAATCAACTTTGAATACATAATTGAGAATCCTCCAAGAGGTAAACATCACAATTCATCTCTAATTCTTTCTTTAATATATAGATCTATAAGGTTTGGATCTAGTTTAGTTTTATTTTCTTTGTTAGAACACTCATCTTATCATTCTCATGTTCTTTACACACTCACATAGCCAGATCCAAGTCTTCCTTGATTTTGTTAATAATTCATGATTAGACATTGATTTTACTTTGATTTTCAATTTTAATTTCATTCTTCTATTTTAGTTTAGATCCATGCATACATGATTATCTATACATATCTATTTTGAATTCTATGATGGTTTGAAAGTATGATCTATGAGAGGGATGATTCGTATTGATTATTCCTATTACCTAGAATTCCTATTGAATTTCATCTCCAATAGGATATTTGTAAATCCCTTGATCCATGATGTAAAGTTCTTCATAGAACTTGAGGGATAAATTGATTGGGAATCATGATAATCAAGTTGATCTATGGGGTTGATCTTTCTAATAAACTTAAACCATCACCTAAGATGTTTTTCTCACACTTTAAAATGAACTAGTTAAAATTCAACAAAATAGATTGGTTTTGTGCATAGGATTTGGTCCATCAAAACCCATAGTTTGGTGGATTTCAAATTTTTTGGATAAACTTTGGTGAATTAACTTTTATTTGATCCGTTTTGAGAATCATTAGGATCCATATGCTATTTTTAGAAATTGTTGAGAAATTGGTCGACAAATTTTAACATAATCTCTTTGTATTTAAATTTCAAAAAACTTCAATAGGTATCAATGATCTGCTTTTTGCCGATGTAGAATCGTGAGCATACGATCGGGTTAAGATTATTTTCTAAGCGTTTGAAGTTGATACAACTATTCTCAAATTTTCTAAGTTTAGCTACAATCATGATTATGTATACAAAATGGTCATACCTTGATCACTCAACAACAATTAATGAATAAAACATCGTTTAGAATCATCTAAGATAAAATGTATGAGAGATAAAAAGCTTAGATCATCTTAATTAACATGATTAAGTCCTGCTCGGGCTCCTTCCCCTCTCATATCAAGACCCCTTAACCTTGTTTTTGGTGATGAAGGCCGAGTAAACTTATTCAGATTTGGGGGAGTCAAATTTGGTTTCCTAATTCCCGATAAAAATTGGTTGGCGACTCTTTGTCTTTAGGAACACGTGAGGAGTTCTTGTTCCTTGAAGTGTGCTCCCTGGATCCGTCCCGGGACACTTTTAAGGAGACGATAGAACTACCCTCCTCGCGTACGCGCGTTGGTCCACAATCTGGCATCTCTGCTGGGGATTTGAACATGAAACATATGGTTTCTTGTTCTTCGAGGGTTTGACTTGAGCTAATAAATATCCTTGTTATTAATTTGATAATCGTGTTGTTTTTGCCTGTATTTGCACTTGCATTTTTCTTTCACCGCGACTGCTTGAGACCATTGCCTTGGGGGTGGAGGGCCCCCTTTCTTCCATTTGTCAAGGGACTTTGGTAGCATGTATTCATTGTTAGCCTTGTATCGCATGCCGTATATAGAGCCCATGTGTGAACGGTACGCCCTTAGGGAGGCGGTCACCCACACCACTGAGCTTGCTAATGGACCCTTTATGAGTCTAAAACGCGGCCTTTGCATATAGTTTCTGTAGAACCCTTCAATTAGGATCTCGATTATCATCTTTGATTAGGATAATGTGATTAATTATTTGCGTTTTCTCGTAAGGGATTATGTGGATGATGAGGACGTATATGCGAAGGCATCATCAAACATTGTATGGTAGATTCCTTTAGGGTAGTTTGGTCTTTAGCCGAACATCCAATCTTAATTCGAGGACGTTTTTTTTTTGAAAATTTTGAAAATACTAGAAAAACCCTAGTCTTTTAAAAATTCTGGGAATATCCCTTTTGAAAATTCGCTTTAAAATTCGCTTCTCCCTAGATTTTAGAGAATTTCAAATTCCTACCTTGGTTTTCAAAAATCATAATTTCATGCTTTGATGATTAAATTTCAAATTCTCCTCTTAGATTTTAGAATATTCAAATTTCCTACCTCGTTTTTCGAGAATCATGATTTCACACCTCATGCATTGATGGTTCAAAAGTGCTTTTGAAAATTACAAATCTTCCCCTTTCTTTTAAGATTTTTATGAAAAATTAAATTTTGTAAACATGAGCCATCAAGAATTTCAAAGCTAAAAATCCTTGGACAATGATTGAAATAGTAGGGTGATTGGCAAACTTAAGGAATCTTATGTGTTTATGTGCTGATATGCTAGGTCTAACCTAGATTATGGTGCATTGCATTTAGACTAGAATGCATTTCATCTACATCGCATACACTACACAAGCATTGCATATACGACTCACGAGTGCGACACGTCTAATATACTTTCGAAAAGAAAAGAATTGTTTTCCTTAGAATTTTGAAACTTGAAGTGACTTTTCTTAGAAAGATTTCTTTATATTTTAGAAAATGTTTTTGAAAAGGAAAAGAGTTTCCATCTAAGGTTTTTTATCCTTATGAATCCATTTTTATAAGTATCATTCTTTGAAAATTCTTTTGCAATAAAAATACTTGATTGCTTGAAATTCCCTAAATAAAAGAGAAGAGAAGATAGGACCAAAGAGCTGTACTCCCTCTTGGGTCAGAGCTCCGAGCAGTCATTTGATCATATCAGAGTTTGGGGTAAGATCAGCCGAATCAATCAGGGTTGGAAAGATGACACATGAAGCCGATGTGGATGCTAGGATGACTGTTATGAAATCTACTATCAACCAAATCAGTGAATTGCTTATGAAAATGATGGGTGTGATAAAGTAATTGGCTGACACAACACCTCCGACTCCACCTCTTGCACCTTGTGATGATAATGAGTGGTTTGAAAGATTGGCTAATCTATAAATACAAACTATGGATTAGGAAATCCTTGACAAGCTCACCAAGAGTAGTATACTAGAGAATACGACCCGCAAGAGCAGAAGAATTGATGACCACAAGCTCAATAAGGAAGGAATTATTTGATATGCCCAATGCAAGGCCTTCGAAAAGTTCAAAGGACCACTGCATTTGAACGAATAACCATTACATGATATCGATGTATTGGTACCACAATATCCAAAGAGACCAATTCAACAGCAATGGGGAAAGAATACCAGAGTTCCAAGGGAAAAACATAACCAGGGGCAGTCAAGAGAAAAGAGGGAGTTTTCTGAATTGGGAATATCTAAGCACAGTAATGGAAAGAATGTTGGAAAAAGGGTACTTGAAGAAACTAAAACCCAAGCCAGAACTTGATCCACTTCCACAAGGCTTCAACACTGAGTACTACTGCGATTTCCATCAGAGCCGTGGGGTTAGCACAGATAGTTGTTGGAGACTTAAGCACAAAATTCAGGACTTGATCGAAAAGGGTATCATCATTCCTCCACCTCAAAAGGCCCGAGGAATTAGCCAAAGAATTTGAGCCTTTGTTATAGAATGAAAAAAAACTTGGGAGAGCTTACAAGGAGGTGGTGATGTGATGGTGTTTGGAACTGTTTCTATTAGAGCCGATACGTATGCTTTTTAAAAAAGCAAATAAGTGAGTCACTGTGACACTCCACTTGAGATCAAGTCGAGTCAGTTTTGAGTCTTATTGTCAAGTCTGTTTGTTATCAAGTTGTTTTCAGTCTATCTCAAGTACTGTAATCCTTCTCTTTCGAAGTAAAAAAATAAAATCTTCATTTTCTTAATCTAATGCGCCTAGTCATGAATGAATGAATCACTAAGCTGAAAAGTGTCATTTCTCTGATTATTGTGAAAAATACACTACTGATAATTTTTTTTTGTGCATTGAAAAGAATCCTGAAAGGATCAAAGTCGATTTTTCACTAACGCCGAAGAAAGCTAAGAATTGATTAGTCTTACTTTAAGAATCTTGAGATGCTTTTGCTTAAATCTTAAAAAGATATGCTTGATAGTAACTCAGAACTAGCTTAAATCTCTAATCTTCTCGTTTTGAAATCTTGAGCCCAGAAAAATGAGCCATTCAAACCTGTCTAAACTGCAAGCCATGTACACTTTGTCCTTGTTGGTAGCCAAACATTTCAAATGAGGTACTTCTCTTAAAAAGAAAAAGAAAAAGAAGCTTGCTAGGATGAAAACCCGAAAGGGCACCTAGGGAAAAGTTAGAGCACAAAAGAAAAAGAAAAAGAAAGAAAAGAAGCTCGCTAGGATGAAAACCCGAAAGGGTGCCTATGCATAAGTTAGAGCATGAAAAAAAAATCAAAATAAATAAATTTTGCGTGTTGTTTTCAAGAACCTAATCCTAGACAGTCAAAACTTTAGAGAGAAAAGAAAAGAAAAGAAAGAGGAGAAAAAGAGGAAGGAAAATGAAGAAGATTGAGAAATCGGGAACATGGATTATCCCAAATCTTTGATTTATAATTTCTTTAAGTAAGCCCAAAGATTTGAAGGGCTAATCTTGCTCCGAAAACATGTATGATGTATGATGAGAAATGTAAAATTTGATGGCTAGTGAAAATGTGAAAAGAATTGACCGTCAAAAACAAAAAGAAAGAAAGAAGAAAAAGAAAATGGAGAGGTAGTTTAGTTTCTTTCAATGCTACCGTAAGTGACCCGCTTCAGAAAATCTGTCTGATCACATGGCTTAAAAAGCCCCCGAATTCTTGAATCCTTGCTCTTTCAAAACGTCCAGCCTTCGAGGAACTACGCTTGACCTGATTCCCACTTGGGGATACACAGGCAACCTACTCGGTTCGATCACTACTCTTGAAACACTCAGCCACATCTCAAAAACCTTCTTTAAAGACTTGGCCAAACTACTTTGGACCTGACTCCCACTTGAGGATAAGTAGGCGAGCTTTCCTGGCTCTCGATCCCTGACCCTTGCAAACTAGAGGCAAACTTTCAGTTTGCCTAGAACCTCAAGATATCATGGCCATTCTATGGGAAAATTTTGTTTGCCCAAGCTTTCATTTATCACCGTCAACTAGGGGCAAACATCGTTCGCCTGTACCCCCTTCTACATTATATACCAATCTTGAGCGGTCAATTATATCTTTGAAAATATTTGAAATGAATTGTCTCTTATTCTATAAGCTAAGGCACTAAATCAAAGCACATTTTTGGTAAAAGCAAAGGATTGACTAAGATCCATATGGAGTATTTTCAAAGCATTACTTTATCAACTGAGTATTATCACACTAAGATGAGAAGTGAACATGAAAAGCAAAGAGATATGTCAAACATGACAAATGCACATCATGTCATGGAAAATTGAGTTTTTTTCTCCAAACTCTTTTCAAGAATGTCATCTTCATGTTGTAGACACCCCATTTTGTCGGCTATCGGATTTAGGAGACCCATAGCTTGGTGGTTCACAATGATCGCAAAAGACTCAAAAAGACTCTCGGAAGTCAGCTCCATCTCTCAGAATGCTCAGAATGACCAAAATGCCCCTAAAAGCCCGAAAACACCCAGACTTGGTCCCAAAGTTCTGAAAACATGCTATGTCGTAAGAAGAGCAATAAAAAGAGTTTTAAAGAGAAATCAGACAAAATCGTCGGCTCCCAGAGACCCCCGGAAGTCCCGGAAGTTCCCAGAAAGTCCCCGTTGACCGGTTTGACCAAGGTTTGACTAGGTTTGACCAAGGTTTGACCGGGTTTGACCAGGTTTGACCAAGTTTGACCGAAATCATCCGAATTCACCAAAATCATTTTAAATCACGGGAAAAGTGTTAAAACAAGTTCCAAAAGAAAATCGAGCGAAAACATCGGCTCCCAGGAACTCCCGGAGGTTTCTAGAACTTCCCGGGAATCCCAGGTTTGACCAGTTTGACCAGAATTTGACTTTGGAATCGGGGCACCAAAACAATTTTCGAATATTTTTCATGGATACTAGAGGTCAATAGCTTGCCAACGGTATATCGTACATAATTTCTGGATTTAAAACGGATTTATTATGAATTTCCGGAGGTGAAAAATGCGATCAACCGGCTTTTATCGCGAATACCGCAATACTTTTCAAAGTGACCTATTCCCGAACTATTTTTTATGTAAAGTAGACTCCATTACCTTTCCAACGGTATATCACAACCTCAATTTGGAGTTCGTACGCATTTTCTGTGAATTTCGGACGAAATAGGGCCTTTTCGCGAATACCGGAACATCAGGGGGCCTAAATAGCATTATCCAGACGAAGGGAGGAGCACTGCCGCCGCGGCACTGGCCCACTGCCGCCGTGGCACTGGCCCAGTGCCGCCGCGGCACTCTCCCCCAGAACAGTGAGTTTTTATAATTATTTTTGTGGTCCCATTTTGATTAATTGAAATCCAAAACGACGTAGTTTTATGATTTCAGATGTTTGGAGCCAATGGGAATACTTTCTAAATCCCAAAACCACCCCAAGTTGGCCTATATAAACACCCCATTACTCCTCATTTGAGGGAGTCAAATGTGAGTTTTGAGAAAGTTTGGGAGAGAAAGTTGTAGAGATAAGGTTAGAATAGAGAGAAAAGAAGCTTTCTTCTTGATTTTCAAACAAAAAGTGAGTTCTAAACTTTGTTTTTACTTCATTACTCCCATTTACTTCAACATTCAATACACCCAACCACCATTTTAGTGAGCATTCAAGAGAGTGGAAGCTTCTTCCATGTTTAAATGTCATTACATATGAGTGAAACACCAATCTACAAGTCTCATGCTTCATGAATATCATCTATTGATCATCATCTATTTGCTTGTTTATTTATTGTTCATCTCTTCTTGCCTCATTTCTTTTTGATTTTCCTTATTTACTTACTAGTTCATCATCATCTAAATGATGACATGAAGTATGGGGTGAGTGAATCCTTATGGATAGTAGCTCTTGACCTCAAAAACATGTTTGATAGATGATGATTATAACCTCAATACTTCCAAGGTATTCTTGGAATGTATTGAACTTATGTTCTAAAAATAAAATAAATCTCTCCCACAATCTTGGAGATTCTCAATGATGAGTTTGATGTTGGTATTCTAAGTGGTCATAATCCTCATTGAGTGTTGAAAATATGTTTTCAAAACATCTATTTCAAAACCCCTCTCAATCCCTCTCATTTGGTTTCAAGAAACAAAACTTTGTCTTCCCCAAAATCTCCAAAACAATGACCCAAAAACAGTGAGCTGTTCAGATTCAAAGATTTGTTTTGAATTAAATACTCTAGTTATGATGATGAAACCACTTGGAAAACCTTCCTAATACATCATAGTTTGTCCCAAATTTTTCCCATCAATTATAGAGATGTGAAAGTATTTGTCTTGGATGTGAGAAGTTCATATTCATAATCTGCCTCTGTTCTCACAGAATGTTCACCCAACTTCTTGCACTTATTCTGGACATTTTCATCACTGTACATGTATCTTTTCTATTTTTTTATAAAACTTGGGTGTCTTAGGAAACTTTTGGTATATAATGGGTCATCATAAACCTTTTCTTTGATTTATGAAAAATCATACAAAATCAGTCAACAGTTCAGTTTTTGTTTCAGAGTCATGTGTACATTCTGATTTTTTTTCTTTTAATCTGTGATAGCTATTGATGTTTGGCTTTTTGAGTTATTTTCTAGACACAATAAGGATGATCTCTGATTTTTCTTACATTTTTCTAGGTACGTTTGACCTCCCATTATAATGTTGCAAAGTAACACATGCAGTCTGTCCACTATTCACAGCAAGCACATTTCAACTTTTATTCTTTGATTTGATGCTCATATGCATTCCAAATTAGCCCATATCTTAGGAAGTAGTTCAAACTACATTTGTACATATCCCATGTTGATTTAATCCATTCATTCATGCACATTTTAGACTTCTAAGTCATTTTAGAAATCCATGTACACAAAACACACTACAACCTTTGCACATTTCTAGGTACATACAATACATTCATGCAAGATTTGGGGTTTTTGTAACCCTTAATCTAAGAAGATTATAAGGAATGAACTTGATCACACGTTCATGCTTCCCCTCGATCTAATCATCCTCTCTCATCCGTCCCGGGGATTGAGAGGTCTTCTTTTCTCAAAAGAATAACATGCATCATTCTAGTTTGCTAAGCATATTTTGATTTCTTTGATTATTTGTTTCAAGAACAATTCATGTCCCCCTTTAGATTAGGAAGTCTTGATTATTTGATACGTGATTAGATGATTTTTCCTAGGTTTATTTGTGTGATCTTTCACTTTACATTGTATGATATTTGGCTTAGATCTTATGAATGATATCTTATCTTTAGATCTTCCATTTCAAGTTTCTTATGTAATGTAGTATACTACCATAGTATTACTTGTTGAACCATACATAGTATAAGATGATTATTTGGATGCTAATTGAGGCCCGTTGAAAGACGGGGCGAGTTGAGGGTGTTTTAGTCGCGACAAAGGCTCCTTCCTCTCTCGTACCAAAACCCCGAACCAAGTTCTTTGGTTATGAAGGGCCGGTGCCCTTATCCGTTTGGGTGAGTCAAAATTAGGTTTCTTGGTTCCTTAAAGACCAAGTGGCGACTCTGTATCTGTTTTCAACAGACCATTTTCTTTTCTTTGATCCAATTCAATTCCTTTTCAAAACAATCTCAAACAAGAGAAGTGGTCCCCTTCCGGTATCCACACATGTGTCAATGTCGGTCAACCACTGTCATGGTCTAGTCTGTCATCGTCTAAGTCTGTCGTGATCTCAAGTGTGTAGGTCTAGAGTGATATAATGAATTATGAAACTCTAAGAGCATCCACAGGGGGATATAAGTAGAAGTTCCAGACACTATTATTGCATCAATTAATCCTAGTCAAGATGAAGTGTCGAGTAGTTGATAAGAAATGGAATTGATTTAGAAGGGCAAATTATAAGACATGATCTTCAAACCGGGGTCAAGATATCAGAAAAGGTCGGAATGAACCCAACGTGCATGAGCTGGTCAAAGCACCAATATGAGTCTCAGATCTTGAATCAACAGAGATTCCAAAATATGAGCCCTTTTCTCTCTTACATCAAAATATACTCAGAACTTGCTTTGTCTGATGGTTTGTTATGTTCGCGCATCTTAGAATTCTAGATATCTCCCCAGCAAAGAACTTTCAGACATCATCCAAGAATTACCTCAAGAAATAGGGCATATTTTAGAATCCATGAATCAGAATGGGTATCCATTAATTAGTTATTTCACCAGAAATCGGCACTTGTCAAACTTTAGAGATGGATCATAATCTGTGAGCATTTTTTTAGCTTTTGTTGTATTTTTAATCAGAAGGAATGACTAGATCGATTGAGCTAGTAGAAGCATCTACTGAATGTCATCGTAAGGAGATGCCCTTTACATCAAAAAGTTGTCATAAGGAGATGCCCTGTACTTCACAAAGCCATCGTAAGGAGATGCCCTCTACTTCAAAAAGTCGTCATAAGGAGATGCCCTGTACTTCAGAAAGTCGTCATAAGGAGATGCCCTCTACTTCAGAAAGTTGTCATAAGGAGATGCCCTGTACTTCACAAAGCCATCGTAAGGAGATGCCCTTTACATCAGAAAGTTATCATAAGGAGATGCCCTGTACTTCACAAAGTCATCGTAAGGAGATGCCCTCTACTTCAGAAAGTCGTCATAAGGAGACGCCCTCTAACGAAGTCATCGTATGGAGATGCCCTCTACCTCAGAAAGTCATCGTAAAGAGAGGCCCTCTAACAAAGCCATAGTATGGAGATGCCCTTTACCTTTGAAAGCAATCATAAGGAGATGCCCTCTACATAAGGAGACGCCCTCTACATCAGAAAGTCATCGTAAGGAGACACCCTCTACATCAGAAAGTCGTCATAAGGAGACACCCTCCACTTTTGAATGTCATCATAAGGAAATTCCCTATACCTTCAAAAAGTTGTCATATTAAGGATGCATTCTACTTTCATCGATCATCAAGAAGAAGTTACACCTTGCCTTTGATAATCGTCGAGAATGGGACGATCTACCGTAAGAATTAAAAACTCTACAAATAGTATAAGAATTTTTAGTAAAAAATGACCAGACTTAAATTTACCGTCTGTGAGAGAGGGAGAGATGTTGCATCTCTTGAATTAGATTTTGCATCTAAGAAACTCTTGAGGACGATTCCTCCAACACGTGCACACCTCATATTTTCATATTACATCAGCATCCTATGATAGGAGCATTTCATCTATATTCTTGTTTGCATGTGTTTTCTGCTCTCTCGCATGCTCGAACTATGCCCTGGTCTGATTCCTAGAAAGGATACATAGGCAGCTCTAGCAGAGCACGAGCAGCAGCAAACTGTAATTTAGTAGCGTCAACCCAGCATTGCATTGCATTTTTGTCTTCGTGATTTCTTGATTTTCTCAGATTTGAATTTCTTGATTTTTGCAGACTTTCATTTTTCCAAAAATCTCTCAGTATGGTTATTGGGTGCCTTCTGGCTTTGGAACTCACTTGTAGTTCAAGTTATTCACAACAAGCTCTGCCAAAGAGGGGCAAATTGTAGACACCCAAATTTGACCACACTGATAGGATTTATGGTGGACAATGTCTTGGAGGATTTAATGATGAAAAGTACCCCATGGAAGGTACTAGATTCCACACGATTGAAAGATCGAACTTCGAAAAGTGACTTTAAGCTCAGAAGAGCCCTTTTTCAAACATAAAATCCCAATTTTGTCAAAATCGTCTCTCATAATTCATATTCACTCAGGGTTATATGAACATGAAGTGTTCTACACGCAGTATTATAGGCATCTAGAGATTCAATTTTAAAGAAAAACTTGAAATCAGTGCACATGGAAAAGCAATTTTGGAAAAGAAGTCGTTTGATTTAAAAAAGACGACGAAAGTTCCAGAGTACTTTCGGACTTCAATTGAACTTCAATTCTCATTTCAAAACCCCATGAAATATTTTTATACTAAAATTCAACTAGATAGCTTTCCAACAGTACGTAAACGGACAATTTCGGACACTAAAAAGCATTTTACGAAAATATGGAAAAGCAGTGCACGTAATTTTTGAAATAGGACATGAAGGCAACTAGAGGACCAAGAAAAGGGAGTAGCGGGTCCCATTTATGGGATGGCGGGTCCCCCCTAAGCTGCCACCTATACATTGCCCCCTCTATCGAGCTTTTTGAGTTCCAGACCCTTCCAGAGGCTTCCCATTGCGAGGAAATTGCCCAAAAACTGTGTTTAGGCACTGAAATGGCCATTTCAATCCTTTTTTGATCTCTAAAATCCCTCTTTTAGCCCTGAAACTTAAAAGTTAAGTTTTCAAAACTCTATATATAGATGCTTTGTATCTCATATAAGATCAACTTGAATCATATTGAATACACCTTCAATGCACTAAAATATATAACCATATACACTTTGAATTCAAGAGAATTCTAGAGAGAGAATAATGAATCATGAATTGATTTCTTCTAAAATGAATCTTAAGATCACTAGATAAGATAATTGAAAAGTGTTTTTTACATTAACTGCCTCCTTTAACTTCCACCATGGATGAGTGCTTGAAGAACTTGAAGAACACTTGAAGAAGAAGATCCTTCAAATCAACTTTGAATACATAATTGAGAATCCTCCAAGAGGTAAACATCATAATTCATCTCTAATTCTTGCTTTTATATATAGATCTATAAGGATTGGATCTAGCTTAGTTTTGTTTTCTTTGTTAGAACACTCATCTTCTCCTTCTCTTGTTCTTCACACACTTATATAGCTAGATCCAAGTCTTCCTTGATTTTGTTAATAATTCATGATTAGAGATTGATTTTTACTTTGATTTTCAATTTTTATTTCATTCTTCTATTTTAGTTTAGACCCATGCATACATGATTATAATTACGTATCTGTTTTGAATTCTGTGATGGTTTGGAAGTATGATCTATGAGAGGGATGATTCTTATTGATTATTCCTATTAGCTAGAATTCCTATTGAATTTCTTCTCCAACAAGATATTTGTAAGTCCCTTTAATCCATGATTTAAAGTTCTTCATAGAACTTGAGGGCTAAATTGATTGGGAATCATGATAATCAAGTTGATCTATGAGTTTGATCTATCTAATAAACTTAAACCATCACCTAAGATTGTTTTTCTCACACTTTAAAATGAACTAATTAAAATTCAGCAAAACAGATTGATTTTGTCCATAAGATTTGGTCAAACAAAACCCATAGTTTGATGGATTTCAAATTTTTTGGGTAAAATTTGATGATTTAGCTTTCATTCTATCCGTTTTGAGAATCATTAGAATCCATATGCTACTTTTAGAAATTGTTGAGAAATCAGTTAACAGATTTGAGCATAGTCTCTTTGTATTTGAATTTCAGAAAATATACAATAGTTATCGATGATCTGCATTTTGGGGATGATTCCTATATCATGTATCTATATGATGTTGTAGAATCGTGAGCATACGATCGAGTTAAGATCATTTTCTAAGCGTTTGAAGTTGATACGACTATTCTGGAATTTTCTAAGTTTTAACTACAATCATGATTATGTATACAGAATGGTCATACCTTGATCACTCAACAACAATTGATGAATAAAACATTATTTAGAAATCATCTAAGATAAATGGATGAGAGATTAAAAGCCTAGATCAATTTGATTAACATGATTCATGAATTTCTATTATGTCTTCCATTCTCTTGTCAAATGATATCAAATTTCCAAAATAACAATGTCTAGTTAAAACAGTTTTTCAGAGACCTTATGATCATCAAATGTCCATGTGATTACTTTTATTATAAACTACAACGAAACAGATTTCTTTTGACACCAAATAATATGATTTTTGTAGAATTAATTAAGTTTTTTACAAGAACAGTGGACAGTCCTGATCCACTGTTCCAAAAACTCTTATTTCTCAAACTTCAAAAATGCTCATGAGGTCCTACGTTTTGGAAAAGTTCCCTAAGACACGTATCTAACTTTCTGTAAAAGGGTTTTAACCCAGCTCATGGTTAAGATCACTTTTGATAGGATTCATTAGAGGTTGCTGAATCTGGAAATATTATTGATGACATATTTTTCTTGTTTAACATGCATATCATTTGGTGGGTATTCCTTGGTGTCTTAGTGTAGAGAATTGAATGCCTTGGATCCGGACTTCAATTGGTGGGTTCACCTCATCTATATGTGGCTTAGTGCCTATGTATCATGTACTATATCTACCCTTTCTCTTAGAATTTTTCTAGGTTTACAAATTTGTTTTCAATGACACGATTCTTTTAGGATAGTCTCCGTTTATGTGTTTATATGTTAGAGATACCTTATCTAGGATTGTTGCATGATTGCATTACACGTTTCCTTTCTTTTGCTTTCTGTGACTCCGCTTGAGTCAACCCAATGTAAGTTTTCTCGTTCCCTCTTGCATATCATGACACGTTTCCTTTATTTGCATCGGTCCTGGGTGGGACTAGCCACTATGAGTATACCTCTCTCTTGTATTGCATGTGCATTCGATTGCTGCTTGATTTTAATCTTTTGAAATGATTTTCATTAGATGTTCTTTTTTCCATGTATATATTATCTAGTATGTTTAAGGAAAAACACCAATTATGAATTAAGAATAAGGATATTTGAATCAAGTCCTGCCATTCGATAGGGCGAGGAGGGGGTGCTTTAGTCCTGCTCGGGCTCCTTCCCATCTCGTACCAAGACCCCCGAACCTTGTTTCTTGTGATGAAGGGAGAGTAACCTTATTCAATTTTGGGTGAGTCAAATTTAGTTTTCTAATTCTCGATAAAAATTAGGTGGCGACTCTTTATCTCTAGGACTGCATGAGGAGTTCTAGTTCCTTGAAGTGTGCTCCTTGGATCCATCCTGGGACACTGTCAAGGAGACGACAGAACTCCCCAACCCCGCATGCGCGCGTTGGTCTATAGCTTCTACCGAGATTCTGAGCTAGCTATCTTATCGAGGTGAGTTTTCAAACCTCACTCTAAATCAGTATTATGACCTATTCAAGATATCTACAAGCTACTTGCATGATGTACTGTATATATGTGATGTTGATTGATGTTGCTGTATATTCCAGTGCCTGTGTTGCTATGAATATTCTTGTTATGGTAGTGCTATCACATAGATGAGCATGTTAAGGGTTTTGTCTATATGATTTTTGGTATCAAAGCCATGTTAGAAGATCCATGAGCTATATGCTATGCTTTCGTCGTTATGAATGTAGTGTATTGATGAATATAGTAGTGTATGCCTAATCCTCCTATGACTACTGAAAGTTCATACACAAGCTTTAAGTATGTTATACGGCATGGTTATCACATTGATACTGATTGGTTAGGTTTCCATCTTAAGATTGTTGGTTAGTCGTGTTCTGGTCATACTACTGAGGATATGAGCAGGTAAAGAGTTCGTGTAGGTGTAGAGCTTATGGAGATGTGTTATGGGACTAGAATGGTCATAAGTGTAATGATGATGCATTATTTTTGAAAGTCGTATAAGAAGCCTAATCCTGAAATAAGTAACGCGAGTCTTGTTGGTTTAAGTCAGAAATTAGCTAGGTGATCTCGGGAGTGGGTCGAGTCGGTATGAAATGTTGAGTGAGAATCCCTTCTATTCTTTGTGATGAAGTGAGAGTTTGGTTGAACACTTCGATTCTTCGTGACGAAGTGAGAATTTGGTTGAACACTTCAATTCTTCGTGACGAAGTGAGAATTTGGTTGAACACTTCGATTCTTCATGACAAAGTGAGAGTTTTGTTGAACACTTCGATTCTTCGTGACAAAGTTAGAGTTTGGTTGAACACTTTAATTCTTCATGATAAAGTGAGAGTTTGGTTGAACACTTTGATTCTTCGTGACGAAGTGAGAATTTGGTTGAACACTTCGATTCTTCGTGTCGAGGTGAGAATTTGGTTGAACACTTTGATTCTTCATGACAAAGTGAGAATTTAGTCGAACACTTTGGTTCTTTGTGACGAATTGAGAGTTTGGGTGAACACTTCGGTTCTTTGTGACGGAGTGAGAGTTTGGGTGAACACTTCAGTTCTTCATGACATAGTGAAGGTTAAAAGTGGTTTGGTTATTGAAAAGTGTTTCTGTTAGTAAAAGGTGGTTTGCTTAGTGAATGGTCTTAGACTCTCTAGTGGTTGTCATCTAGAGCTAGGACTTTGCGTTGGACACTAGTAGTAGATTGAAGTAATATTCTGAGCTGTTGAGATGGGTCATGTTAGATATTTGTATTCTGTTCGAATACCTAGTCGAGCAAAATTATGGTTATTATTCGGATAAGGGTATGTGGGTTGAGTTAATAGCGAAATATATGGACTTTACCTTGATAAGGGTAATGTATTCTATGAAAGAAATGTTGAGATATGTGTTATTGCTTACATGTTTTAGTTGAGACCTTTGCTGTGCCCAGAAAAGAATGCATCTTTTGATAAGAGACTAACCGTATCTTAAGATACTAAAGTATGACTAGAGTCGAGAGATGTTTTGTATTATGAATTATTGTGCGGTGATGTTACTTATTCAGCTTTGTTCCAAAGCTGACGGCATCTTATGTCCTAGACATTCCCATGACTAGAGTGTTGCAGGAATTGGTTAGACAGAGAGGTGAGCTCAGGATGCAGTACTGAGGAGCTAAGGAAGGATAGAGCCGAGTTGGGAACCGGAAGATAATTAATTTAAGTGTTTAAGCTCATGTATAAGTTTAGTATGGCCTTATGTTATAAGTTCGAAGTATTTATTAATTGTAAAATTTCTACTGCTGTACTTATGTTTCAGTTCAGATAAAGTTTTGTTTATTCTTTAGTATTTCCCTTATGAATGCATGTGCAGAGTTAGAAAGGACAGAATGGTAAATCAATCAGTCACGTGTCCACGGATCCAAACGTGGAAATTTATTTTACCCTATTTTGCTACTCCGGGGCGTGACATATGTTTTCAAAACAAAACATCTATTTTTTACAAACCAAAGCACTTGAGACCCTGAGCGTTCGAGCCTTAAAAGGTGTTAAAAGACTATGTTACCCCTGGGTCTTCAAATTTCTATAAATACCCGTCCATGTCTTCATTTTGACGCTAGAAAATATAACTCTACAGACAGAGAGTTCTAAAAGTTGTTTCAGAGGGAGATTTTGTGTATATGCTTGCATGTTCTCAAATCTTCACCATCCAAGCTCATTAAAGCTTGTGATCATCTTCATTATTGCATAATTGGAGTTCCAAAGCTGAAATCTTAAAGTCTTTCTCAAGATTAAGAGTCCTAGTTCAAGAACAATCTCATATTTTCATCTTCTTCTTCTTTCTCAATACACAATCCTCATCTATTTAATTTTGATCATCATTGTGAGTATTGTAACTCACACATAGTATGTATTCGTACACATATAATCTGTAATTAAGTTGCATGTTGTTAGTTGAAGAAGATATAGCTCATGAACATCATAATCCTCATCTATGTACCAAGTTTACACATATTTCTTCATCCATTTGGTCTTGATCAATTGATATGTACTAGAATTCATATATAATGTGTATATATACATGTATAATATGTTCTATGGGTTGCATGTGTGATTTAAGTTGAGTTTTCATAATTTAAGTTTCAAAAACGTAGTTATGTTACTAAATAACAAAAACTGCTGGAAAATTGCTAAACCCGAACACTCGAGCGAGCGTGAGTGCTCGAGTGGTCCGAGTGCTCGAGCTATGTAGTATTTTGGAAAATTTGTTGTTTTTGTATGGAATCTAATATGGTCTGTACTATGAGCTTTATCAGTTGAACCTGAAATTGTATATGATATATATGAACGCGCTTGTAATCTTAAAGATGTAGTTTATGATTATTTGGTTGTACCTTAATTAATTAAACTTAGATGCAAACGCTTATTTATGATAACTTTGAGAACGAACGATTGATTTATTTCTCTTTTGATCATCATCAGTTTTTAACTATTAATGGTAGCGCGTCAGGTCAGATCATTAACAATGTAATGATCGTATAATGTGAGAATAATGAACTTAAGTGAATAATTATGTTGTTAGGCGTGTAAGACATGGTCATGTTGCATGTTTAAGTTGGATGACCTTGACAATGATTCTGTGTGTGTTAGCATCAGTTGCATGACTTCATCGATTTTGTCGTCAGTTCTGTTGTGTGAATGTATAAGTCTGGGTTGCGTTGTGCATCGTGCATTGTCGAGTTAGGGGAGAATTACGCTCGGATGACTGGGTTAGGGCTGAATTGGGCTAGGAGATTTGGTAATGGCTAAATTGGGCTTGGTGTTGTGTTAGGGCCGAATTGGGCTAGGACAATTGAGTTAGGGTCGAATTGGGCTGGGAGTTGTGTTGTGGCCGAATTGGGCTTGTGATATGTGTTGTATGTTACACAAGCTAGTACCATCGATTCGATGTTGTTGTGGTTATGCGTAGAAGCTAGTACTGCTTGTGTTATGGTCATGAGTTGACATGAGTTAATACTGTCAGATGTGAGTTGTTGGCATGGTAGATTTGTACGGGTTACATTGCATTGTTGAAGTTGTATTGTCAGAAAGAATGTTGTGTTTTGGGCGAGAACTTGCATAACATCGCGATAACTTCTAAGTGATAATGTAAATGGTGGATATGTTCATATTGTGTTTGGTCTGTAGTATTTCACTCAGCTTTCAACTGATGGGCGTGTGGCCCTTGAAATACGTGTCCAGCTGTTATAGTTCCAAGTGTTGGAGATGCTGTTCCGCTAGATGAGTGCTATGAAGATGAGATCTGCAATGAGGAGGGTAGGGATTAGCTAGCTGAGAAGGCGATCGTGTTGCTAAAGCTATTTGTTCCTGCTGGGGAATTTCTTATCAATATTTTATTATGTTGTTATTGTTGTTACACTTGGCCATTTGGCCTTCAGATTCTTGTTTCTTTTGTATTCATATAACTGTAATATATAAGTATGTATAATGGATAATTGTAAGACTCAAATGTAGCTTCTACAGTGTTGGGAATATGCCCACAAATCAGTTAGTTAGATAATAGAACATCATAATGAATTTATATATGTTAGTTCATGGGATGAATATTAGATTAAAATCCTTAAACATCATTGTATGTGGTTCATTTGTGTACGTGATTACACATGTGAGATATGAATCACAAATTCTTGTTGTTTCAAATCAATCACAGTGGATGATAAGACTGAATAACTTATCAGGTACACACTGTAGCTTGATTAATGTCTATGAGGTAGAATGATGAATCTCATTCATAAGAGTTTTTGACTCATGGTTAATATGCTAGTGCACCTGGTGCATTGACAGACCTGAGTTAAACCTATTGACACCTAAATGCTATCACTGTCAATAGGAACTCAAAACTTATATTGAAATACATGTCCTTAATCCTGAGACAATTATGGACATAAGTTGCATGCTTGGTTTCTTTGACTAACCAATCAGTGAGGTCTTGCAAGATCAACACTTGGGTATCTTGGGTAATCAGGTATGCAACATTGCGAACATATATTATCAAGATGGCATTCTACCCTCTTCTGTAAAAAGAAGAGTAAGTATTCCCTTGAGAATCTCACCAGGAGTGATTATTGAGAGCTGGCTAGCCTTGCCAACAAAGTGTGTTGTTGACATGTTTGGTAAGCCAAGCGTAGTGAATGATACTCGAGGAATATTCATATCATATCATATCTTAAAGCATACATCCCAATGATAAATACGAACACTGACAGGTAGAGGGACATTCATATCATATTGTACAATTCTAGTAATCGTTTATGTATGTGTGATTTTGTTCTTATGCACGGGAATGCATTTATCATATTATAGTGGCACTAATGATGATTAACTATTGATTCCATAGCTAAAGAGTATTGACTAGATGGAATAATAATTAAAAGGAGCCAGTAATTAAGAACATAGGAGGTCCCACTCTTAGCTCCACAAGAATGCTTGGAAGGGCAAATGTAGATAATGAACCATTGAATTAAAAGAGTTTCAATCATTTTCAATCGATTGAACATGTTTCAATCAATTGAAGGTTTGATCGATCAAACATTTTCGATCAATTGGACTTTGGTTCAGTTCAATCAATCGAACATTTTTCGATCGATTGAATGTTCGATCAATCGAACGTGTTTCAATTAATCAAAACCTAAAGTCAGTTTAGGAATCTTGAAATAGGGCAGCTATGTGCAGAATGAAGGTGAAAGTTATTTTGTAATTCTAGAGCTACAGAAACTATTTTAGGGTTCCTATACCTTCTCTATCCTCTCCGGTAGAGATCCCACCATCTCTACCCTCTTCGAAAAGCGTTCGAGGAGACATAAGGATGAAGATCACCTAGAGGTTGCTGCTGGATAATGCAAAAGGAAGCCATATTCAGAATTGGGTTCAAGACCGTAAGGTATCATATTGTCTCCCTCTTGTTCTAGGCATCTATGGAACTGATAAGTAGTAGATCCGGGCATACCAAAAGTTTTTGAACATTATTTTTCTATTGTGCATGAAATGATTTTTCGAAACCTATTTTCCCTATAATTCATATCAGAGCCTCGCTTATTTGGATCTACAGATGCTTTGTGGAACCCTAGTTTGATTTGCATGATGTTTTAGGACTATTTTTGAAATTGCATCATCACAGATCTATTTCTATAGCATTTTCGTAGCAAAAAACAAATCTATGATTGCATCGGATGCATGGCAGTTTCAATAAATTGAAATTGTGTATGTTCGATTGATCGATAGTGTTTCGATCGATTGAACCTGTATTGGTTTCGATTGATCGAAAGTTATTCGATCGATTGAACCCCGTATTTGGTTCAATCGATTGAACTTAGTTTAATCAATTGAAAGGGATTCTCTGTCATAGTTGTAAAAACTTTGGAAAATTAATTATTTTAATCTTTCAAACCATTCTAAAAAATTTTAAAATATGCGTTTAAATTTTCTGTACCAATTGATAGAACTAGGTTCGATCGATTGAACCCTCAATCGATCGAAGTGTTGTCGATCGATTGAATCCTCTATTCATCGAAACATTTTCGATCAATTGAACAGTGATAGAGAACTTTGATGTTGTTTTAAGTACTATTCACTTCATAAAGTGCATGAGGTTTGTAAACCAGTTAGGGGTTCCAATAGATATATATTGTTATATATATATGTGTGGATGTGTGTATGTCTAGCCCTTTTTTGCAGAAAAGTTATACCGCTGTCTCCCATGGCACTGATGATTTAAATTTTGTATTGAAATTTGTGACTGGTGTAAATTTTATTTTAGTTTGGTTTTAAGGCACAATAAAGGGCACTGGACTTCCTTCCTGCGAATAGGAGAGTCACATCGGTTTCCCTAGCTTTTTATATTTATTGTTGTTTTCTATTTCTAGACAAATTGTAAGCTTTGAATGAAGCATAGGACCAATGCAATAGAATTAGATATTGCATGAAGATGGAGGAACAAGCCATTGTCCATCAAGATGGAGCCGAGGTGATCAAACCAAGAAGGAGGTTCTATGGAGATAGAGTCGTGGGAGATAGAGGCATTGTTGAATGTTTTCATTTCAATTTTTGTTTTTTGTTTTGTGTGCTTAGTTGTGATTGTCATTTTATATATTGTTACTACTTGCATGCACGTAGAACAACTTTTCTAAAATAAAAAATTCAAAGCCTTTTCAACATATTCGTAAACATTGGATGCTTATGGGCAATGTGAAGAAACACTTTCTTTTTTCAACATTAAAAATTCCTATAAGTTCATAGTAAGTTTGAGAGATACTCTGTGTCACTCATTTATGAGTGATCATTCCATACGGAGGGCATTTCTTATTGATTCCTAGATAAGAACTTCTTATAAAAATCTAGTGGGAGAGGGACTTATTTTTATAACTCCCACGATCTTCCATAAACGGTTCATTGTAAGGTGGATAGTATATTCTGTGTCACCCAGCCATGGGTGATCATTCAATAGGGAGGATAGACTATTCATTAGTTACTAGATATGAACTTCCTTTGGATAGAATGAATGAGACGTGTTAGAGGGCGACCACTACACTGAGGCACTACTTGAGGTAGTTGTCATTGGATTCTAGTTACTGGTGAAAACTAGCTAAGCTATGGGTAAGGGATTCCACACGGAGCATTATCCAGAAGCTTAGAGACCAAAAGTTCAGGAGTCATGAGTTGTCTTGCAAGAGTTACACGGCATTCATGATGGGTTTCCCAATCAGGCTATGAGGTTATGATTGCCACACAGAGACTTAATTTCATAGGCTTGACATCCTGAAGACAACTAATGAGTTGGTTAAGGGAATTCCAATGTATCATATAAATTGTCATATTCTTGATTTCAATATTGTAATTCTATTATGTTATTTGTATTTTAGATTCAGTATGTTAGCCCACTTGCTATAACCATGATTCAGAATAAGCTAATTGGAAATAACTACGTTGAATGAAAACTGGAACTAGATGAATTATTAGCTGCTAATGGATGTAAATATGTTCTTACCATTCCCTGTCCACCTATTCCATGCCATGACACCCCAACAGATCATACGGATCAATATTGGTGGTGGATAAGAGTTTATGGTATGGCTCTCTCTAGCATGTTAGACTCTTTGTGTAACGTGTTGAAGCAGCAACATTCACCTTTTCACACTGCTTGTGCTATAATATTGAACCTGGAGGAGATGTTTGGGGAACTGAGCCAAACTGCAAGGTTTAGAGCCTTGGCGTTAGTTATGGACACCAAAATGTTGGAATGAACTTCAATAAGAGAGCATGTTTTTAAAATGGTTACTTATTTCAAAGTACAAGAAATTCTGGGTTTCGACATTGATGGTGGCACTCAAGTTGACATAATCTTGCATTCGTTGCTTTCATCATTTACTCAATTTAAAAGGTTTTTAAAATGAGTAAAATCGTTTTTTGAACAAGTGAGTTGATGAGCTCTCTTGAGGCAACGAAGTATATAGTTATAGAGGAGTCAAATGTCTAGAACATTGGAATGGCTTTATCTTCTGGAACTAAGGCTAAGGGCATAAGTTTAGAGAAGGAAAAGCAAGACTCAAGGATAGGTGAGTCTAACCCAACTATTGGTAAGAAGGCAAGACTTGGAAAGGGAAAGGCTAGTGCTGTGCCAAAAGAAATGAGTTTCCACTGTAGTGTGAGAGGGCATTGGAAAAGGAACTGTGTGGAATACTTGACTGCCAGAAGGCAGTGTAAGATCCTATCACTGGTTTACTGCCTTAAGGACCAGGTCCCCCACCCAGAAACTACGGTGCTGGACTTTGATGTTCAAATACCAAGAGACCCGCTGCTTATAAGCTGTCACATTCAGTTATGCCCGGTCCCTTTTCTCTTCTATTAAGTCGAGCTCTCCTCTGAGGGTTTCTTCGTTGCCCTGCTCGCTGAAGCTTGCCACTCGGTAAGTCAGTAATCTAAGCTCTGTAGGGACCACTACCTCGAAGCCGTAGGTAAAGGAGAAGGGGATTTACCCTGTGGCCGCTCGGGGAGTAGTGTGATATGCCTACAAAAGGGTTGGCAACTCTTCGGCCCAGAGTCCCTTGGCGTCTTCAAGTCTGGTTTTAATGGACTGCAGGAATGTTCGGTTTATCACTTCGGTCTGGCCATTGGCTTGCGGATGCTTGGGAGAGGAGTAGTGATTTGATATTCTATAGCCCGAGCAAAAGTGTCTAAACACCAGGGTATTGAACTGCTTGCCATTGTCACTGACCAGGACCTTTGGGATGCTGAATCGGCTGAGGATGTTTTTCCTGATGAAGCTCTCCATCTTTTTCTCGGTGATCATTCCCAAGGGCTCGGCTTCTGCCCACTTAGTGAAATAGTCCATGGCGACAACTGGAAACTGACTTGTCCTCTTTCTATCGGGAGGGGACCGAAAAAACATCAATGCCCTACTGAACGAATGGTCAGGGGCTAAGGATTGGTTTCTAGAGCTCTCCGGGGCTGTTGATCATAGGCGAATGTCTCTGACACTTATCACACCGCTTGACATATTCTTGGGAATCCCGGGCCATTGTTGGCCTGTAGCAGCCCTGCAACAGGGCCTTTCGGGAGAGGACCCAACCTCCTACGTGGCTTCCACATACTCCTTCATGAATTTCATGCAATATCCCTTGGACCTGTTTAAGGTGGATGCACCGAAGATATGGGATAGAGAACCCTCTTTTGGAGAGGATGCCATCAATGATGTGGTATCTGGCCTCCGGGTACTTTACCTGCCGGGTTCCTCTTTTCTGTCCGATAAAGTACCAGTCGTGAGGAACATCATGATCGAATCTATCCAGCTGGGCCCCAGATCTACCAGTTCGACCGCCATACCTTCTAAGTTGACCACGCTGGGCTCGAGTAAGTATTCTATCCTTATCCCCGGTAGGTCTGACTCGGAGGATGAGGCAATGTCGGCTAATCGATTAGCCCTCGTGTTCTCTTCCCTCGGGATCTAGGTGATTGATAATCCCTTAAGCTTCTTTAAGGTAGTTCGGACGAGGGCCAGGTAGGCTATCATGTTGGCTTCCCAGGCTTCATACTCCTGGTTAACTTAATTAACCATGAGCTGGGAGTCGCTATACCCTTGGACTTGTTGTGCACCCATCGAAGTAGCCAACTGCAATCCAACTAGCAGGGCATCGGCTTTGTTGTTAAGGGCTTAAAAATTGAACTTTAGCGCGTACTCCAGCTGGATACCATCGATTGTGGTCAAGATGATCCCAACTCCACTACCCTATTTTTTGGAGGATCCGTCCACATAGAGTACCCAGGTTGGGGTATCAGGCTGTAGACCAGGCGGTAGAACCGGCAGGTCGAGCACTTTGACCGAATCTTTTGGATACGTGAATTCCACGAGAAAATCTACCACTGCCTGTCCCTTAATTGCCATCCGGGGTCTACAGACTACTTCAAATTCCTTAAACTCTACCGCCCACTTTACAAGCCTTTTAGATGTCACAGGCCTGCTTAGGATCCGACAGAGGGGCTAATCCGTGAGGACTACGATAACGTGGGCCTGAAAATATAGGTGGAGTCTCCGGGCAGAAGCGATAAGGGCAAAAGCGATCTTCTCGATGCGAGAATATTGGCTTTCTACACCTTGAAGCACTCGGCTGGTGTAATAAATCAGGAATTATATCCCGTGCTCCTCTCGGATGAGCATTAAGCTCGCTGCTGAAGGTGACACTGCCAAGTAAAGAAACAGTTCCTCCTTTGGTACAACGTTGAAAGCAGGGGAGGTGATGTCAGGTATTTCTTGAGATCTTGAAATGCCTCCTCATACTCTTCTGAACATTGAAACACTTTATGGAGGATTTTGAAGAATGGCAAACACCAGTCGGTGGCTCGGGAGACGAACCTGTTCAGCGCAGCTACCCATCCAGCCAAGCTCTGAACTTCTTTGGTTAACCTGGACGATCGTATGTTGATAATAGCCTGAATTTTTTTGGGGTTTGATTCAATTCCCGGCCTACTGACCATATGTCCCAAAAGCTTCCCGGACAATACTCTAAATGTGCACTTGGCTGGGCTCAACCTCATCTGAAATTTTCTTAAGATGCTGAAGGCCCCGGCCAAGTGCTCGAGATAGTCGGACTCGTCTCGAATTTTGAATATTAGATTGTCGACGTACACCTCCATTAACTTCTCGATCAAATCCTTGAACATGTGGTTGACCAGGCGTTGATAAATTGCCCCGACATTTTTGAGGCCGAAGGGCATCACCTTGTAGCAGTACGTCCCTTGGTCAGTTATGAAGGATGTCTTTTCTTCATCCCCGGGGTACATGTTGATCTAGTTGTAACCCGAGTAGGCATCCATGAAAGATAAAAGCTAGTGACCAGCTCCACAAGGAGATCTATCCTAGGTAGTGGGTAGCAATCCTTGTTCAGATTAGTAAAGTCTACACACATCCTCCACTTTTCGTTGCTCTTTTTTACCAATACCACGTTGGCCAACCAATCGGTGTATTGTACATCCCTAATGGAATTTGCTTTGAGAAGTTTTGCGATTTCCTCGTGTACCGCTTCCTGCCTTTCGGGAGCCATGCCTCTCCTCTTCTGCTTGATTGGTCGGGAGTTTGGATCGATGTTGAGGGGATGGAACATAACCCAGGGGCAAATCCCAGGCATGTCTTCATGGCACCAGGCAAAAACATCCTTGCTATGTCGCAGGAATCGGGATCAAATTCTCCCGGAGGCCCGGCTTCATGAGAGTGCCAATACTAATGGACCAGTCGGGGAGTCGGGGGTTCAGCACCACCTGTTCCAGCTCTTCTACCGGCCTTATGTCCCTCGAGTCCATTTCCTGAACGTTCAATGTTTCTGTGACTGCCTCTCTACGCAAGGAGTTGATATAACAGCTCAGGGCAGTTGCTTGGTCTCCACGTAAGCTCCTGGGACCCTGCGGGGTTGGAAACTTGACCACTAGGCAGTACGTTGACACAATCGCCTTGGCCCTATAGAGCGTCGACCTTCCTAGGATGACATAGTAGGCGAACGGGGATTCTACCACCTCAAAGTTTGCAAGTATAGAGGCTTGCTGGGGGTAGGTCCCTATGAGAACTGCGAGCTCGATCACACCGAGCAGTTGTATGCTAGATCGATTGAACCCTACCAGGGGAGTGGTTACTAGTCAGACTAGGTCCCTTAACATCCCAAACAGATCGAAAGCTAAGAAAAATAAAATATCAAAGGAGCTGCCTATGTCCACTAATACCCTCTTGACCACATAATTTGCTATGGAGAGTGTCCCCACGAGCGGGTCGTCATGGGGGCAATGCAAATCCTTTATATCGTCGGACAAAAATGTTAGCACATCGGTCGGTGGGGAGCTGGCGGATTGGACATACCAGACATCCGATCAGGATGCCTGAGCATGCCTTTTCCTAGCCGACTATGAATCCCCTTGGTCCGAAGTTCCTCAAGATATCACGTTGATTTGCATGAGGGGTTGTGGCTGCTTGGAAGCTCGGGTGTTTGGACGAGGTCGTCTATCAGTCACGACAAACTCGGTGAGGTGACCATGTTCAATCAACTTTTCAATGGCAATCTTGAGCTTGAAGCAGTCCTCTGTATCATGACTATGTCTTTGTGATATCGGTAGAACTTATCCCGATTTCTCTTTTCTGGCAGGCTCTTCAACTTCAGTGGTGTTTGAGCAGCCTCTGAGTTTTGGCGGTGGCTAGGAGTTCGTGGATAGGACGTGAAAGAGGTGTGAAGGTAATCGGGGCTTGGTTCTGACCACTCCTCTGCTGATCCTGCCTCGGCTTCTTTCCCAAGCCCAGCTTAGAGCCCTCACATTTGAGTGTGGATTTTGGGGACTCATCTCCCACGAAACTGCGTGCTTGGAATTTAAGAATTCCTCTATGTTAATGTACTTCCCAACTCTCTCAAAGAGATTAACCAGGGTTGTCGGTCGGTCATGGTGGAATGACGTGGCAACTTTGGTGTGCTGAACTCCTGAGCAAAAGGTCGTGATAGTGACTGTTTTATTCAGATGGCTAAAGGTCACGGCCAAGTGGTTCATGGTTACCTTTAGGGGTCAGCAGGGCTTTACCGACGAGCAGATGGCCCGGGGCTTCTTGATGTACATACTGGGTGCTCTCTGCTGAGCACCAAGGGAGATCGGATCTCCGTGACGCTGCTGGGGTCCTTGGAGCACATGGAGCAGATATATCAGTATGATTGGGCCGACGCAGGATTGGCCATCCTGTATCAACACATGGGAGAGATATCCCAGGATCGCCCAGCCTCTACTGGCGGCTACTGGAGGGCATGGGAGGTACATTTCTTCTCTCTTTATTAATTTCCAATCCTGAATTAAATTTTGCAATTTTATTTCAAATTTCTTTATTCATGATTCTCCAAAACTTATGCTCTTTTCTCTTTCTTGCATATTTGGTCCCATGAGTACTTGCACATGATGTCGCTTGAGACGCGAGCAGCAGACGCCCTCGTCATGCCCCAGGGGCTGAAGTGGATGAAGGACTGGGTTGGGTGGAAGACCCGGGCTCATGACTTCATTTCGTTCAGGAACTTCCTGACGAATCTACGAGAGTAGCACATCTGATGGCAGCCCTGGCTTGACGTGCTCCCTGAGCGTTCCCAGGAGATGTGGGGCTCAGTTGGGTATGACCCACAGAGGATCTTGCTGGACGGCCCAGAGGCTCGGGCGTGGTATGTAGGAGAGAGGGTGACCAGGCAGTCACTGGCGGCTAAGTCTTTCTTTGTACTGCATCCCCCTCCTGCTTCTATGAGGGCCACGGATACTCTCCAGGGTACTGTGCTTACTGTTGCCCTAGCCGGCTTCTCTCTCCAGGATATCGTGGAGTCCCCAGATGGGTGTGCAGCTTTTCGGGCTTCCAAGCTGATGCCAAACTTCCTATGATGGAAGTGACCCGGGTAAGTTCCTTCTAACTTTTCAGTTTTTCTTTTAGCTCTTTAATTATGCGTGCTTAATCCTTACTGGATTTATTCTTCTTCGCAGCCCATCCCTGCAGCTGCTCGGGCTCCAGCTCTACTATCCTGGGATTGGAGCCTTAGGATAGTCCCTTACGGTAAGCAGACTACTGCCACGGTCCCCAGATATTAGGTGGGTGCTCCCACTGTACCCCTCCAATACGATCATGTCCCGCGGGACTATGCAGAGGAGGGCCTACTTTATGCTCACAGCGTGAGAGAGTGGATTTACGGGCGGGAGTGGAGGGTAATCTCTAAATTTCTACTCTTTTTCTTTCTCTCGTTTCATTTAGAACTGTAGTTTTATTCTGACATTCTAACCCTTCTTCCCTTGACTCAGGCTGATGGGGCGCGAGCAGCTGCTGAAGCCCACACGAGAGCTCTGGTGAGAACGAAATGCTTCTTTTTATTTGCTATTTTTGCTTCCCAAATAATATTTTATTACAATCTGGTAACTTGATTTGCTCCCTCCATCCAGGAGGAACAGGTGGGGGCTCTATCCCGGCAGGTGGGGGAGCTCCAGCAGCGGCTTCAACAGTTTGGCATCCCTCTCAGCGATGTCCCTAGAGGTAGCGGTGCCCCTGGAGGTACGGGACGAGGCGGAGGTGGCAGCGAGGGCAGCAGCGGAGGCAGAGGCAGAGGCAGAGGCCGAGGCCGAGGTGGCGGGAGCGGGATAGAGTCGGAGGAGGAGACCTTCAGACGTTGACCCGTCAGACTCGAGGCCGTGGCCGGGGTTGATCACATATATTATCTTTTTATTTTTTGAATGTTTTGGAGAGATCATGCACACATTTGGATGACTGCATATATTCATACACTTTATTTTTATGATGACCATTGGATAGCCGGGGTAGGATAGGCACTCGCACAGACTTTATTTCCTGCATATTTTTATACCGTGATCATGGCTTGGTTTTGCACTTCATGATTTACTGCTTTTTCTTTTTTTATTTTTCTTTTGCTTCTTGCGACGACCATGGTTTGGTCCTTTTATTATCACTTTTTATGATTTCTTCAAATGTTATTGCTTTTGTTATTTCCTTATATAAATGAATGAGCGAATGAATGAATGTGACCGTAGCTTGGTCTTGTTGTACGTGCTGCACGATGCACATGCTTTATTGTTTATATTCAATTTTCTGTTTACCGGTGGGCTGAAATGGTTACAAACAGGTTCTGGCCAAAATGGAACTCCAAACGGCACTCAATTAGGCCTCTGCGGCACTTAGTGATTGCCGCTGCGGCAATCAACCACTGCCGCACCGGCATTCACTGACTGCCGTGCGGCACTTTTTTGAATGTTGTTCCACTTTATTGAATGCCGCCCTGTACTCTAGGCAGATCCACTTCTATTTATACCCTTCTCTCTTCAAAACTCCACAAAACACTTTCTTCTTTCATTCTCTCCTCTTCCAAATGGCCCCTATTAGCTCCCAAATTCTTTTCCCATGGATGGATACCCTCTCTGGTATTGATAAGCTAAATTTTGAGTGTTTCAGACTAAACAATCTCCTCTCCTTCCGCCGAATGTTTCTGAATGAAGGCTTGCTTCGAGCTGCGATTCAGTACTGGGATCCCTCCCTTCATGTCTTCGGCTTTGGTTCCTATGAGGTCTACCCTTTATTTGAGGAATTCAGCGTTATCCTCCATACCGACCCTTTTGCGGATCTGATAGTTCCCTCGGTGCAGGCGGGTTACATTCGCGACTTGGCCACCCTACTCCACATATCCCGTAATGCCGCGAGCTCTTTTATATACGACAGGTAGATTGATTTTGAGCAACTTTCCTCTGTGTATGCCCCCATGGGGGATCCTTATGACGGCGGATATCAGATTATCTGACGTAGTGCATTATCGATTGCCATGCTATCTTACTTCCTCTTCCAATCGTCTTCTAACATTCTCATACCCATTGCTTGTGGTCTGCGAGAGATGAAGAGTGCAGTCATGCTAGTTCTTGGCGAGACCTTGATAGGTTTGGATCAGGCTTATGCCATCGGGAACATGTTATCTATGGGAGCCCCCTTCGCCCTATAGATTTGGCTCATCGAGTGCTTGGATCTCTTTGTGCATCCTTCGCATCTTCGTGGGTCTCTTCCATACGATCGCATTGAGGTTCACCATTTGTTCCGTTCGGATGACGCGTGGCTTAATTGGCTCAAAAACCCTTCTCTCGGTGATATTTGCTGGTTTTGCCCAGATTGGACTTACCGCTCTGTTGCAGTGCGGCTTCCCGGGAAGCCCGGTATCTGGTTGCCTGGTTTGCACGCTACTACTTTCTACATTCCTGGCCGGGTGGTTCGTCAGTTTGGATTAGTTCAGGATGTTACTGAAGATATTGCAGTAGATTTCACGAGGAGCTCGATCATACATTCCTCTACTGTGAGGGCTTTTGTTGAGGCTTGGCATGATAGGGTAGCTGCTCCCTTTCAGAGGATTCCTGCTTCGGTCGTTCCTACTGCTGAGTACCTCTCGCAGATTCAGACCCTAGTTAAGGGATTGACTTTATAGACATTCATAGATAAAAGCAAGACAGGGCGAAGCTTTATTTTTACAAAATTTCAGACGGATCCTGTCTATTTTCTTGCGCATCTGAATGTGATGTCCTTCTTTCGTTTCCAAAAAATGTTTTTATGTTTTTTTGTTTAATCAATGTATTCAGTCTTTCAGTTTATCTTCAAGTTATGAAAATCCTCCTTTCAAAATCTCTTTCTAGCTTTTGTTACTTTGCTTTGAATCCTTGCTTGAAGCATTAATCATCCTATACCATGAATCCTCATTTGTTCTTTTATATTACTTATTTTGACGACCAGGAGATCCAAAGATGGGTTTAGACATTATCTGGGTTCTTCGGTTTGGCAAACGAAGTTTGCCCCTATCTGTGGGGCTCTGAAGTGATTCTGGGCAAACGGGAGTTTGCCCCTAGTTTGGCGTGGGCTTTTTTCTTTTTAGGTTTTCATGGGCCGAAGGCTTTTGAGAGCCCACCTACTTATCCCTGAATGGGTATCAGGCCTGCAGTAGTTTGGTTCAAGGCTTGAAGGAAGACGCCACTCGGGCGGTTTTATTTTAATGACCAAACCAAATAGGTTGCCTACGTATCCCCTAGCGGGAATCAGATCAAGCGTAGTTCATCGACTCTGGCAGTTTTGAAAGGAAAGGGTTTCAAGCAAAATACTTCTTGAGGCGATCGAGGTTAATTGGTTGCTTAAATTCAACCCCGTCTAGGTACATGAGATAGGCAGCTCCTCCGGAGAGGAGAGTTTTAATGATGTGTGGCTCGACCCAGTTGGGCTTGAATTTTCCTTTGGGGTCGTAAACAGGCACTTTCAGTTCTTTTAGGACCAGGTCACCCTCAGCAAGATTTCTTGGGCGGACCTTTTTGTTAAAAGCACGAGCTATTTTCTTTTGGTATCCCCGAGTATGGTTTATTACAGCCAACCTTTTCTCGTCAAGCAACATTAGCTCATCATACCTCCCACGCATCCATTCTAACTCAGTCACTTCACACTCCACCAAGACTCTCAAAGAAGGTATTTCTACTTCAACAGGGAGAAGGGCTTCCATTCCGTAGACTAATGAGTACAGCGTAGCTCCCGTAGAGGTTCTTACAGAGGTGCGGTATCCCCATAGTGCAAATGGAAACTTCTTGTGCCAATCTTTGTATGTATCTATCGTTTTTCCCAAGATTGCTTTAACATTCTTATTTGCAGCTTCTACTGCTCCGTTCGTCTGAGGCCTGTATGGGGATGTCTGATGGCGAACGATCTTGCACTTCTGTAAAAGCGGGATAACCTCTCCTTGAAAATGAGATTGGAAATGAACTCATTCGGGACCCCATATCTGCAGATTATGTTCTTCTCGATGAAACTTACCACGTCCTTGGCTTTCAAAGTCGCATACGAGGCTGCCTCTACCCACTTAGTAAAATAATCAATTGCTATGATTATGTATCGGTGTCCGTTGGATGCCTTCGGAACTATCTCACCAATGATATTAATGCCCCAAACAGAAAAGGGCCACGGCGTGGTCATGCTGTAGAGCTGGGAGGGTGGAGTATGCATCAGATTTGCATGGATCTGACACTTGTGGCATCTTCTAACGTACTCACAGCAGTCTTTGTCCAAAGTGGTCCAGTAATACCCTTGCTGAATTATTTTCTTTGCCAACATGTGGCCATTCAAGCGGGGTCCACAGACTCCTTTGTGTATCTCTTCCATCATTCTTTTAGCCTCCCTTCCGTATAAGCATTCCAGGTTGAACCTGGTATACGAATTTTTTCACAACTTATCCGCATAGATCACGAATTGGGCGAAGAATCTCCGGATTGCCTTTCTGTCTTTCTACGAAGCTCCCTCGGGGTATTCTCCTTCCTTAACGAAATTCCAAACATCCACATACCAAGGTAACTCATCTCCTTCTTCTATGATTGCGACCATCTCGAACGAAGGTTGGTTTCTGATTTCTATGGATAGCGGTATCATGGTGACTCCCGTAGGGATTTGGATCATTGAGGCCAAGGTTGCTAAGGAATCGGCCAACTGGTTTTCTTCACGAGGGAGGTAGTAGAATGAAATCTTTCTGAACTGTGCTTTCAGGCTCTCCAGGTAGTTTTGGTAAGGTGTCAACTTTTCATGTTTCACCCTCCAATCACCTCGTACCTGAGATATAATCAAATTCGAATCTCCGAACACGTCGATCTTTTCAACTTTCAGAGCCAATGCGGCTTCTATCCTGACTATACATGCTTCGTACTCCGCCGTGTTATTGGTCGAGTTGTACTTAAGCTTGATAGCTAACGGAGTGGGTTTTCCGTCAGACACTACGAGGATGATTCCGACTCCGTAGCCTAGTTGGTTAGGAGCTCCATCGAAATACATCTTTGACAGATCCTCTTTCAACTCCATTACCCCTTCGTCGGGAAATTTGAACTCCCCTTTCTCCCCAGATTCTATGACGAGGTCGGCTAAGTATTCGGCAACGGCTCTTCCTTTAACAGATTTAGAAGTGACATATTTGATATCGAATTCGGCCAGCATCATAGTCTAACAGGAAATCCTACTGGTCAAGATAGGCTTCTTGAATAGGTATTTGAGTGGGTCCATTTGGGAGATTAGGACAACGGGAAAGGCCAACATGTAGTGCCTAAGATGGCGGGTACACCAGACTAGGGCCCAACAGGCTTTTTCTAAAGGTGAGTATTTCAGTTCGTATCCGGTCATCCTCTTGCTCAAATAATAAATGGCTTTTTTGACATGCCCCTCTTCCCCTTCTTGGGCTAACATACACCCCATCGAATCCTCGGACACAGAAAGGTACAGCAATAAAGGCCTCCTGGGTGAGGGTGGTGACAGGACAGGTGGGTTTTGGAGGTAGGTTTTGATCTTATCGAAGGCTCGCTGACACAAGGTATCCCATTCAAACTTTTCTCCTTTCCTGAGCAATTTAAACAACGGATCGCAAGTCAGGGTGAGTTTTGAGATGAAGTGGCTTATGCACTGTATTCTACCCAAGAAACCCCTCAGCTCCTTTTCACTCTTTGGCGGCTGCATTTCAACGATAGCTTTTATTTTGGTCGGGTCTACCTCTATCCCCCTTTGAGTTATGAGGAACCCTAATAGCTTTCCGGTGGTGACCCCGAAAGTGCACTTTTACGGGTTCAGCCTCATTCTGAATTCTCTCAACCTACCGAAGAACTTTCTTAAAGCCTCTAAGTGACCTCCTCTCTCTTTAGATTTTATAATCATATCGTCCACGTACACCTCTACCTCTTTATGGATCATGTCATGTAATAACGTAGTAGCGGCCCGTTGATACGTCGCCCCTGAATTCTTATAGCCAAATAGCATCACCCTATAGCAATAAGTTCCCCACAGTGTGATGAAAGTGGTTTTCTCCCTGTCCTCGGGTGCCATGAGGATCTGATTGTATCCTGAAAACCCATCCATGAAAGACAGAGGTTCGTGTCCGGCGGTGTTATCAACGAGGACGTCGATATGTGGCAAAGGGAAATCGTCTTCAGGGCTTGCTTTGTTCAAATCTTAGAACTCAACGCACACCCTAACGTGGCCATCCTTTTTAGGAACTAATATGATGTTGGCAATCCATTCAGGATACTCAGTGATTATTAAGAATCCAGCTTTTAACTGCTTTTCAACTTCCTCTTTAACTTTAAGTGCCCATTCAGGCCTCATTCGCCTCAATTTTTGTTTTATTGGCTTTCAATTATGGAAGAGGGGGATATGATGGACAATCTCTAGATTAATGCCTGGCATATCACTATAAGACCATTCAAAAACATCTTTGAATTCATTTAATAGATTGATTAATGCCTTGCTTTCTTCATCGTAAAGCATGGAGCCAATAAAAACATTTTGAGGATTATCTTCATTTCCCAGATTAATTGTTCAAGTGTCTTCAATGATTTTACATGCAGGTTCTTTTTCTTTTTCAATTAATTTTTGCAATTCACTTGGTATTTCATGATCATTACATTCATCACATTCATTAAGCGCATTCGAGTGGGTAGAATCAGTCATGTTTTCATTGATTTTCTTTAGAGCGATTACAACAGACATAGAAATTGAAAGACGCCTCATTTGGGCCATTACAGACTCTGGGTGTGGGGGATACCTATCACTAGACTCGAAGACCCACTCTTTCTTGGTTTCTCCTCCCTTGTCAGTGATGAAGCATTCTTCCAGATCTCCAGTCTTGGTAATCTCTTCCATCTCTTCTTTTTCGGGTTCTTCTTCATCTTCTTCGTGCACCTCCTCTACCATACCCTCGACATATTCCCCCTTGGCGCCTTCGTCTTTCACAAACCCTTCTTGATGTTCCCTCTCAGCCTTAAAGCTTTCTTCGTTCAACAAAGCCTGCATAGTTGGGCCGTCTAGCATACCGACCCAATCTCGGGCAGTAGCAGATTTCACGGGGGGTTGCAGGCATGGATCTTTATACTCGGAGAACTCGAGGGGGAAGAAGATCTCGAACCCCCGCTTCAAGTGATTATCCTTTCGATCAACCCATGGTTTTGGGAAGCCGCAGAAGGGGAAATCATCGCCTTCCTTTATGAAGTGCCCATTTTCTGGTACGGAGTCATTGGTGCATCAACTGCCTTCTTCTTTCCTCTCGGTTCCTCCCTAGACGGCTGGTAACCCAAACCATGAGTATGAGTTTAAGTGGGATTCTCGGGAACTCCGGCAGGCCTTGAAGGTTCTTTTCCAATCCCATACCTGGGAAGAAACCCATCTTCTTCATGATCCCTGTGACCAACGGGCTTGCATACTGATCGAAATAAAGCGGTAGGAATCCTCTTGGCTTCTCACCTTCCATCATGTTAAGGAATTCAAATCCTCCAAAATCTGCTTCTTCTTCTTGCAACTGAAGTTCTAAAACTGGTGTGCTCGATGATGCTTCGGACAACCGGTCCCAACTATCCCCGAGGATATCACAGACTTTGTTCTCCCAGACACACTTAACCTTTTGATGGATCGTCGAAGGTGTAGCACCCAAACTGTCCAACCACGGCCTCCCTAGTAGCAAATTAAAGGAAGCGGGAATTTGAATGACCTGGAATTCAGCTTCTTTGTTTACAGGACCGACAGTGAGATGGAGGAAAATAATTCCCATGACCGTCCTCTGGGTATTATCATATGCCCTTACCCTTTGTTCTGACGGGATGAATATTGACTCATCTAGACCCATTCGCTTAGCTATTTGGAACGGACATACATTCAGAGCTGATCCATTGTCTACCAGACAAGCAGGCACGGTATTCCCCAAGCATTCGACGGTGACGTACAGGGGTTTGTAATGAATAGGCCCTTCCGGGGGGGTGTCATCTGAAGAGAATGTGATAGGAAGGACCAGAATTTTGCCGATTAGTCCTATGAGATCTTCCGGGGTCGTGTCAATAGACACGTCAGACTGGTTCAGAGCATCTAGGACCGCCTGCCTGTGGCGTTTGGAAGCGATCAGCAAACCCCAAACAGTGATGTTAGCCTGAGTCTTCTTCAACTGTTTTAGGACCCTGTCTTCTTCTGCTTCTTCATCCATTTTACCCTTTCCCTTGTCTAGATCTCTCCCCGGGTGATCTTCCTCTAGTTCGTGTGGTTTGAAGTGTCTGCCTGACTGGGTCAAATGACTGACTTCTTCTCTCACCCATAGATTTTCGGCCTCTAAAACTCTTTCAAAACTCTTGTTCTCTGCTCCCAACTCTTCATCACTCTTGTACCACAAATCATCCTCTAACTGATCTATATTGCTAGCTTCCTGAACCCACCAATCCATTTGTTCTGTCATTTCTTCTTCACACTTTACTGATTGATCCTCCGAAGCACCCTCCAAAGCACATATTGTTGGATCCTCTAGTAGCTGATAAGGCTTCCTTGGTGTCCCGGCTTTAGCAATCAACCTAGATGGATCAAAGATGGTTCTTCTATCCCCAAGAAGTAGAGGCCTTGTGGTGGCGGTACAGCATGGTGGTTAGGCAGCAAATTTCTAGTGACATTTGGAGCTCTGGCGGGCAGTTTCGATATCACCTTCTTATCAATAAGATCTTGGATTTCATGCCTTAATCTCATGCACCGATCTGTTGAGTGGCCTTTCTATTGATGAAATTTACAAAAGAGATCCCCTTGAAAACTTGACGGGAGTAGGCTTGGTAGAAGTCGAGGTTCCAACTGACGGAGATGCCCTTTTACTAACAGCCTATCGAGAGCGGTCGACAGTGATACCCCCAGATCTGAGAATTTTCTCGGTGGTTTGTCCCCCCCTCTCCTTGGTGTTATGTCAAATTTCCTCTTCGGCCCATTCAGTGCGTTGACGTCGGTGGGGCCAGAGTGACCTCCCGACTGTCCTCCATTGGACCCATAGTTTAGCCTTCTATATCGATTCGGCTGTTCCTCCTTCTTTATCACTCCCTCTTGGATTACGTCTTCGATTCGAGTACCCACATCAAAAACTTCAGAAAAAGTGTTGATCGACTGAAACCTCATCTTCTCTTGGTAAACAGGTTGGAGATTCTTCATTAGCATCCGGATCTGCTCTTTTTCTGTAGGCCTCTGGACCATTTTAGCTACCTTCCCTCTCCAACATCTCAGGTATTCAGTGAAAGACTCCTTGTTTCCATGCCTGGTAGTTTCTAAATCTCGGACTGTGACATCCAAGTCTTGATTGTACTCATGTTGCGCCATGAATGCTTTGAGCACCTCTGCCCAAACCCGGGTCTTGCTTGGGTCGAGGGTGAGGTACCAGGATAAGGTAGTTCCAGTTAAAATTTATTGAAACAAGACATCCATCATGGTGGTGCTTAGTCCGCTTGGTTAGAAGGCGCCTATGCACATTCAGACGTGACTCCGAGGGTTTCAGGTTTCGTCAAATTTGTTGAAAACTGGCATCTTAAAGTCGGCCGGCAGCGTCTCATGGACCCCATCATACAAACCTTCCAACTCCATCAGATAAGTGTCAGCCCCTTGAGCCTTACGCATCACCCTCTCTAGCTTCTCGATCTTCTCGCTTAGCAGCCTATCTTTCTCAACTTTCTCTCTTTCTTTGTTGGCCCGCAGCGCATCAGTCCATTGTGCCTCTTGATCATCAAACCAATCTCCTTCCCCCCCCTCCCAGAGGTGGGTCCATAACCGACAGAATTACAGGTGGTGGTTGGCGATTCAGTGCTTCTATCATTCCCATCATACGGTTCATGTTTTCGGCCTGCCACCTCATTTGCTGCTTGTTGCTCTACCAGTGTTCTCAACTCTGCTACTTCCCCGTTGTTTCTTTCTTCTGCCATTTCAATGTCTTCTCTTCTCAAAAGCCTTGCTGTGGGTCCCCTAAACCAGGTTGGATCTGAAATCGATGCTATTTTTGCCCCTACAAAAAGGTTTAACTTTTGTTTTAAAAACTTTTACCTGCTTCCTTTTGCTTTATGTATGCATTTTTAAAAGACCCTTGGTAAAGTAAAAATGCATGTCATGCGGATGCAATGCATGTGTGCGTGTGTGCCTACTCTATATGCCAAAGGAAAGGAAAATTCTAATCCTAACACGTAAGCACATAAGCATATAAGATCCTCACCCATGTCAAGTGCGTCAGCTTCTCCTTTCATTGTGATCTTCACTACCCTCTCAAAGGTTTGGATATTCGAAATTCATTTGAATTGCATGAGATTTTCTGGAAAACAATTTTTCAAGAATTTTCCTTGGAAAATGAGGGTGTGAAAACATTTCTTAATCAAAGATGATTGGGTTTTTATTTGATTAAAAGGTAGACCTTGGACTTTTTCTTAAAAGAGTGGTTCTTCAAAACATCTTTGGATGAAAGATGATGAATAATAAAAATCTGTCATCAACAGTGATATTTGGATTCTTGTGTAGGAGTATCACATAATTGGATTATTATCGCACTTTTCATGAATTCGGATGCATACAAGGTTGAGTATGCTTAGCTAAACATGATACAAGAGATGTAACCTTATAATCGAAGTCCAACATATTCCCAAATGTCACGGGACATGAAGGGGAATTGTTTAAAAGTGATTAAGAGGTCATACGTCTCGTATTAAGTGAGCATTGTCATCATCTCAAGTAATCGTACAAAACTCCCTAGCATACAACCCTAATCAAGAATTGATTTGCTAATTTTTGAAAGGTTCTAAAGAAACTACTATGCAAAGGTTAGGTTTCGGTCCAATAAGGGACCCTTGACATACATCCGATAGGATGCTTAATATACCAAATCATGGTACGAGATCAAGGGTAATCACACAGTCCCATGATAACTTGACCGACTGGGTTGCCCCGAGCCTCCAAGGTCATAGTTCAGTGCAATCGACTGGCTGGACATGCAAGTGAAATACAACAGGCACTCAAAGATTAATTAATTCGATTAGAAGGATGTTTTCAAGTCTAATCCTTAAGTGAACCCAAAATCAGAATCCTGGTCTGCGAAACCAGAGATTCTAGGTTCGAGCCCCAACAGAGTTGCCAGATTGTGGATATCGCAATTTAACTTACCCACAGCTTTTCTTCTTTTAAAATTCTTTTTCAAATTTCAAATTCAAAAACAAATGAGTCGCAACTTAATTTTTAAAAGGAAAATTAAGAAACCGTTTTAAGGCAAACTGATCTTTTTAGAAACCAGAGATTGGCTAGGTCCCGGGATTATGGAATGAGAGAGGAAGGAGCTCGGCGGACTAAAACACCCTCTCTTATCCTATCTTGCGATAGGCCTCTACTTAACATCCTTTTAATTAAATTACTAATCTAAGCATGCCCTCAACTAGTACATAGATATAAATATACATTACACAAGCATATTGAAAATGGTGCAAAATTGCCAATTTACAAAATATCACTCAAAACCAAATAATTCAATTAGCAAGCGATATGATATGCAAATAAAGAACAAGGGAACTTACTTGGGATCCGGCTGCGAATGTTAAACGTACAATGCATGCAAATAAATAAAACCTAAGAAGAGGGTCTCTAATACGCATATATACACATAAGGCAAATTTTAATTCTAAGGTGTCGTACATGAGGTCGAAAAATCAATAAAATTAAAGAATAATTAAGGGAGAGTCAAAAAACATACCTCATCGGCGCTACAAAACAAGGGTTAGTCCACATGATACATAAGATATAAAGTTAGATGATAATCCTAGGCTTCTAGCTTAAAGCTATCAAATGTAATTAAATCTAAAGCAAAATGAATCCTATTTATAAGCATCAAGCCTCATAGATGAAAATATATAAACATGAACAAGTGTAAGCCATGAACCATACATTGATTTGGATCATTTGGCTTCTAGATTTAAGTTCAACTAATCATTATTACAACATGGTTTTAGCCCTAGGTCATAGAAAATTCATTTGGACCAGTATTCATAAGATTGACCCCAGTTGTCACAGAATTATGAAAATTGCTGAGAGTAGATCAGAACTTTAAAGAAATAAAAAGCATGGTTCCCATGGTTTGATCTTGATGAATTTTTTATACAAGAAGCCTCTCCGTGTCTAGTTTTTAACCCAAAAAGACAATGTTTTAAAGGTTGGATCTCCGGGAATTGGACAAAAACCAGACATCACTCAGGATCCTACAACCCTCTGTCCAGAGTTCTTGCACGATTTTCTAAAAATAGTAAAAAAATCAGAAATACTTTGTTCTTTTTAGGTAGCTTCCTAACACATTAAACTAACTAGAAAAAATTATTTTGGGTTAATAAAGCTTGATTAAGGCTCTGATTTGCTTATTTCAAAAGAGTGTTACTGTTCTGAAACTCTTGGACAGATTGTAGTTGCCTCACAAAACCCTTGATCAAACCACTTTAAACATGAAATCTTCTTAGAACAAAAATCACAGTGGTAGAACTTTGAGTTATAGACACTTTCTCGTTGGTTTCATTCGAATCCATCGGTCCGATGTTTAACTAAAAATCTACAATCAAAAATAGATTGTAAACTCACTACACATTTAGTGAGTTCATCTTATTCTTGTCAACTTAGACAAATAAGCCATGGAGTTGGGCATGGTCATTGGAAACTAAAGATGTTCATGTCTTGTAAGTCTCAAAGAAATATGGATAGACTCCATAAGACTTACACATAATAAACCTAAACCATGGAAGTAGATTTAGATTTATTAATCAAGTGTACTAATATCAACCTCAATCTTCTTGTAAACCATGAACTTATAAGAGAATCAAAGGATTTTTAGGTCTAAGGATTCAAGTAAGACATTGAGGGTCTTATGAATCTCAAAGATTAGGAAGAAAAGAAGAAGGAAATTCAGAGACTCTAAGCATTTTGGTGATTAGAATGCAATCAAGACTAATTGATTTAAAGTTTTACCTCCAAAATTTCCTCAACTTGGTGATTTTTGAAGAACATCCAAAGACTAATCAAGCTCCTCAACCTTTAATTCACACAACCTCCTTCTCTAAACTCCTCTAAACTTACTCCTAATTGTGTTTTAAGGAGAATTTTCAAAGTTAAGACAAAGAGAATCACTAATATAACCTAAAGATTCAAAGAAAATCCAACCCCTTTGCAAGAGGATATTCATCCTCTATTTATAGACAATTTTAGAGGGGTATTTTAGTCATTTCAGAGCTGAAAAACCCTAATTCAGCCGTCCTTTTGATAGTACAACATGTGCTGTATACCAGCTGTCTGTTACAAAAATGCGCCACTTGCCGGACATGGAAGCGGCACTCACTGAATGCCGGAACGGCACTCAGTGATTGCCGTAACGGCATTTGCCGAATGCCGCGGACAACTCCAGGGACTACCGTTTTTTAGGAAAAATTCATTTTTTGCAGTTTTTGATGAAATTCGCGGCAGTCACCGAATGCCGTCCGGCAGTCCAGAGACAGTCGTAACGGCAGCCCGTGACTGCCGGGCTTGAGTGTCGTTTTGCTTCCATCTTCCTTTTCTTTTCCCCTTTTTGCTTGTGGTTTAGGTTAGAGAGTCTTTTGAAGAGCTTGAATCATCTTTGGAAGTCCTAGGTTTGTTTTAATGTTATCATCATCGAATTTTGGAGGTAACACTCTCCTTAATTCAATGTTTGGTCAAAATTGGGGTGTCTACACTATCTCGCGAGGTTTACGACTCAAAGCATCTGCAACAACATTTGCTTTTCCAGGATGGTACTCTACAGTGAAATCATAATCCTTGAGTAACTCCATCCATCGTCTCTGCCTCATATTTAGCTCCTTCTGAGAGAACAAGTACTTCAAGCTCTTGTGGTCTGAAAACAAATCAAACTGCTCCCCATAGAGGTAATGTCTCCATGTTTTCAATGCAAACACAATTGCGGCTAACTCTAGATCATGCATTAGATTACTCATCTCGTGTGGCTTCAACTGTCTCGATCCATATGCTATCACCTTCCCATCTTGCATAAGTACACACCCTAATCCTTGGTGTGAAGCGTCACTGTAGATTGTATATCTTTTACCGCTCTTGGGTATTGCTAACAAGGGTGTCGAAGTTAACATATCCTTCAGCTCTTGAAATGCACGTTCATGTCGATCCTTCTAATCGAACTTCGACTCCTTCTTCATAAGACCAGTTAATGGGGCTGCGATTCTAGGGAATCCTTCTACAAATCTCCTATAGTAGCCAGCCAAACCCAGAAAACTTCTAATCTCTGAAGCATTACTCAGTCTTTTCCAATCTAGCACTACGTCTATCTTTCAAGAATCCACTAATATCCCATTCTGAGAGACGACATGTCCTAAGAACTTGAGTTCTTTAAGCCAAAACTAGCATTTGCTGAACTTTGCATACAGTTGGTTGTCCATGAGTGTCTGTATGGCAATCTATAAATGTCTTTTGTGTTCCTCCTTAGTCTTGGAATATATCAGTATATCATCTATAAAGACGATAGTAAACTGATCCAGGTAGGGCCTAAATACCCTATTCATCAAGTCCATAAACACTGCTGGGGTGTTGGTTAGCCCGAATGGCATCATAAGAAACTCGTAATGTCCATATCTAGTACAGAATGTTGTCTTTGACACGTCTTCTGGCCGAATTAACAGTTGGTGGTATCCTGATCTCAAATCAATCTTTGAAAATGTTGTGGCTCCTTGTAATTGATCGAACAAGTCATCAATATATGGCAGCGGGTACTTATTCTTGATGGTTACCTTATTCAACTCCCTGTAGTCTATGCAGAGTCGAAGCGATCCATCTTTCTTCTTTACAAACAGTACCGGTGCTCCCCACGGTGATGTGCTTGGACGCACGAATCCCAAATCTTCCAACTCCTGTACTTGCTTCTACAATTCTTGCATTTTCGTCAGTGCCATCCTGTACGGGGTCTTGGAGACAGGCATGGTTCCAGGTTCCAGTTCTATGCAGAAGTCTATCTCTCGCTTTGGCGGCAAACCTGAGAGATCTTTACATACATCCTCGAATTCTCGCACTATCGGAATCTCTGCGATCGTGATCTCTGAGCTTGTGCCCTCGATGGCAGCCAAACGACTAGTGAGAAAAACATCACTCAACGGGTTACACTGAAAGAAAAAAGGGTTGACTTCCAGGTATCGTAAAGGTAATCGACTTGCTAGTACAATCCAAGATAGCATGGTACTTGGTGAGCTAGTCAATTCCTAAGATAAAGTCGAACTCCTTCATTGATAAGATCACCAAATCCGTAAATAGGTCTCTATCTTCTATGTTGATGGGACAGTTTTTGCATACCCTATTCAACTTAACAGATGTACCCATTGGAGATACGACATTCAATGTTACAGTAAAGTTTTGAGGTACTAAACCCAAATCTTGTATGACTCTACTAGCAATAAACAAATTCGATGCTCCAGTATCAAATAACGTTCACTCTGTTGCTGAAAAGAATGAGCGTACCTTCTAGATTCGGATGCGCTTCGGCATCAAAACCTGTTGCTTCCGGAATAACGGCATTCACATGAGTCTTAGCAGCATGCCCTTAAGCATTGGGTCCATTGTATCCTCGGCATGGTGCCTTGCAGTCTCAGCTCCAATGGCCTTTCTCTCCACAATTAAAGCATATGACTCAACCACGATCGTGGTCCTTGGAGGTTCTGCAATCTTTGGCATGGTAGCCGGGTATGCCACAGTTGAAGCAACTCCCTGGACCTTTTCCTTGGGCGATATAACCTCCTTGATGTCCAGCAGGGACTGGTGCTTGTGGTGCTACAGTTTTGGCTTGCTGTGGTTGCCTCCGTGCCTGTTGCGGCTTCCTTTTTCTATTCCAAGTGCGCTTGTTATTCTGATAACGCATGGGTGGCCTTGATCCTTGGACATTTCGTGATGGAAATCTACTGGTAACCCTCTTCATCTTCTGTTTTTGTATATTCTCCATCTGTGTAGCCAACCCTACCAAAGATTCAAAGGATTGACTCACGTAAACTGCAGTCGTCTCTTATAGTGAAAGAGATAACCCTTGGTGACATTGTTCGTTCTTCTTTTCAGGTGTGTCCACCATGTGATGCGTAAAACAAGACAGGCGTTCGAATTGCGTTGTATACTCCTGAATAGACTTGTTCCCTTGAACCAATTCCATGAATTTTTTCTTCTTCAGATTTTGTTCTACTAATGGAAAACACTTTGCTAGGAACCGTTCCTTGAACACGGTCCATGTCATTTCCCTTATGGCTCTTTCTCCCAAAGTAGCCTCTTCCGCTTCCCACTAGTCTGCAGCGGCATATGTCAACTAAAATACGACTAGGCGGCGTTTTTCGGCCTCACTGCAATCCATGGCTTTAAAGATGAGATCCATCTCTTGTAGCCATTGCTCCGCTTTCCATAGTTCCATCATCCCATTGAACTTTTACGATCTTAATGCGCGGAAACGTTCAAGTAACTTATCCCCTATCTGCCTAGGGGGTGGTGCTGGGCGGTTGTTGTTGTTTCCTACATTGTTTGAAGCCCTCTCAATCCTTCTGACCAAGGCTGAGAGTAGTCCTGTAGGGTCTATCTTATTAGGTATCTCCGGTTCTTCCTCGTTATAACCATTTCCGTTCCTCCTACGTCCTCCATCCATCTGAAAACAACGCACAAGTTTTACTACTAATATCCTTTGATTCCATACTGAGTCTTTATAGGTGGTCTTGGTGTGTACCAGAGTTAAAATATAATAGGCTTGCATATATTACTAAATGTCAATGGAATAAAGTGATATAACTGAAACCATTATATTAAACCAAAAAGATTTACTTCAAAGTACTGCGTCCAAGGCCAGTACATACTATACAAGAGTTTAAGCATCTCCTAGGTGTGCTTACAAAAAGAACATGTACAAAGTACTTACAACTAAAATATCTATAATACGAGCTACACCAAACAAAACTAACATGCACATCACTATATAGAAGTAATAGTAGCTCTCTGAAGATCATATCAACATGGTAGGGCATAGAAGTCTGCCTCATCGTCGGTAACCGTAGGTCGTATCTCATCCCCTGGAACGGCAACTACCTCCGCTGGCATAAAATCCAACCACTGGTCAAACTCATCTGGTCCACCATCTAGTAATATCCATCCTGGTGCTACGCCATCTCTGCCAACTCCATCCAAGTCGATGTCATCCTCATCGTCTAGCTCTACAACCTCTGGTGGCGCATCGTCTAACTCGACAACTAACTCGTCAGGCTCAACGACATCATCTGGATCCACGTCGTTGTGTAGGTTAGGCTATGCGTTGGGATTGTCCTGAATCAGCTCTATAACTGGATCGTCTGCGAGGTCCTCTATGAACTCCTCCTCCTCCGGGTCCTCCTCAACATCAGCTGGATCTGCCCCGTGGTCCTGCTCGGGTATCGGTACTATCACGTCCTCATCAATTGGCAGTATTGGATGATCGTATACATCATCCTCTGGTCCTTGAGCATCCTCGACTGGATCGGCCTCCTCGATCGGTGTGGACCGCTGCGAATGGAGGAGGAGATCCTGACGCTCTCCCTCGATAGTGTCCCGGGACGGATCCCAAGGAGCACACTTCAGGGAAAACTAGGACTTCCTCACGCGATCCTAGAGACAAAGAGTCGCCACCTAATTTTTATCGGGAATTAGGAAACCCAAGTTTGACTCGCCCAAAATTGAATAAGGTTACTCGCCCTTCATTACCAGAAACAAGGTTCGGGGGTCTTGGTACGAGAGGGGAAGGAGCCCAAGCAGGACTAAAGCACCCCCTCCTCGCCCTACCGAATGGTAGGCCTTGATTCAAATATCCTTGTTATTAATTCATAATAGATGTTGTTTCCTCAAACATACTAGATAGATATATACATGGCAAAAAGAAACATCTAATGAAAATCATTTCAAGAGACTAAATCAAGTAGAAAGCGGATGCTCATGCAATACAAGGGAGAAGTATACTCACAGTGGCTAGTCCCGCCCGGGACCGATGCAAATAAAGTAAACATGTCATGATATGCAAAGGGAACGAGAAGACTTACATTGGTTGACTCAAGCGGAGTCGCGAAAGCAAAAAGAATGGAAACGTGCAATGCAATCATGCAACAATCCTAGATAAGATGTCTCTAACAAATAATCATATAAACGGAGACTTATCCTAAAGGAAATGTGTCGTTGAAATCAAAGTTGTAAACCTAGAAAAATTCTAAGAGAAAGGATAGAGATAGTACACGATACATGGGCACTAAGCCACATGTAGACGAGGCAAACCACAAATCGACGTCCGGGTCCAAGGCACTTAATTCTCTGCACTAAGACACCAAAGAATACCCAAAGCATTGCAAAAATACAAGCAAACAAATGATATGCATAATAAACAAAGAAAACATGTCATCAATCAAATTTCCAGATTCAGCAACCTCTAATGAATCCTATCAAAAGTGGTCTTAAACATGAGCTGGATAAAAACCCTTTTACAGAAAGTTAGATACATGTCTTAGGGAACTTCTCCAAAAAGTGGGACCTCAATATCAATTTTATTGTTTGAGAAATAAATGTTTTGGGAACAGTGGATCAGGACTGTCCACTGTTCTTGTAAAAATCATAATTAAATCTACAAAAATCATATGAAGCTCTATTTGGTGTCAAAAGAAAGCTATTTCATTGTAGTATATGACAAAAATAAACCCATGGACATTCTGTAATCACAAGGTTTCTGAAAAAGTGTTTTAAACAGACTCTGTTATTCTGGAAATTTGGTATCATTTGACAAATGAATGCAAAACATAATAGAAGTATAATAGAAGTTCATGAATCATGTTAACCAAGTTGATTTAAGCTTTTGATCTCTCATCCATTTATCCTAGGTGATTTCTAAACCAAGTTTTATTCATCAATTGTTGTTGAGTGATCAAGGTATGACCATTTTGTATACATAATCATATTTGTAATTAAACTTAGAAAATTCTAGAATAGTTGTATCAACTTTAAACGCTTAGAAAACGATCCTAACTCGATCGTATGCTCACGATTTTACATCGGCATATAGATATATGAGTTAGGAATCATCCCCAAAAAGCGGAACGTCGATAACTATTATAGATTTTCTGAAATTCAAGCACAAAGAGACGATGTTCAAATCTGTCAACCGATTTCTCAACAATTTCTAAAAATAGTATATGAATCCTAAAAGCTCTCAAAACGGACCGGATGAAAGCTAATTCATCAAAGTTTACCCAGAAAATTTGAAATCCATCAAACTATGGGTTTTGATGGACCAAATCTAATGGACAAAACCAATCTGCTTTGCTGAATTTTTATCTAGTTCATTTTAAAGTGTGAGGAAAACATTTTAGTGATAGTTGAAGCTTATTAGAGAGATCAAACTCATAGATCAACTTAATTATCATGATTCCCAATCAATTTAGCCCTCAAGTTCTATGAAGAACTTTTAGATCAAGGATCAAAGGGACTTATAAATATCATGTTGGAGATGAAATTCAATAGGAATTCTAGGTAATAGGAATAATCAAGAGATAGGTATGAACATAGAAATCATCCTTCTCATAGATCATATTTCCCAAACCATCATGGAATTCAAAACAGATATATGTATATATATATATAATCATGTATGCATGAATCTAAACTAAAATTGAAGAATGAAACCAAAATTGAAAATCAAAGTGAAAAACAATCTCTAATTGTAAATTATCAATAAAAATCAAAGAGATTTGGATCTAACTATGTGAGTGTGTGAAGAACATGAGAGGAAGAAGATGAGTGTTCTAATAAGTAGAAATAGAACTAAGTTAGATCCAAATCTTATAGATCTATATATACAAAGTAGGAATTAGAGATGAACTATAGTGTTTACCTCTTGGAGGATTCTCAATTACAAGACCAAAATTGATTTGAAGATCTTCTTCTTCAAGTGTTATTCAAGTGTTCTTCAAGCACTCATCCATGGAAGTTGAGGGAGGCAATTGATGTTCAAATTGTGGTCTAATTAGCCTAAGTTAATCTAAATTCAATTCATAATTTTCTCTCTCTAGAATTCACCTAAATTGAAAGTATATTCAAAGTATACTTATCTCTCTTGTATGTGCTTCTATGTGTGCTTGTATCTCCAAGTATATTCAAGTGTATCTCTTCCAAGTGTCTAGTGTGTTAAGATGTCCTCTCATATGAGATGTATGAGATCTTATATAGAGTTTTGAAGACTTAGCTCTTAAGTTTCAGGGTTAAAACAGGATTTTTAGAGCTTAAAAGAGGGTTAAAATGGCCATTTCGGAGCCAAAACGCAATTTCCAGGCAATTTCCTCGCAGTGGGAAGCTTCTAGAAGGGTCTGGAACTCAAAAAGCTCCGTGGAGGACACAAATGGAAGTGGCGGTTATGGTGGGACCCGCCACCCCCATACCCAAAACCGCCATTTACTATTTGGGTCCCTCTGGTCACCCACAAGCTCTGTTTCAAATTTCATGCGCACTGCTTTTCCAGATTTCTGTAAAAATGCTTTTTGGTGTCCGAAATCGTCCGTTTACGTACCGTTGGAAAGCTGTCAGGTTGAATTTCAGTATAAAAATATTTCCAGAGGTTTTATAATGAGAATTGAAGTCCAATTGAAGTCCGGAAGTCCTCCGGAACTTTCGTCGTCTTTTTGAAATCAAATGACGTCTTTTCCAAAATTGCTTTCAAATGTGCGTCGATTTCGAACTTTTCTTTAAAATTGAATCTCTGGATACCTAGAATACTGCGTTTAGAACACTTAATGTTCATATAACCCTGAGAGAATATGAATTCTGAGAGATGATTTGGACAAAACCGGGATTTATCCATGGAAAAGGGCTTTTCTGAGCTTGAAGTCACTTTCCGAAGTCCGATCTTCTGATTGTGTGGAATCCAGTACCTTCCAAGGGTACTTTTCATCATCGAATCCTCCAAGACATTGTCCACCCTAAATCCTATCAGTGTGGTCAAAATTGGGTGTCTACAGTTTGCCCCTCTTTGGCAGAGCTTGTTGTGAACAACGTGAACTGCAAGTGAGTGCCAAAGCCTTGAAGGCACCCAAATAACCATACTGAGAGGTTTTAGGAAAAACAAAAAATTCGCAAAATCAAGAAATTCAAAATCAGAGAAAATCAAGAAATTACGAATGCAAGAATGCAATGCAATGCTGGGTAGAAGCGGCTAAGTTGAAGCTGATGCTGGTCGTGCTCCGCTGGAGCTGCCTACGTATCCTTTCCAGGAATCAGACCAGGGCGTAGTTCAAGCGCGCGAGAAGATGGAAAACAAACAAACAACAACAATGCGGATGAAATGCTCCTATCCTAGGATGCTGGTGCAATATGAAAACATGAAATGTGAAAGTGCTGGAGGAATCATCCTCAAGGGTTCCCTAGATGCAAAATCTAATGCAAAGGATGCAACGACTCTCTCTCACAGTCGAATATGCTAAAGGTATCTTGGATGATTCTTGAGGTTTTTGTCAAAGTTATTCTTCTGATCTTAAGGCTCGTAGGCGTCATCTGTATCCTGGACGACTCTTGAAATAGCGAAGTATCTTGGATGAATTCTGAGTCATGTCAAACAACTGGACGATTGCTGGTGTAGAGTCCTTCTGCTGGGGACGATTACTGATGTAGAGTCCTTCTGCTGGGGACGATTGCTGATGTAGAGTCCTTCTGCTGGGGACGATTGCTGAAATAGGTCCTTCTTCTGTGGACGATTGCTGATGTAGAGTCCTTCTGCTGGGGACGATTGCTGATGTAGAGTCCTTTTGCTGGGGACGATTGCTGGTGTAGAGTCCTTCTGCTGGGGACGATTGCTGATGTAGAGTCCTTCTGCTGGGGACGATTGCTGAAACAGGTCCTTCTTCTGTGGACGATTGCTGATGTAGAGTCCTTTTGCTGGGGACGATTGCTGATGTAGAGTCCTTCTGCTGGGGACGATTGCTGATGTAGAGTCCTTTTGCTGGGGACGATTGCTGATGTAGAGTCCTTTTGCTGGGGACAAATCTTCTGAAACAGGTCTCTCTGCCGGAGACAAATCTTCTGCTCTTCTGAAACAGGTCCTTCTTCTAGACAAATCTTCTGTAACAGGTCTGGAAACAAGTCTTCTGAAACAGGTCTCTCTGCCGGAGACAAATCTTCTGTTCTTCTGAAACAGGCCCTTTTTCCGAGGACAAATCTTCTGTGGCAGGTCTAGAAACAAATCTTCTGAAACAGGTCTCTCTGCCGGAGACAAATCCTCTGTTCTTCTGAAACAGGCCCTTCTTCTGAGGACAAATCTTCTGTTCTGATGCACGGATTCTGAGAGATACACAAATTCTGAGAGATGACCCTTCTTCTGAGAGCAACCCACGGATACACGATTCTGATTTTGAGAGAAACCCTACATTCTGGAGGCAACCCTGATATGCGATGCTGAGAAATACATGATTCTGAGAGAAACCCTACATTCTGGAGGCAACCCTGGATACACGATTCTGATTCTGAGAGAAACCCTACATTCTGGAGGCAACCCACGATTCTGAGAGAAACCCTACATTCTGAGAGCAACTCACGGATACACGATTCTTGGCATAAACCTTGTATTCTGGAGGCGACCCACGATTCTGATTCTGAGAGAAACCCTACATTCTGGAGGCAACCCTGGATACATGATGCTTGGCATAATCCTTGTATTCTGGAGGCGATTTTGATGCTCAAATTCTGAGAGATACCCTTTATCTGGAGGCAACCCGTGGATACATGATGCTTGCGAGAAACTTAATTCTGAAAGTTCTCTACTGGGGAGATCCTATGATTCTGAGAGATGCACGAATTCTGTTATACCTTGACAATATCTGGAAATTCTCTGCTTGAGGAGATATCTGAGGTTTCTGGGACGCGAGCACATATTCTGGAGGCCCTGCTGATTCTTTCTGAGACTCATATTGGTGCTTCGACCAACGCAATCATTCTTGCAACACGTCAGGCTTACTCTAACCCTTTTTGAACATCTCGCATTCTGACCCATCTTCTGAAAGTCCTTTCTGGATGTAATTCTCAAGCGACAGTAGACTCAAGTGTCCATTTTCTAAGACAACTCATAATCAATCCCAAAACGACGGGAGTTTGCCGTTTCTCGGCCACTTTCAGGCTGCGGCGCCTTTGATCCTTTTCATCTGGGGGACTTTTCTTCAACTCTGAACGGCTTTTACCAAAATTCAAATTCCCATGGGTCCTTTAGACCAATTCCAACAAGTTTCGAGCACTCTTTATGCATCAAGATTGGACCAATCTGTGGTCAAAATAAATTGTGGGGTCAATTTGCAGAGAGTAGAGCTGGTTTAACAAAGGCACAAATAATATGCGGAAAATGCTGCTGAAGTGCATGTCAAATGCAGAGCATGATTAGTGTTTGATCTAAATCCAACTTTCTTGACGAGGCAGGCCTTCTTGGCAATTTATATATCTAGATCCCAATCTTAAAGCAAAACTCAAATCCTAACTCTTAGGCTGTTCAAGTCTCCTGATATCTCAATTCTGATCCGTGACTGATAGGTACTCAAAAGACCTGATGACTTTGACGTGCTTCATAAATCAATTTTAGCAGATATTCATGTAATGCATACAGATCTTGTCTCAATAACAGCTCAACTCAACATCCAAGGCCGGTCTTCTGATCGACACTTCATCTCGACTAGGTTTAATTGATGCAATAACAATGTTTGGAACTTCTACTTGTATCCACCTTCGGATGCTTTGAAAATTTTACAATTATAGATCACTTCGGACCCACACACTCGAGATCACAGACTAGACGACGATAGACTTGACCACGACAAACATTGACACAGGAAGATGACACACTTGACACTGAAATAGAAGTTTGGAGGAGACAACTCAACTTTGCCATTTACATAATGCGCATTTGTCATGTTTGACGTATCTCTTTGCTTTCATGTGCTCTTCTCATTTTATTGTGATAATACTCAGTTGATAAAATAATGCTTTGAAAATATTCCATATGGATCTCAATCAATCCTTTGCTTTTACCAAAAAGGTGCTTCGAATTAGTGCCTTTAGCTTATAGAATAAGAGACAATTCATTTCAAATGTTTTCAAAAATATACTTGACGGCTTGGGATTTGCTTATAATGTAGAAAGGGTATTGGCAAACGATGTTTGCCCCTAGTTGACAGGGATAAATGAAAGCTTGGGCAAACGCAGTTTGCCCCTAGTGTGGTAGTGATATCTTGAGGTTCTGGGCAAACTTTGAAAGTTTGCCCCTAGTTTGCAAGGTTCAGGGACCGAGAACCAGAGAAGCTCGCCTACTTATCCCCAAGTGGGAATCAGGTCCAAAGTAGTTCGGCTAAGTCTTGAAAGAAGGTATTTGAGATGTGGCTGAGTGTTTCAGGAGCAGTGACCGAACCGAGTAGGTTGCCTACGTATCCCCAAGTGGGAATCAGGTCAAGCGTAGTTCCTCGAAGGCTGGAGGTTTTAAAAGAGCAAGGATTTCAAGAATTGGGGGCTTTTCAAGCCATGTCATCAGACAGATTTTTTTTGAAGTAGGTCACTTTTGGTAGCGTTGAAAGAAACTAAACTACCTCTCCCTTTTTTTTTTTTTTTTTTTTTTTTTTTTTTTTTTTCTTTTCTTCTCTCTCTAAAGTCTTGATTGGCTAGGATCAAGTTCTTGAAAACAACGCGCAAAATTTTCTTTTCTTCTATGCTCTAACTTTTGCCTAGGCGCCCTTTCGGGTTTTCATCCTAGCGAGCTTCTTTTTTCTTTTTGAGAGAAGTAGTTTATTTGAAATGTTTGGCTACCATCAAGGACAAAGAGTACATGGCTTGCAGTTTAGACAGGTTTGAATGACCCATTTTTCTGGGCTCAAGATTTTTGAAGTGGGGAGAAAAGGGAGTTAAGCTAGTCCCGAGTTACTATCAAGCATATCTTTTCAAGATTTGAGCAAAAGTATCTCAAGATTCTTAAAGTAAAACTAATCAATTCTTAGCTTTCTTTGGCATTAGCGCAAAATCAACTTTGATCCTTTCAGGATTCTTTTCAATGCAAAAATTGATCAACAGAGTATTTTTCCACAATAGTCAGAGAAATTACACTTTCAGCTTAGTGATTCATTCATTCATGACTAGGCGCATTAAATCAAGCAAATCAAGTTTTCATTTCATTACTAGAAATAGAAGGATTACAGTACTCGACATAAACTCAAACACAACTTGACGATGGACAGACTCGACAACAAGACTCAAAACAATAGACTCGACTGAACTCAACTTGATCTCAAGTGGAGCGTCACAGTGACTTGCTTTTTCCTTTTTTAAACATCCATTTGGTTTCAACAAACAGCTATTCCAAACATCATCACCCAATCCTCAAACCTTCTAAAGTGCCTTTTCTAATGTCTTTGCTGAATCTGGCTCTGCCTTTCAATCACCCTCTGGATCTCTAGGAAATACTCAATTGATAATTGGATGGAGGCGGGAATTCGTGGAAAAGGTGCCGCAATCCGCTCATGCCATGCAGTAGTGAAAGCAGTAATCAATGAAGACCGCAGAATTGAATCTCTTATAACCCCGATGGCATCCTCAGAAGTGTCCTGTCTACAGCCATACTGCCTGGCTACTCTGTATGGGATGGAAAAAGTGGTAGCATGTAAACCAAGAAGCCATATCCCGCTCCTTCCTGGAAATCTAACAGTAACTGAACAATAATCCCAACGGGCGCAGACCCAACGGATGTCCTCAGTGGTGAGACCGCTTAGCCAAACAAACCAAACCTCAGAGTTGCTGAAAAATCTTCGTACCTTCCTCTGATCTAAAGAAGGGATCCTGCAAAGACCGCGAGGATACACTAATAAACTGAGTCGCTCAAGAAGCCAAGTTTGTAGCACTAAAGGGGCACCAGAAAGCAGTACTGTCCCATCAGTATGTGCCTGATCTAAACCCATTAGAGTTTCTGCTAAGACCAAAATCATAGGGTTTTGTCGGGAACGGAGTCCACAAGCAACTGGTATGAGGGCATGAGATGAGGAAGAAAACAGGAAGTACGAAATCATAGCCAATGTCAAGGCACCCCATCCAGATACAGAATGATCAAAATGTCCTCCCATGGTAGTACAATAGCGAGCAAATAATCGGGGAAAATCAACCTCCTGATCAGAAATCATGGACCGAGCAACAGAAGGAGAACAACCAAGAAGTGATGATAGGTTCTTTACATATCCAGCCTGAATAGTGGGAAGGATCAGATCGGAGTAAGGGCTGAAATCGAGAATGGCACTGAATTCTTCAAATAGTGGTGAGATCTCTTGATGTCCAAATCGAAATACATGGAATTCTGGATCCCAACATCGAATGGCGGCACGCATAATATCTTCTTCAAATTTCACATTCCTCAGCTGAAAGAGAGTACTAAGGCCAAAATATCTGAAATGTAGATGATCAATACCGGTGACCTCATCCATCCATGAAAACAAAGCCTGAGGATCAAGAGGAGCCATCTTGTTCGCAATGTTACTTCTTTCTGCTCAAATTCAGGGAGTTCAATCCTTCTACTCTGATTTATTAAGGCTTTTCAAATAATCAGGTATCTTATAAAAAAGTGGATGAAAATTAAAAATAGAAAATCAAAGATGGAAAATCTTTATCATTTTTCAAAAACATTTTTCTTGAAGAAACCTTTTCAAGTTTCAAAATTCTGAGGAAAACAATTTTTTTCTTTTTGAAAGTATATTAGGGGCGTCGCACTCGTGAGTCGTATATGCAATGCTCGTGTAGTGCATGCAATGCAGATGAAATGCAATCTAATCTAAATGCAATGCACCTTAATCTAGCTTAGACCTAGCATATCAACACATAAGCACATAGGATTCCTTGAGTATGCTAATCACCCTACTAATCCAATCATTATCCAAGGATTTTGAGTTTTGAAATTCTTGATGGTTCAGGTTTGAAAATTGAAATTTTTCATGAAAATCTTTGAAAGAGATGGGGAGATTTGTAATTTTTCAAAATAATTTTTGAACCATCAATGCTTGTGGTGAGAAATCATGATTCTTAAAAATTGAGGTGGGAATTTTGAAATTCTAAGATCTGAGAGGAAGATTTTGAAATTGAATCATCATGATTTCTTGAAGACCAAAGTAAAAATTTTTTTTTTTTTTTTGAAATTCTCTAAAATCTAGGAGAATTTGAAATTGAATCATCAAAGTGTGATCATGATTTCTGGAAATAGGAATTTTGAAATTCTCTAAAATCTAAGGAGAATTTTGGAAAGATTTTGTGAAAGTGAATCTCAAAGCAAATTTTCAAAAGGGATATTCTTGGAATTTTCAAAAGACTTGGGGTTTTTCAAAGAAGTGCTTATAATTTCAAAAATTTTCAAAATTGTCCTCAAATAGTGATTGGATGTTCGGATAAAGACCATACTACCCTAGAGGAATCCACCATACAAGGTTTGATGATGCCTTCGCATACACGTCCTCATCATCCACATAATCCCTTACGGGCAAGCGCAAATAATTCATCACATTGTCCTAATCAAAGATGATAATCAAGATCCTAATTGAAGGGTTCTATAGAAACTATATGCAAAGGCCGGGTTTTAGTCTCATAAAGGGTCCATTAGCAAGCTCAACGGTGTGGTTGACCGCCTCCCCGAGGGCGTGCCGTTCACACATAGGCTCTATATACCGCACGCGGTACAAGGCTAACGGTGACTACATGCTACCAAAACTCTTGACAAATAGAGGAAAGAGGGCCCTCTATCTTCAAGGCAATGATCTCAAGCAGTCGCGGTGAAAGAACAATGCAAGTGCAAATGCAGGCAGAAACAACATGATTATTGAATTAATAACAAGGATATTCTTTGGCTCAAGTCAAACCCTCGAAGAACAAGAAACCATCGGTTTCATGTTCAAATCCCCAGCAGAGTCGCCAGATTGTGGACCGCTGCGAATGGAGGAGGAGATCCTGACGCTCTCCCTCGATAGTGTCCCGGGACGGATCCCAAGGAGCACACTTCAGGGAAAACTAGGACTTCCTCACGCGATCCTAGAGACAAAGAGTCGCCACCTAATTTTTATCGGGAATTAGGAAACCCAAGTTTGACTCGCCCAAAATTGAATAAGGTTACTCGCCCTTCATTACCAGAAACAAGGTTCGGGGGTCTTGGTACGAGAGGGGAAGGAGCCCAAGCAGGACTAAAGCACCCCCTCCTCGCCCTACCGAATGGTAGGCCTTGATTCAAATATCCTTGTTATTAATTCATAATAGATGTTGTTTCCTCAAACATACTAGATAGATATATACATGGCAAAAAGAAACATCTAATGAAAATCATTTCAAGAGACTAAATCAAGTAGAAAGCGGATGCTCATGCAATACAAGGGAGAAGTATACTCACAGTGGCTAGTCCCGCCCGGGACCGATGCAAATAAAGTAAACATGTCATGATATGCAAAGGGAACGAGAAGACTTACATTGGTTGACTCAAGCGGAGTCGCGAAAGCAAAAAGAATGGAAACGTGCAATGCAATCATGCAACAATCCTAGATAAGATGTCTCTAACAAATAATCATATAAACGGAGACTTATCCTAAAGGAAATGTGTCGTTGAAATCAAAGTTGTAAACCTAGAAAAATTCTAAGAGAAAGGATAGAGATAGTACACGATACATGGGCACTAAGCCACATGTAGACGAGGCAAACCACAAATCGACGTCCGGGTCCAAGGCACTTAATTCTCTGCACTAAGACACCAAAGAATACCCAAAGCATTGCAAAAATACAAGCAAACAAATGATATGCATAATAAACAAAGAAAACATGTCATCAATCAAATTTCCAGATTCAGCAACCTCTAATGAATCCTATCAAAAGTGGTCTTAAACATGAGCTGGATAAAAACCCTTTTACAGAAAGTTAGATACATGTCTTAGGGAACTTCTCCAAAAAGTGGGACCTCAATATCAATTTTATTGTTTGAGAAATAAATGTTTTGGGAACAGTGGATCAGGACTGTCCACTGTTCTTGTAAAAATCATAATTAAATCTACAAAAATCATATGAAGCTCTATTTGGTGTCAAAAGAAAGCTATTTCATTGTAGTATATGACAAAAATAAACCCATGGACATTCTGTAATCACAAGGTTTCTGAAAAAGTGTTTTAAACAGACTCTGTTATTCTGGAAATTTGGTATCATTTGACAAATGAATGCAAAACATAATAGAAGTATAATAGAAGTTCATGAATCATGTTAACCAAGTTGATTTAAGCTTTTGATCTCTCATCCATTTATCCTAGGTGATTTCTAAACCAAGTTTTATTCATCAATTGTTGTTGAGTGATCAAGGTATGACCATTTTGTATACATAATCATATTTGTAATTAAACTTAAAAAATTCTAGAATAGTTGTATCAACTTTAAACGCTTAGAAAACGATCCTAACTCGATCGTATGCTCACGATTTTACATCGGCATATAGATATATGAGTTAGGAATCATCCCCAAAAAGCGGAACGTCGATAACTATTATAGATTTTCTGAAATTCAAGCACAAAGAGACGATGTTCAAATCTGTCAACCGATTTCTCAACAATTTCTAAAAATAGTATATGAATCCTAAAAGCTCTCAAAACGGACCGGATGAAAGCTAATTCATCAAAGTTTACCCAGAAAATTTGAAATCCATCAAACTATGGGTTTTGATGGACCAAATCTAATGGACAAAACCAATCTGCTTTGCTGAATTTTTATCTAGTTCATTTTAAAGTGTGAGGAAAACATTTTAGTGATAGTTGAAGCTTATTAGAGAGATCAAACTCATAGATCAACTTAATTATCATGATTCCCAATCAATTTAGCCCTCAAGTTCTATGAAGAACTTTTAGATCAAGGATCAAAGGGACTTATAAATATCATGTTGGAGATGAAATTCAATAGGAATTCTAGGTAATAGGAATAATCAAGAGATAGGTATGAACATAGAAATCATCCTTCTCATAGATCATATTTCCCAAACCATCATGGAATTCAAAATAGATATATGTATATATATATAATCATGTATGCATGAATCTAAACTAAAATTAAAGAATGAAACCAAAATTGAAAATCAAAGTGAAAAACAATCTCTAATTGTAAATTATCAATAAAAATCAAAGAGATTTGGATCTAACTATGTGAGTGTGTGAAGAACATGAGAGGAAGAAGATGAGTGTTCTAATAAGTAGAAATAGAACTAAGTTAGATCCAAATCTTATAGATCTATATATACAAAGTAGGAATTAGAGATGAACTATAGTGTTTACCTCTTGGAGGATTCTCAATTACAAGACCAAAATTGATTTGAAGATCTTCTTCTTCAAGTGTTATTCAAGTGTTCTTCAAGCACTCATCCATGGAAGTTGAGGGAGGCAATTGATGTTCAAATTGTGGTCTAATTAGCCTAAGTTAATCTAAATTCAATTCATAATTTTCTCTCTCTAGAATTCACCTAAATTGAAAGTATATTCAAAGTATACTTATCTCTCTTGTATGTGCTTCTATGTGTGCTTGTATCTCCAAGTATATTCAAGTGTATCTCTTCCAAGTGTCTAGTGTGTTAAGATGTCCTCTCATATGAGATGTATGAGATCTTATATAGAGTTTTGAAGACTTAGCTCTTAAGTTTCAGGGTTAAAACAGGATTTTTAGAGCTTAAAAGAGGGTTAAAATGGCCATTTCGGAGCCAAAACGCAATTTCCAGGCAATTTCCTCGCAGTGGGAAGCTTCTAGAAGGGTCTGGAACTCAAAAAGCTCCGTGGAGGACACAAATGGAAGTGGCGGTTATGGTGGGACCCGCCACCCCCATACCCAAAACCGCCATTTACTATTTGGGTCCCTCTGGTCACCCACAAGCTCTGTTTCAAATTTCATGCGCACTGCTTTTCCAGATTTCTGTAAAAATGCTTTTTGGTGTCCGAAATCGTCCGTTTACGTACCGTTGGAAAGCTGTCAGGTTGAATTTCAGTATAAAAATATTTCCAGAGGTTTTATAATGAGAATTGAAGTCCAATTGAAGTCCGGAAGTCCTCCGGAACTTTCGTCGTCTTTTTGAAATCAAATGACGTCTTTTCCAAAATTGCTTTCAAATGTGCGTCGATTTCGAACTTTTCTTTAAAATTGAATCTCTGGATACCTAGAATACTGCGTTTAGAACACTTAATGTTCATATAACCCTGAGAGAATATGAATTCTGAGAGATGATTTTGACAAAACCGGGATTTATCCATGGAAAAGGGCTTTTCTGAGCTTGAAGTCACTTTCCGAAGTCCGATCTTCTGATTGTGTGGAATCCAGTACCTTCCACGGGGTACTTTTCATCATCGAATCCTCCAAGACGTTGTCCACCCTAAATCCTATCAGTGTGGTCAAAATTGGGTGTCTACAATCGGCTCGTTGTCGCTACTCGCCGGGTTATCCTCAATCATCAGGTCATCGTCATCATCTGTGTCGTCACCGTCAGATGGGTCGTCTCTCTACTCGCCCTATCGTCATCGCTATCTGTATCCATGGGGTCTGAATCTGCATCTGGCTCTGGTATGGGCTCGGGTGAGAATGGTGGTGCTGGTGCGGCCATGATAATCGGGAAGAGTATATCGTCCTATAGTGCCTCGTCCTGAGCCATGCTGATAAGCTCCTGGTGGATAAGTATGGTAGTCTCTGAAGCATGAATCGACTAAAGCTGAACTCGATCTGGATACTGTAGGGCATCGGTATGCACGGCTCTCTGCATGTCCTCCTCTAAAATGTGCCTCGCCCTCTGGCGGATTTGCTATCGATATAGTACAGGGTCGGCACGCTGGATACGACCGTCGAGAATATAGTGCCCTCCGAAATTATCGTGAACAAAGATCGGCTCCATAGTCCTGCAAGAGGAACTAACTTAGTGTCAGTACTAATATGAGGTAAATCTCATGCTCATAACTTAAGGTGTAGGACAATCAGTGAGCGCGTCAAAACCTAAGGCTCTGATACCAAAAATCCCTGTCGCGCCCCAAAGTACCAAAAATATGGAAAAACAAATTTCCTTTATGGGTTCGTAGACACGTGACTGGTTGTGAGTGTCACCTGATTGTCCAAACATGCTTATAACAATAATGTGATATGGGAAAGTGACTAAGTTTAGCAGAAGCAGAAATTTAAAACATACAAGCCTTACATCAGTAGTATATTACAGACCAAAAAAGATATCCAAAAGTTACATATTACAAGACCAGCTAAACTATTACATCACTAACATAATAATAACAGAACTATAACAAAAGAAAAGCTCCAAAGTCTTCAGCTGGTGAAATCGTAGCCTTCCTCGTAGTAATCTTCACTAGCATAGTCTTCAGTAGTAAAGCCAGCATCTTGAGAGCAGTCGGCTCCTTCTGGACCTGCAAAGGCTGGACGTCGAAGGTCCAGTGGCATGAAAAGCCGTTAGCGGTTAAGCTAAGTGAGGGTCCCCTTAAGGTTACCACCACTTAAGGTAGGTTATTCTTCATTTCTTCTTATTCACAACTATGTCTCGTTAATCTTTTCTTATTCTCAAAATTATACCTTATTTAAACCCAATCATTCCCTTCGAAACTTAACCCAGAACTGAACTGACCAACGACATTGACTGAAACAATACTTAACTCCAAACGCATTTACTGATCAAGAAAGAACAACACTCAACAATGAATAGTTAACTGTCGCCCAACTGGCACTCAAACTGTCGCCCAAATGGCATAAGTATGCGGGATATTAACAATCTCTTGGTCAAACACGTCATGCCGATCCTCAGGTCACCCGTACATTACCAAACATGCCATGCCAATCCTCAGACCAAGGGTAAGGGACATTAACAATCACTTAGACGAACACTTCATGCCGATCCTCAGGTCACCCGTACATAACCGAACACGTCATGCCGATCCTCAGTCCAAGGGTGAGGAAAAATAATCAACTACTTGATCGAACACATCATGACAATCCTCAGGTCATCCGCACTTGACCGAACACAAACATAACTCTCCAATCGACTCTATGGAATTACTGAAAGACCAACTTTGCAAGAAATGTCCAAACACGGCACGAAAGTTCATGAATCAACTTTGACTGGTAGTCGCATGACTAGAAACGAGACCCAATGTCCCTTATTCGCATAAAATCTGTTATTGAAGGTTTTATCGTTATTTTACATGTTCATACGTTTCGTAGTTTAGTTCATTAATATCATCCACTTATAACTGTCAGTATTTCGCTTTACGTTCGACATTCCATTTACCTCTCATTATACTTATGATGAAAACTTTTCCAATCACTTACCAACGCAATAATCGTGCCATACAACATACTCATAGTTTGGGTATGAACTTTCCAACGGTCATTAAACTAAATTCACGTAACTCATGGATTTGTAACATGGATTTAATAGTAATAAACATATAGATGAAACCCTTAACATACTCATCTACGTGATAGCACTACCATAGCACAAGGTTTTCATAACAACACAGGTACAGGAAACTAGTATCAACAATCAATACCATGCATAAACAAAACAACATACAAAAAGCTACACAATCTGCCAGGATACATTTTCACTATGTTGACTGAAACAATATGATTTATTTGGGCATGATAAATTGCTTTGGGGATCAAACTCAAAACTAAAACGTTGTAGATAATAGGATTAACTTCATGTACAAAAAAAAAATTCTAGCTTCAATTACATTTTTGAGCTGTGCAAAGCGGGGGTATTTGTAAAATACAACCGCGCTAAAAGGAAGAATTGTATTAGTTTTTATCACAACTTCCCGTGTTATCCGCAGTTTGCATTACAAGGCTAATTTTTATACATTATGATTAATCTATGATAAGTTGTATTGTTTTAGCTGTTGTTTATGCAGATCACTGCTGTGCGGACTAAACAGATGAACATCAGAATAAATGGAATGCTGGAATGCAAACAAAAGAGGTCAAAGCTGAAATGTGGAGTTCGATCGCTCTAAGAAGGTTCGATCGATCGAACGTTCGATCGCTCGAAGAGTGTTGAAGCGCTTGAAGATCAAGGGTTCGATCGATCGAGATCAGTTCGATCGATCGAACGGGGTATTTCCAGAAACATTTGCGTGCGCAGCAAAATGCGGGTTTTAACCCTAGTGCTTTAGGTTTTCTATTTATATGCATTTTGTACACGTCCATAAGGATGCCCACTTTTTGTTTTAACAGTTTATAGAGAGACATAGAGAGTTTGTTTGGTTTTTTGTAGGTTTTTCCTTGAATTTTCATATTGTGGATTGGATTTCTCGAAGTTTATACAAGTATCTGTCATTCCAGGTTATTTATATACTGCTTATTTATATTCTGCACGTGTTAGTCATAGTTTACTTGATCATCTCGTGATATTGCATGCTAAATAATTACAAAACCATAGTTTTTAGATTTCTCATGAATAACTCACAATCAAACAAGGTATTAATATTTTCTTACGTTAAAAACCAATCCTCGACACTCCAGACGATGTCTGAGTAGTCCCAGGTTGGGAGAACACGATGAAACAGTGATCTCCAGCCTCTGCCATGCAGCAGAATAATCGCTGTGTTCGATCGATCGAAGTTAGTTCGATCGATCGAACCAGAGACAGTCAAGCGATCGAAGTCAGTTCGATCGATTGAGGGATGAAGGTCTTCGATCGATCGAAGGAGCGTCGATCGATCGAACTCCCTGATTCTTGAGGATGTTCCCTGCAGTATTCCAGGACCTTTTGTCTTAAGATGTGTTATCATTCTGTCCCAAATAAATGCTCAGTTTGTCAAAACAGTTTTAAAACTAAGGCCCTAAGGCATTTTCTTTCAATACATTTTGCAAACCATCTTCAATGCTAATACCATTGAGGATGCGAGTCTTAACTATTGAATTAAACCGCTTTTGCGTATTCCAATTTAACTGTGATGATATGGTCCCGGTCATGAAAGGGCCATGGATTCTTTATTTTTAGAGGAATACGGAAAACTGTAGGTAATGTACTCCATTGTGCTTCAAGGCAAATGCATGGTAGATGGTTAGGTTACTGCAGATTCGTGTAATCCCAACACTTTCTTTTAAAGTTAAACACCCTAATTTCAAGTACTGTTTTCATTAGCTAGTTAGATTGTTTAGTTAATTTAAATTATTTTTGTTAGTAATCTTAGTTTGTGGAACTTTGTGTTCTGCACCATCATTTAAACTTATTCATTTTATTTTCTTTTGGAGGCTAGTCTAATTCAATAGGTCAACACCTTCCCTGTGGGATCGACCTGGTCTTACCAGATATTACTTGCACGTCTACCTACACTTGGGTATTGCACAAGAGCGCACAAGATTTTCTTCGTGTCAAGTTTTTGGCGCCGTTGCCGGGGAAGAGCGACGATCAATTCTTTAGATTACCTCAGTCTCTCTTCATCTCTTTCTATTTTTTTCTTTTCTTTTCTTTTCAGTTCTTTAGGCAAGTTCTCACCCTAGGGACTCTCCTAGTTCATGTCCGAGAATTCTATTGAAGGATTTTTTGGAAACCCATTCTACCGCTCTGACTCTGATAGTTCCATCAACCCAATAGTCACTCCAACTGCATCAATGGACGATCATCAGAGTGAAAATGGTGACAATGTTGTGGTGCCAATTGATGAGGCACTCCGTCCTCTTTGCGATCTTATGCAACCAGAACATGCACCTACGCCCTCTTGCATTCAAATCCCACCACACAATGGCGAATTTCAGTTTCGCAATGGGATGATTCAATTGCTTCCCACTTTTCATGGGATGGAAAGCGAGAAGGCGTATTTACATGTCACCGATTTCGAGGATGTTTGCAAAACATTCTCGCAAAATTGTCCTAGGGAGGTGACGCATTTAATGCTATTCCCCTTCACTTTGAAAGATAAAGCGAAGGCGTGGCTTCACTCCCTAAAGCCTAATTCAATTTTCACCTGGCATGCGATGAGCACCGCGTTTCTGAAGAAATTCTATCCTACTCGCATGACCACAGATCTTCAGCGTCAAATTAATTCCTATAAACAAAAGAGCAATGAAACCTTCACACAAGCGTGGGAGCATTTCAAAGATTTGCTTCTCTCATGCCCACACCATGGGTTTGAGAAATGGCGAACGATCAGCTTCTTTTATCAGGGATTGAATGGTGAAACAAAGAAGTTGGTGGAAACAATGAGCTCTGGACCATTTCTGCGAAAAAACACTGAAGAGGCCGAAGCCCATTTCGAATGGTTAGCTGAATACGCTCATGAATGGTCAAATTCTGACAATATCTCACGATCACAGATATCCTGTGTAGAAGAGAAAAGCCTATATCAGCTAACCAATGAAGATCGCCTCATGACTAAGTATGCAGAGCTAGCAAAGAAGGTGGAAGAGTTAAGCATGAAAGGAGAGAGTTCTAGGCAAGTCATGCCTGAAGAACCATGTGGCACATGCAATATGTTGGGACATGCAACTCAGTATTGTCCTAATGTGCCATATTTTCAAGAGCAAGCCCCTGTAGAGATGAATGCCATGCAAGGTTTTCGAGGGGCGGGGAATTCCAACAATAATTTTTAAAGTAATAATAGATGGAATCACCCCGGTTTTGATTGGAGAAATAATGCTGGGGCCCAAAATCAATATCAACAGCAGCCCTACAACAACAATCAATATCAAGGGCAAAACAATAGGCCGCCCCAGCATTACAATCAAAACAGAACTAATAATTACAATCAAGCTCAACCCTCCAATGCACCACAAACCAATGCCTATGTGCCCCCGCACAAGAAGGTACAAGAGGAGGAGCCACTTGCTAATGCCAATCTAACGCAGCAACTCATCCAAATGATGAGTAAAATGTCTGCCACGTTAGAGAGGATAGATGCACGGCAAGAGAGCTCAGGAGGAACATTCCCTGCCCAACCACTTCAGAACCCCAAGGGACATAACAATGGTCCTAACAATCAAGAACATGCTAAAGCTGTGACCACACTGAGAAGTGGAAGAATCATAGAGAAAAGCATACCTCTGTCCACTCCCGAAGTGTACAAAGAGGGGGAAGTGTTGGATGAAGAAGTTGAGCTACCATCTACTTGAGAGGAGGAGCCGTCTACTAATGACGAACCAATAAAGGAAAACCTTGAAGCTCCTCGAGTAGAAGAAGAAGTTGAGCGAAGGCCGGGAAAGGAATCTGTTAAGGAGGAACCACCAAAATGCCCCTTTCCAGCACCTTATCCTCAACGGTTGAAGAAACCCAAGAATGAGACGAAGAATCAGGAGTTTTTGGAATTGTTTAAGCAAGTTAAGATTAACCTTCCACTCCTAGATGCTATCAAGCAGGTGCCGGCCTATGCTAAGTATCTCAAAGATCTATGCACGGTCAAGAGGAGGTAAAGCGTGAAGAAACATGCTTATGTCGCGTGCCAAGCTAGCGCGATCATTCAAAATGAGTTGCCTCCAAAACTCAAAGATCCCGGTACACCTACTGTCTCATGCAGAATTGGGAATCAAAAGATAGACAACGCACTCCTTGATTTAGGAGCAAGCGTGAATCTGCTGCCATATTCAGTCTATAAACAGCTAGGGTTGGGTGAACTCAAACCCACTCGAGTTGCTTTGCAGTTGGCAGACAGATCTGTGAAGTACCCTAGAGGGGTATTAGAGGACGTCCTGGTCCAAATAGACTCGTTTGTATTTCCGGTGGATTTTGTGATATTGGACACAGAACCTGTGTCTAATCCTGGTGCACATATCCCGGTTATCTTTGGACGGCCGTTCCTCAACACCATCGATGCCACAATCAAGATTAGAAGTGGTATCATGACAATCGTATTCGGGAACATGACATTGAATGTCAAGATCTTTTCCAATCCCCGACCTGAAGAATACGATGATGAGGAGGAAATCCATTATATAGACACGGTCATTGAAGATGAAGTTGACTTGGTCGACTACAAAGATCCTTTGGAAGTTGTGATGACACAATTTGGCGATAATTATCAGCCTGAAGAGTCAACTCCATTGGATGCTGACCTAAACCAGACGTGTCTTATGATGGATACGATAGAGGAGGATAGAGCTGATTGCATGTGGGTAATGCCATATGAACAACTGCCTCCTAAAACCAAGTTGGTAATGCCCTCTAGTTTCCAGTTCCCGGAGTTAGAATTGAAGGAGCTCCCAAAAGAGCTGAAATATGCATTCCTAGGAACTGGAAAAACTTATCCTGTAATTATTTCATCGGCTTTAACTCATGAACAGGAAAGTAAGCCAGTGGAAATGCTGAAAAAGCATAAAGATGCTATGGGATGGACAATTGCTGACCTCAAAGGCATAAGCCCATCCATATGCACGCATAAGATATATCTGGAGGAAGACGCCAAACCCTCAAGGCAAATGCAAAGGCGTCTGAATCCCAACATGCAAGAAGTGGTTAAAAAGGAAGTGCTTAAACTGCTTGATGTTGGGATGATATATCCGATATCTGACAGTCCTTGGGTTAGTCCTACCCAAGTAGTTCCAAAGAAAGCGGGCATAACAGTCATTCCGAACAAAGAGGGTGAATTAGTACCAACACGTGTCCCCACTGGATGGAGAATGTGTATCGACTACAGGAAGCTAAATACTGTGACCCGAAAGGATCATTTTCCTTTGCCATTCATGGATCAAATGCTAGAACGAGTGGCGGGTCATAAGTATTACTGCTTCTTGGATGGATACAGTGGGTATAATCAAATTGAGATTGCTCCTGAAGATCAGGAGAAAACCACGTTCACGTGTCCATTCGGTACTTTCGCCTACCGACGAATGCCATTTGGCTTATGTAATGCACCGGCTACCTTTCAGCGGTGCATGCTAAGCATCTTTAGTGACATGGTCGAAAACATCCTTGAAGTTTTCATGGATGACTTTTCAGTATTCGGCCATAGCTTCGAGGATTGCCTCAGCAATCTCGAACAGGTTTTAATGAGGTGTGAGGACAAACACCTAGTCTTGAATTGGGAGAAGTATCACTTTATGGTGACCAAGGGTATAGTTCTAGGCCACATAATATCCGATGAAGGAATCCAAGTGGATAAGGCTAAGATCGACATAATCTCAAACCTACCTGTCCCCCGTACAGTGCGAGACATTCGTTCATTTTTGGGGCATGCAGGTTTTTATCGTCGATTTATCCAGAATTTCAGTGCAATCTCTCGACCCCTTTGTCAACTTCTTGTCAAAGATGCACCTTTCGAGTGGTCAGAGAGTTGCCAAAAGTCCTTTGAGGATCTAAAAGATCTCCTCACCTCCGCACCTATAATACAGGCACCCGACTGGAGTTTGCCTTTCGAATTAATGTGCGATGCTAGTGATTACGCCATTGGCGCAGTCCTAGGCCAGAGGAAGGACAATAAGCCGCATGTGATATACTACGCCAGCCGAACTTTAAATGAAGCTCAAATGAATTACACTACTACTGAAAAGGAGCTGCTGGCCGTAGTATTCGCTCTGGACAAGTTTAGGTCTTACCTGATAGGGTCGCCAATCGTCTGTTTTACAGATCATTCGGCCCTCAAATATCTTTTGTCAAAGAAAGACGCTAAACAAAGGCTTATTCGCTGGATACTCTTACTCCAAGAGTTTGATTTAACAATCAAGGACAAGAAAGGAGTAGAGAATGTGGTTGCGGATCACTTATCCCGGTTGACTTTTACCGATAACACCGAATCCCAATCCATTAAAGATGAGTTCCCAGATGAACAGCTACTGGCAGTAAGTAGTCTGCCTTGGTATGCTGATGTGGTAAACTACCTGGTCACGGGTGAGACACCAACTCATTGGTCGAACCAAGATAGGAAACGGTTCCTCTCGTTTGCACGCCATTTTTTCTTTGATGACCCATACCTATTCAAATACTGTGCTGATCAGGTCATCAGGCGTTGCGTACCTAACGAGGATATAACCGTAATCTTAGCGTCATGCCATTCTGAGGCATGCGGTGGCCATTTTGCGTCACAGAAGACCGCACAAAAAGTGTTGCAAAGCGGTTTTTACTGGCCCACAGTCTTCAAAGATGCTTATTCCTTTTGTAAGACATGCCAACGCTGTCAAAAGCTTGGAACCATTTCTAAAAGGAATTCTATGCCTTTAACCCCTATCATCACAATTGAGATATTTGATTGTTGGGGCATAGATTTTATGGGCCCATTTCCCAAGTCGAATAACTGCGAGTACATACTCCTTGCTGTGGAGTATGTATCGAAATGGGTAGAAGCGATACCAACGAGACGAAATGACCACAGAACGGTCATGTCATTTCTCAGAGAGCATATTCTGTCTCGTTTTGGTACTCCGAAAGCTTTACTAAGTGACCAAGGCAAGCAATTCTGCAATAGGCCCTTGGTGTCACTTCTCAAGAAATACGGGGTCCATCATAAAATCGCTCTTGCCTATCATCCACAGTCAAATGGGCAAGCAGAATTGGCTAACCGAGAAATCAAGCATATTCTCGAGAAGACGGTTAGTTCCAATCGAAAAGACTGGGCATACAAATTGACTGACGCGTTATGGGCATACCGTACTGCCTATAAGACGAATCTTGGTATGTCCCCGTATAGACTAGTTTACGGGAAAGCTTGCCACCTTCTTGTTGAAATTGAACATAAAGCTTATTGGGCGACACGCTCATTGAACTTTGATATTCACGAGGGAGGTCAGCTACGCAAGCTCCAACTTGCAGAGCTAGAGGAAATACGACGTGATGCGTATGACTCTGCAAAGTTGCATAAGGAAAAGTTGAAGGCTCGTCACGATCGTACGATTTTTCGTAAATCATTTGAGCCGGGGCAGAAAGTGTTGCTGTATGATTCTCGCCTCCATCTTTTCCCAGGAAAACTCCGTTCCCGGTGGACAGGCCCGTTCATTGTAAAAACTGTTTTTCCACATGGGGCGGTTGAGATTGTCAATCCCAAGAACGATGAGTGTTTCAAGGTCAATGGCCAAAGATTGAAACCGCTCTTGGAGAATTTTCGCACTGAAGTTGAGCACATCCAGCTGGATGAGCCCAGCTATTCCACCACTTAAAAATCTCAAGTGGAATTCCAACTTCTTGTTGTATTTCTTTTCTTTCCCTGCATTTTAGTTTCTTTCTTTCTTTTGTGTTTAGTTTTTGTTTGTTCTTTCGTGCTTGTGATTTAGTTCTAATCCATTATTCCTTAAACCACTCTGTTGCAGGTGAATATGCGAGGTGATGATGTCCATTCAATCGGTTCTTGGGCTGATTCCGAATGTTGTTGTGGCACCTGGACTGAGGGTGAACTCACACCTTGCCCCTTGATTCATCAAGATCCTGTTGCTCATTCGCTCATTGATGCTGCTCAAGGGTACATTCCATATCCACCAGCCCTCCTGGACATCAATCCATACGAAAATATGGAATTTCAGGATTACGAAGAGGTGGATGAGGAAGAAGACCTGTATATGGGACGAATGGTGGATGATGCACTCATGGCACAGTGGGAAAATGATGATATGTGGGAGCCATGGGAGGATCATGTCCTTCAGGATGTCGTTCCAGATCGCCACAATGCCGTCTTTGTTTTTGTGGATGACTTCCTTGTTCCTGAGTTGGTCCCATACCGCTATGTGCACCTGAGCTACTTGCTATTCAGGCTCCAATGCCCCTTACCAGCCAGTGCATTTTGGGAACCTATGCCAATAGTGAGGTTGGGACTTATCACAGTTCTTGGTGTTCTTGTTTCTTTTCTTTGTTTTTCTTTTTGTGGTAATTTGTGTTCTTGTGTTCTGTTGTTTTAATTTCAGTTTGTTGTCTTTTGTCCAGGATTGTCACTATGTTCCTAAATGGCATCCCGGTATTCCTTCCACATCAACTATTTCATGGTCTTGGGCCCTACATAAGGCCCCCACTCACTCCGCCGCGAGAGGACAGTCCGTTGCGCGATCACACTCCGTTATCTTTGTCTCCATCAGGATCACCTCTTGCTTGGGCTTTCAATTCCTTGGAGACTCCAGACTTGTTTGATGATGTCCTTGCTGCTTTTCGATTGTTCTGGGAAAGGGAATCATCGAGTTTGGACTTCACTGCTGAAGATTCGGCGGATTATGAAGAGATCGTGGAAGAGGAAATCTTTATACTCGAAGACTAGTGCTACATTTCAGTTGTTTCTGTTCAATTTCAATTCTTGTTTAGCAACTGGAGTGTAATCCTTGATAAAATGTTTTTGGTTTTAGTTTTAGTTTTATTTTTGGTTTTCTTTAGTTAAATAAGGTTTTAACCACAGTTGAGGATGATCCAGTTGCTGCGGTTCAGCAGTTTGAGCTGCGACAGCGGTCGCAGACTCGTGCCCAGGGAGAGTCTTCTTCTTCTGTGCCTCTCCCGACAGTTCGCGAGCTATTATTGGAGGAGAGAGAGGCCAGGATTCGACTCGAGGGCCGGATGGATCAGATCCAGACTTTGTTGGAGTCTATATTGATTCAGATCGGGGTTGATCAGGCTGTTCACTCTGCTCACCATCCCACAGCCACCCCGTCTGCTCAGACTGCTGCTGCTCCATCTCATGTTGATACTCCTACAGATCCACCACTTACTGTTCCATCATCTGATGCTGCCCCAGCTTCTGAGGCTGCTGATCCTGTTTCCACCACTGCTACCGAGCCACCCATTACTGCTCCTACTACTACCGTCTTGCCGCCTGCTCCCATCGACATCCCTTCTGATGTAGCAGATGATACGCCGTCTGGGGTCGATTAGTCTTAGTTGGGGAGGTGGTATTTATGTATTTTTGGTTAGTAGTGTTCTGATTTTTGTTATATTTTTGGTGGGTTGTATATGTTGGTGGTTTTGGTTGTATTATCTGGTTAGTTGGTATTGTATGGACAGTATTTATCACTGCTTGTATCTTATTTTATTCTGTTCATATTCCAGTGGTTTAGATTGATTGGATCATGGTTTTATCATATTATTGTTATCTATTGATCCTGTCTGTTTTGGAGATTGTGTTCTACTTTCCTATGTTAGGTTGCTCGCTTGAGATCATCAATTTTCTTCATACAGGTGATACCCATCTATTTTATTTATTGAAAATCAACTTCTGGGGACTTTGTTGTTTTCAGTTGGGGGTAGGAGATAATAGATAGGTATACAATCGTAATGATCAGGTTTTGCACTTACATAATGTTTTGAATTTAATGAGAACATAGTCTGTTAAAATTTGAAAATTTTTTTATTGAATCGTATTGATAGAATAACTCTGAATAACCTCTCCTGCTTGTTAATTAGACAATGATACATTTGTAGTATTCTTATCTTTTTATGGATTAAATCCACGCGTTTTTCTGTATCACTGAAATGAATTGCATTTGTAAAGCTAGTATGTACCCAATACTTGTGCACACTAATTGGCAGCTATGTAGTAAACCTGAAAATTGAGTTAAAATGAATATTGTACGACAAGAACAAGTAGTGGAAGCTAATAACCCTTTGTGAGCTTTTGAGCCAATCTTCATTTCTGAGGGGATTCTCATACATTGTCGAATGGTTTTTCTTGCGTATATTTGTGAATTCGTTGTTAAGTCTCAGTCTTCGTTAAAAATTTTGACTGCTTGTTAGAGGAGAACGTTCAGGATTTACCAATTATACTCGATGAACACTTAAGTGCTAAAAATTGAAAGTTGAGAAAATGATTCAAGCCATCGTTTACCCATTCCTTTACTTAATATAGCCCACCTACATTCATTGAATCGTTTCACCCCTGATCCTACCTCAGATAAATATTTCCAATAAAAATCACAAGAATCCAAATCCTTGATCTATACCTTGACCTCATCGAACTGTTTGATAAATTTATTGAGAATAAGTCATCAAAGTATGTGAAATGGAAGGAAGTTGTTGTGGGATATTCCAGGTTATTTAAAAAAAAAAAAAAAAAAAAAAAAAGAAAAAAAAAAATGATGATGAATGAAGGAGTTATAGAAAAAAAAAAAAAAAAAAAAAAAAAAAAAAGGGGAAAATGAATGGGAGATTGGGTGGAGAAAAGAATGAAGAATAAAAAGAGAAGTGGAAATTCCATCACATACTAAAAAGCACACTCTTCTCTACAACACCCCCACCTACTAAATAAAAGCCATAATTCAAAGTCTTGAAGATTCTCAACAATTGGTTTGAACATGAAAGTGTGAGTTGAGTTATCCACGGTATTTCGCTCCTCTGGTAAGTAGTATTTCATTCATGAGACTATACACTCTTAAATGTCCGTTTTTCATAGAGTCAAGTATGAAAGCATTAGCACTTAGAATATCATCTTTATCAAAGCTTTCATACTATGTGCGATCATTGTAAAACAAGTTTCTGAGAGACGTTCTTTTTGAGTGTGACCAATGTGAGAATTGAGCTAAAACTGCAAGTTTCCAAAGTACAATAATCTAGATAACTCTTAATAAGGGTTGGACGCATGGTTGTTAATTCCACACACACACGGGTGCATGATGGTAATACATTTGTATATTTTACTTGGTAATATAGGGGAGCATGTAGATTTTTTTCATGGGTTGATAGAGGATATTATATTTTTGTAGAGTTGAATTAACAGTTTAATGGAAGGGGAAATTCTACAAGTTATTCTAAATCTTTTTGAGCTTAAAATTGGAATTTTGTGGGTATATTCACTGCAAACCCTCACGAGACAACACTCGTCCACTAGGGGGAACCTAGGGGTTTAACGGCTTGTTGCATTCGCTAAATGCAACCGCGATTCCTGCGAAAGTGAGTTAGGATTTTTCTCTCTATCTTAGTTTAGGTTGTTTTTAGTTTTTCTTTGTTTCTTAGTCGTGGTAGTATTAGTTTAGGAGTTTTTATTTTATTTTATTTTCGCTTTATCGCTAGGGACTAGCAATAAGCTAGTTGGGGGTTGTGCAAAGCGGGGGTATTTGTAAAATACAACCGCGCTAAAAGGAAGAATTGTATTAGTTTTTATCACAACTTCCCGTGTTATCCGCAGTTTGCATTACAAGGCTAATTTTTATACATTATGATTAATCTATGATAAGTTGTATTGTTTTAGCTGTTGTTTATGCAGATCACTGCTGTGCGGACTAAACAGATGAACATCAGAATAAATGGAATGCTGGAATGCAAACAAAAGAAGTCAAAGCTGAAATGTGGAGTTCGATCGCTCTAAGAAGGTTCGATCGATCGAACGTTCGATCGCTCGAAGAGTGTTGAAGCGCTTGAAGATCAAGGGTTCGATCGATCGAGATCAGTTCGATCGATCGAGATCAGTTCGATCGATCGAACGGGGTATTTCCAGAAACATTTGCGTGCGCAGCAAAATGCGGGTTTTAACCCTAGTGCTTTAGGTTTTCTATTTATATGCGTTTTGTACACGTCCATAAGGACGCCCACTTTTTGTTTTAACAGTTTATAGAGAGACATAGAGAGTTTGTTTGGTTTTTTGTAGGTTTTTCCTTGAATTTTCATATTGTGGATTGGATTTCTCGAAGTTTATACAAGTATCTGTCATTCCAGGTTATTTATATACTGCTTATTTATATTCTGCACGTGTTAGTCATAGTTTACTTGATCATCTCGTGATATTGCATGCTAAATAATTACAAAACCATAGTTTTTAGATTTCTCATGAATAACTCACAATCAAACAAGGTATTAATATTTTCTTACGTTAAAAACCAATCCTCGACACTCCAGACGATGTCTGAGTAGTCCCAGGTTGGGAGAACACGATGAAACAGTGATCTCCAGCCTCTGCCATGCAGCAGAATAATCGCTGTGTTCGATCGATCGAAGTTAGTTCGATCGATCGAACCAGAGACAGTCAAGCGATCGAAGTCAGTTCGATCGATTGAGGGATGAAGGTCTTCGATCGATCGAAGGAGCGTCGATCGATCGAACTCCCTGATTCTTGAGGATATTCCCTGCAGTATTCCAGGACCTTTTGTCTTAAGATGTGTTATCATTCTGTCCCAAATAAATGCTCAGTTTGTCAAAACAGTTTTAAAACTAAGGCCCTAAGGCATTTTCTTTCAATACATTTTGCAAACCATCTTCAATGCTAATACCATTGAGGATGCGAGTCTTAACTATTGAATTAAACCGCTTTTGCGTATTCCAATTTAACTGTGATGATATGGTCCCGGTCATGAAAGGGCCATGGATTCTTTATTTTTAGAGGAATACGGAAAACTGTAGGTAATGTACTCCATTGTGCTTCAAGGCAATTGCATGGTAGATGGTTAGGTTACTGCGGATTCGTGTAATCCCAACACTTTCTTTTAAAGTTAAACACCCTAATTTCAAGTACTGTTTTCATTAGCTAGTTAGATTGTTTAGTTAATTTAAATTATTTTTGTTAGTAATCTTAGTTTGTGGAACTTTGTGTTCTGCACCATCATTTAAACTTATTCATTTTATTTTCTTTTGGAGGCTAGTCTAATTCAATAGGTCAACACCTTCCCTGTGGGATCGACCTGGTCTTACCAGATATTACTTGCACGTCTACCTACACTTGGGTATTGCACAAGAGCGCACAAGATTTTCTTCGTGTCAAGCTGCTCAAAATATTTATTCTACCTAGACATTTCTATACTTTCGGACTGCTATGTCCCAGATTTATAGCACTGCTTTTTACATGCATTTCACCTATGAAGGATGGGTTTTTAGACTGAGCTATAGAAGAGTTATTTGTAGATAAATGAGTTAGATTTCTCCACAAAAAAACCTAGCTTAATTTGGATTTTTGAACTGCACATAACGTTCATTTTACTAAGCTACATTCTGCTGGAAGTTTCTGTTTCTCAGATTCATAACACTGCGTTGTACATGCATTTCACCCATGAAGGATTGATTTCTAGACTAAGCTATAGAAGAGTTATTTGTAGATAAATGAGTTAGTGTTTACCACAAAAAAGCCTAGCTTTATTTGAATTTTTGAGCTGCATAAAATATTCATTTTACTAAGCTACATTCTGTTGGAAGTTTCTGTTTCTCAGATTCATAACACTGCGTTGTACATGCATTTCACCCATGAAGGACTGATTGAAAGACTGATCTATAAAAGGGTTATTTGTAGATAAATGAGTTAGCTTTCTCCACAAAAAAACCTAGCTTAATTTGGATTTTTGAGCTACACAAAACATTCATTTTACTAAGCTACATTATGCGGGAAGTTTCTGTTTCTCAGATTCATAACACTGCGTTGTACAGGCATTTCACCCATGAAGGAGTGATGTCTAGACTAAGCTATAGAATATTTATTTGTAGATAAATGAGTTAGCTTTGACCACAAAAATGCCTAGCTTAATTCGGATTTTTGAGCTTCATAAAACATTCATTTTACTAAGCTACATTCTGCTGAAAGTTTCTGTTTCTCAGATTCATAACACTGCGTTGTACATGCATTTCACCCATGAAGGAGTGATTTCTAGACTAAGCTATAGAAGCGTTATTTGTAGATAAATGAGTTAGCTTTCTCCACAAAAAAACCTAGCTTAATTGGACTTCTGAGCTGCACAATACATTCATTTTACTAAGCTACATTCTGCTGGAAGTTTCTGTTTCTCAGATTCATAACACTGCGTTCTACATGCATTTTACCCATGAAGGAGTGATATTTAGACTAAGATATAGAAGATTTATTTGTATATAAATGAGCTATCTTTCACCACAAAAGACCTAGCTTAATTTGGAATTTTGAGCTGCATAAAACATTCATTTTACTAAGCTACATTCTGTTGGAAGTTTATGTTTCTCAGATTCATAACACTGCGTTGTACATGCATTTCACCCATGAAGGAGTGATTGCTAGACTGAGCTATAGAAGAGTTATTTGTAGATAAATGAGTTAGCTTTCACCACAAAAAAAACATAGCTTAATTTGGATTTTTGAGCTGCACAAAACATTCATTTTACTAAGCTACATTCTACTGGAAGTTTCAGCTTCTCAGATTTAAAGATTTAACTTGCATGTTGCATAGAACCTCAAAATACAACATCAAACACTCGTTAAACATTACTACATATTTCTAAACTGAGTTAGTAAACTCACCAAGTCTTGAAACTGAGCTTGGGCTTTGGATTTGAGCTTTAGGAAGCTTGAACTTAACTTCAATGGTGGATGTTCTTTGTTCTTCTCCTTCTTTACTTCTTGACTTATGGGATTCTTTGTAGGTCTTCTAAGACTTCTTATTATAGATTCTAAGTCCCCATGGTGCTATATATAAGTGTATGAGTGTGTATATGTGTTTGCATATGAGGTGTATACAAGAGAAGAGGGGTGAATGCTTGGATTTTTTTCCTAGCTATTCTTCTAGCTTCCTACATGTCTAATCTCCTATCTCCCTCTCTAAATATTCAGATGGTAAGGAGTCCAAAGAGAAAAATACCTGTGCATGAGAGTTTATATAGAAGGTTGGGTGGTGGCAAGTGACATCTTGCATGTAAGCATGTATTCATGCAAAGACAAGTGTCCTAGAGGTGGACAAGTGTCACATGGGGTGGTGACATGTGTTGGGGTGGTGCATGGAGCTTGCCATGTGGCCGACCATGTGGGGCCCACCTTGGATTGTGTGCCACTTTCTCAGTTTACGTGCATAAGTTTCTCGGTATGCATGTCGGTCTCGATTTACGTACAACCGGATATTATTTCTAATGTCCGGGTCCGGGTATGGGATTAAGTTAAATCTTATTACAGTCGAGTTGGTATGGTTACTATAGTCTAATCAGTAATCCTAAGATGCGTCAAAACCGTCACCCAACTAAAATAATAATATAATCATATAGCCGGTCTAATACAGAAATTCGAAAAGCTGATATTATTAATGAAAGAAAAATTACAGGTGTTACAGACATACAACATATATAAGCTACCAAGTGAGTATGGACACTCACCGAAAGGTTCGATGCATGGTGGCTACGGATGTGCTCGGGGTGGTCTCCTCCTCTCTTTCTCCTTCTCCTTCTCTCTGTCTGCTCTTCCTCTTCCTCTCTATCTATTCTCTTCTTCTCTTGTCTCTATTCTTATCTTCTCTTTTCTTCCTTGGCAAGATAGAGTATGCGTGTATTTGTGTATGCATATATATATACGAGTGTGTATATATATGTGTATGAGTGTATGTATATATAGATATAACTCTCTTTCTCTCTAACTCTCTCAGGGTTCAGAACCCTCACACATACATAAACATAGCATATATATAGGCAAAGGGAAGGGTAGGTGGCAGTTCCCGTCCAATCGATTAGGGTCAGTGGCAATTGATTAACATCTGACATTTGATGGAAATCGATTTGATACAAGGGCAATCGATTGGGATGGTCCATGTCATGGATTCAGGTCAGCAGGATACCAATCAATTGCGAAAGTTGGCAATCGATTGGCATTCCAAAATTGGCAATCGATTGGATTAAAGGCCAATCCAGTAAAACCCAAAATTCACCTAAGGTAAGATAAGGTTTAAAGATTAAGTCATACCTAAATGAAATTCTGTTATAATATATATATATATATATATATGAAAATACAGGGTATTACAATGCTGATAGTGTAGAGGCAGCTGATCCCATGTTTTATTGTCAGTGTATCCGGATGAGAGCCTAGGAGTGGCTGGAGGAATATTTATGGCATCTTATACATGTAGGGGGACTATTGCACCAGGATAGGATTCGCATGGGGACCAAGCATTGTGCCCGCACTATGGAGCACATTTACCTTGAGATGGGTTGGATGATTTTCAATGATGAGGACTTTCACGCTGCCGAGCTATAGGCTATCCTAGCTGATCCTACATAGGTACCACTAGTACCATGCCCTCCAGTTCTAGCACAGCACAAGTACCAGCTGTAGCTCTAGCTCCAGTCATAAAGCCAGGGCCAGAGGTCCAAATTCTGCTAGATGTACCGATTTCCTCGCATGAGGAGCCTGTCATGTTGTCAGTTACTACAACAGTGGAGGATATCCTAGGAGAGGATGTAAACCCTAAGGGTAATGATGATGAGGATCCTAAGGAGCTAGAGATAGAGCCTGAGTAGGATGACGATGACCCTATGGAGGTCAAGGGAGAACGGAACAACGATGAGGATGAGGATGGTGAGGATGGAGAGGATGATGGAGACAATAAGGATCATTAGGATTAGCATAAGGGCAATCATGACGAGGACCAGAAGGATGAGCCAGAGGAGGACCCTGATGAGGATGAGGGAGGTAATGATGAGGATGGAGAGGTTATGCCTATAGATGATGTCGAAGGTGAAGAGATTGAGGTAGTTCAGGTGGCTCAGTGTTTTACAGCGGGAGTAGTTCCACCACAACATTTTGTTAATGGAGGATAGCTATTTGTCGATGAACAGATGCCAGATGTTCGGCAAGAGCTGACCTGCTCTTTTACATGATTGACGAGTTTGACTTGTGGCTAGACTGGGTGCCATCAGAGGAGATTACCGTACCAGTTGATGAACCACCTCCATAAAATTCAGATGTAGAAGATTTCTGGGATCGGATCCCTAGGATCTAGAGCTTTTGTTTTCCTTGGTCAGCATATAGCCCACCTTATTTTGTGAACATACTGTATATGATTTTGATGTTAGTGGTATATGTAAGTCTGATGTAAATACCTCAAACCATATCATACTGTAAATGTTTTTGACTATGTAGATATGAGTAGTATGCTTTTGCCTGTTATCATTTCTGAGTATTCATTCTTAGTAGTTACTTATGCTCATTATTTTAGATGTTGATTTCTTTACCTTATATACATCGTTTCTTGCTTCGAGGTTTAGTGAGTAATGTTGAGACAGTCGTGTAGGTTATCGACATGGCTGATGGAATGAGGAATGCAAGGAACCGATGAGGAAGGGCCCTTATTCCCAAGAATATGGACCCTACAGAAGCTTTCGACTACAATGCTAGAGCATACCGGCGACGACAACCGGCGAGGCAATCACAACACCAACCGTATGAATCATCAAGCTGCACCCCTACCATGGGAGAAGAAGTCTCAAAGACAATGTCGTGGATTGCTTTCTGGGAGAGATTCTTGGAAAAGTATTTCCCTGAGGAATAAAAAGATCAGAGAGAAGGGACTTCTTGGATTTGGTACAAGGTAACATGATAGTACGAGAGTATACCACTTTGTTCAAGAGGTTTTCTCATTTTTCCCAATAGTAGATAGACATTCCCTAGAAGAAGATCAAGAAGTATCACATAGGGCTGAATCCCCACCTACGCCATATGACTTTGGCACATTTTAGCATGACATTTAAGATATTGACGAGACTAGCTTTTGGGCTAGAAAAGGATGGATGCCAAGCACCAAAGCAACTAGTATGTCGACCTCTAATGACAGAAAAGTTCGTGCCACGACCCCCAGCTCTTTTTTAAGAAGCAAAGAGAACTTGGAAAGGAGAGCAAAAGCCCCAGCTAACTTTTCCTTGCAAGTAAATAGCCGTACCACATACTGTTTCTGGGGGAAAGCCAGGAGATTGTTTCAACTGCGGGACATTGGGTCATTTAGTTAAGGACTATCGACACCAGAAGATCAATAGTAATGTCGCAGTGAACTGCTACAACTGTGGCAAGCCAAGGAACCTCGCCAAGGATTGTCGAGTGCCTCCAGGCAGTTACTATGAAGCAACTACTCAAGCCAAGCTTAATGATATCATTCTTGAGGAGGCAAGCTGTGAAGGAGAGGAAGCACAACAGAACATGGAAGGTACTCTCATATTACATGGTAGTCAGATTAAAGTTTTATTTGATATGGGAGCTGCAAATTCTTTTGTCATTGCTAGACTTGTGTAGAGGTTGGGATTGGAACCCCAGACGCTTAAGGAAGACCTTAATGCTGTCTCTCCCCTAGGATTAATGGTTAAGTCGAGTAAGTTGTGCAAGGGCTGCACTTTAACCCTAGAAGATCGAGTTCTTCTAGCCGACAATCCATGAAGGAGTTTGACGTGATTCTGGGAATAGATTGGCTTACAAATATCGTGATAAGTTAGATTGCACTAGTAAGTCAATTTCTTTCTCCGAGTTTGGAAGCGCACCTTTCTGTTTTCAGTGTAACCCCTCGTGCGACACATTTCTGACAAGTTGTTTGGCCGTCTTGGAGGGTTCTAGCGCCGAAACTTCAGTAGCCCAGATACCTGCATTTCAAGATTTTTCAAAAGTGTTTCAAGATATCGTTAGATTACCACCAAAGAGGGAAATTGACTTTTGCATAGAGTTAGAATGTTGCTAATTTTGAAAACCCCTCATTCGACCAAGTACATCGCCTTGGGGAACGACAATATAATTTCTAAAGAAGAAGGATGGGTCGCTATGAACTTGTATTCACTACAGAGAGTTAAACAAGGTCACTACCAGGAATAAGTATCCCTTCCCACGAATAGATGTCTCATGAAAGAAACATACACAATGAAATATAATGCTGATATCCATATATTAAAATACCAATGTCTCATACATAAAGTAATGTTTTAATGGCGCATTCCCAACAATAACAACAAGCACCCCTAGCGGATTTACAGTGGTTTTCCCCAGATGGTCGATGATAAGGTGTAACTGTTGCCCTTGATAGGCCAAAGCATCCTCTGATTGTTCCATTCTCTCTTATTCCTCGGTTGTAGGTATCTTAGTAGTTGTAGCTCGGACTAATCTCCTGAAAGCATGGGGACGGGCCAAAGAAGGTGTGCTTACCGTTTTCTTTGGAGCTATCTCTAAATAGTGTACATACACATTCATGCCCGATTTACAAAAACTATTTTTATCTTTTCATTATCATTTCCATTTTAGGTTATCTCAGTGTTATACATGCTCATGAGAAGGGAAATATATTCTGCAACCACCTATTAACATGTAGCCATATCAGTCCTAGTCGCATCATAGAGTATTCCTTCTCATTCCATTGCTACCGTAATCAACGTCATGGTAGTTATTCCATGCTTGGAACTTCATGTGTAACGAGGTTTATGATAACTTAGGTCTAATTAGGGATAGCTCTAACAAGTAGGATGCAACAAGGTTATGATTTATCATCCTACGGGCTCGTGGCACGTAATCCCAGTATGACACCTAGGCATACTATCCTTGTGTCATGTGGTAAGAATTTCATATAGACAAAATGCCTATAGTGCTAGGCAAGGCTATTCATCACGTGTCGTATAGGCTTCCTTATTATGTGACGTAATCCTAAAGGGAAATTAAGGCGTGTATGTGTACATTCTTATGATAGGTCAAGCCCTAAAGGATTGAGATCTATGGATACTATATGCATCAAGGTGGATTGAGTCAAAGGATTCCCTAATGAGATGCCCTATATATTCCCCATTATAGGGTTTGGTATGGTATATGGACATGCTTTTTATACCTATAGGTACGTGCTAGGGAAGGGAAGTTCTCCACTGTGGTGGTCTAGCAATGTTGCAGACCCCTGCTTTGGTCTGCCTAAGCTTTCTAAAACTAATGCACATGCAATCCTCATATTATAGAGTCAAAGAGCCTTGAAAGTTTTGAATTCTAACCCACTTAGCAAAGTCCCCAGCAGAGTCACCAATTGTGGGTAACTAGACCAAGTTAAGGCTTAGAAAGACCAAGGCCACTTGATTGATCCCATTGCAAATATCATGTCAACAACCGAGAGTGAGGTTCAACACCCTTCATTAGCCTTTATCCGATCTGATCTAATCTGACTGATTTGGATTACTCGTATTTGGATTCCATGGGTCTTTTATCTAACCCGGGGTTACAATCGATGCCCATGATCCATATTCGAGGCTATACAAGAAAGCAATCCATATATATACAAGGCTAAATCAGGAGAGATCCTCACTAATAGAGTCGCCACTTGGTTTGATAAAAGAAACCAAGAAAACAAAATATATCATGTCCAATGGATAGAGAGCACTGCCCCTTCATCGCTAAAGAACTCGGTTCGAGGGTTAAGGTAGGAGAGATGAAGGAGCTAGATCGTGCCTGACATGGTTAAAAAGTTGTGTGTGCTTGTGTGCTACACCCAAGTGTAGGTAGACGTGCAAGTAGAAATCTGGTAAGACTAGGTCGATCCCACAAGGAAGGAGTTAAACTAAAAACTTAGATTAAACTCTAAAGGAAAAGGAAAATTCAAGATTTAAAACAAGGTGTAGAGCATAAAGTTCTACAAACTATAACTACTAAAGCAATTAAAGTAAACTAATGATTAACTAATTAACTAAAGCAATGTTTTAAAAGTGGTTTTCTTTATATAAAGGGAATGTTGGGATCACACGAATCTGCAGCGATCATGCCATCTACCATGCAACTACATTTAAGCTCTAAGGAGTGTGTCTATCTACAGTATTTCGTATTTTCTAAAGATAGAGAATCGATTGTCCATTCATAGCCACGACTACATCATCGCATTTATTTCATAAACACGTGAAGGTGGTTTAAAACAGTAGTTATGTCTTGCATTTTGAATGGTGTTAGCATTCAAAATAGTTTTGCAAAAATTATTGAAGAAAAATGCCTTAAGGCTTAAAGTAATGAAACTATTTTTGACAAACTAAGCATTTGGGGACAGCTTGATAACAAATCTCAAAAGTAGAAAGTCTTGGAATACTGCAAAAGGACTACTCAAGAATCTAAAGGTTCGATCGATCAACGTGCTTTCGATCGATCGAATATCATCATCTCTCGAGCGATCAAAATGTCTTCGATTGTTTGACTATGCGTCTGCTTCGATCGATCGAACTACTTCGATCGATCGAGTGCAGGTTTTATACTGCTGCATGGTGTGGACCGCTGCGAATGGAGGAGGAGATCCTGACGCTCTCCCTCGATAGTGTCCCGGGACGGATCCCAAGGAGCACACTTCAGGGAAAACTAGGACTTCCTCACGCGATCCTAGAGACAAAGAGTCGCCACCTAATTTTTTATCGGGAATTAGGAAACCCAAGTTTGTCTCGCCCAAAATTGAATAAGGTTACTCGCCCTTCATTACCAGAAACAAGGTTCGGGGGTCTTGGTACGAGAGGGGAAGGAGCCCAAGCAGGACTAAAGCACCCCCTCCTCGCCCTACCGAATGGTAGGCCTTGATTCAAATATCCTTGTTATTAATTCATAATAGATGTTGTTTCCTCAAACATACTAGATAGGTATATACATGGCAAAAAGAAACATCTAATGAAAATCATTTCAAGAGACTAAATCAAGTAGAAAGCGGATGCTCATGCAATACAAGGGAGAAGTATACTCACAGTGGCTAGTCCCGCCCGGGACCGATGCAAATAAAGTAAACATGTCATGATATGCAAAGGGAACGAGAAGACTTACATTGGTTGACTCAAGCGGAGTTGCGAAAGCAAAAAGAATGGAAACGTGCAATGCAATCATGCAACAATCCTAGATAAGATGTCTCTAACAAATAATCATATAAACGGAGACTATCCTAAAGGAATTGTGTCGTTGAAATCAAAGTTGTAAACCTAGAAAAATTCTAAGAGAAAGGATAGAGATAGTACACGATACATGGGCACTAAGCCACATGTAGACGAGGCAAACCACAAATCGAAGTCCGGGTCCGAGGCACTTAATTCTCTGCACTAAGACACCAAAGAATACCCAAGCATTGCAAAAATACAAGCAAACAAATGATATGCATGATAAACAAAGAAAACATGTCATCAATCAAATTTCCAGATTCAGCAACCTCTAATGAATCCTATCAAAAGTGGTCTTAAACATGAGCTGGGTAAAAACCCTTTTACAGAAAGTTAGATACATGTCTTAGGGAACTTCTCCAAAAAGTGGGACCTCAATATCAATTTTATTGTTTGAGAAATAAATGTTTTGGGAACAGTGGATCAGGACTGTCCACTGTTCTTGTAAAAATCATAATTAAATCTACAAAAATCATATGAAGCTCTATTTGGTGTCAAAAGAAAGCTATTTCATTGTAGTATATGACAAAAATAAACCCATGGACATTCTGTAATCATAAGATGTCTGAAAAAGTGTTTTAAACAGACTCTGTTATTCTGGAAATTTGGTATCATTTGACAAATGAATGCAAATCATAAAAGAAATATAATAGAAGTTCATGAATCATGTTAACCAAGTTGATTTAAGCTTTTGATCTCTCATCCATTTATCCTAGGTGATTTCTAAACCAAGTTTTATTCATCAATTGTTGTTGAGTGATCAAGGTACGACCATTTTGTATACATAATCATATTTGTAATTAAACTTAGAAAATTCTAGAATAGTTGTATCAACTTTAAACGCTTAGAAAACGATCCTAACTCGATCGTATGCTCACGATTTTACATCGGCATATAGATATATGAGTTAGGAATCATCCCCAAAAAGCGGAACGTCGATAACTATTATAGATTTTCTGAAATTCAAGCACAAAGAGACGATGTTCAAATCTGTCAACCGATTTCTCAACAATTTCTAAAAATAGTATATGAATCCTAAAAGCTCTCAAAACGGACCGGATGAAAGCTAATTCATCAAAGTTTACCCAGAAAATTTGAAATCCATCAAACTATGGGTTTTGATGGACCAAATCTAATGGACAAAACCAATCTGCTTTGCTGAATTTTTATCTAGTTCATTTTAAAGTGTGAGGAAAACATTTTAGTGATAGTTGAAGCTTATTAGAGAGATCAAACTCATAGATCAACTTAATTATCATGATTCCCAATCAATTTAGCCCTCAAGTTCTATGAAGAACTTTTAGATCAAGGATCAAAGGGACTTATAAATATCATGTTGGAGATGAAATTCAATAGGAATTCTAGGTAATAGGAATAATCAAGAGATAGGTATGAACATAGAAATCATCCTTCTCATAGATCATATTTCCAAACCATCATGGAATTCAAAATAGATATATGTATATATATATAATCATGTATGCATGAATCTAAACTAAAATTGAAGAATGAAACCAAAATTGAAAATCAAAGTGAAAAACAATCTCTAATTGTAAATTATTAATAAAAATCAAAGAGATTTGGATCTAACTATGTGAGTGTGTGAAGAACATGAGAGGAAGAAGATGAGTGTTCTAATAAGTAGAAATAGAACTAAGTTAGATCCAAATCTTATAGATCTATATATACAAAGTAGGAATTAGAGATGAACTATAGTGTTTACCTCTTGGAGGATTCTCAATTACAAGACCAAAATTGATTTGAAGATCTTCTTCTTCAAGTGTTATTCAAGTGTTCTTCAAGCACTCATCCATGGAAGTTGAGGGAGGCAATTGATGTTCAAATTGTGGTCTAATTAGCCTAAGTTAATCTAAATTCAATTCATAATTTTCTCTCTCTAGAATTCACCTAAATTGAAAGTATATTCAAAGTATACTTATCTCTCTTGTATGTGCTTCTATGTGTGCTTGTATCTCCAAGTATATTCAAGTGTATCTCTTCCAAGTGTCTAGTGTGTTAAGATGTGATCTCATATGAGATGTATGAGATCTTATATAGAGTTTTGAAGACTTAGCTCTTAAGTTTCAGGGTTAAAACAGGATTTTTAGAGCTTAAAAGAGGGTTAAAATGGCCATTTCGGAGCCAAAACGCAATTTCCAGGCAATTTCCTCGCAGTGGGAAGCTTCTAGAAGGGTCTGGAACTCAAAAAGCTCCGTGGAGGACACAAATGGAAGTGGCGGTTATGGTGGGACCCGCCACCCCCATACCCAAAACCGCCACTTACTATTCTTGCTCCTCTGGTCACCCACAAACCCTGTTTCAAATTTCATGCGCACTGCTTTTCCAGATTTCTGTAAAAATGCTTTTTGGTGTCCGAAATCGTCCGTTTACGTACCGTTGGAAAGCTGTCAGGTTGAATTTCAGTATAAAAATATTTCCAGAGGTTTTATAATGAGAATTGAAGTCCAATTGAAGTCCGGAAGTCCTCCGGAACTTTCGTCGTCTTTTTGAAATCAAATGACGTCTTTTCCAAAATTGCTTTAAAATGTGCGTCGATTTCGAACTTTTCTTTAAAATTGAATCTCTGGATACCTAGAATACTGCGTTTAGAACACTTAATGTTCATATAACCCTGAGAGAATATGAATTCTGAGAGATGATTTTGACAAAACCGGGATTTATCCATGGAAAAGGGCTTTTCTGAGCTTGAAGTCACTTTCCGAAGTCCGATCTTCTGATTGTGTGGAATCCAGTACCTTCCACGGGGTACTTTTCATCATCGAATCCTCCAAGACGTTGTCCACCCTAAATCCTATCAGTGTGGTCAAAATTGGGTGTCTACAGTTTGCCCCTCTTTGGCAGAGCTTGTTGTGAACAACGTGAACTGCAAGTGAGTGCCAAAGCCTTGAAGGCACCCAAATAACCATACTGAGAGGTTTTAGGAAAAACAAAAAATTCGCAAAATCAAGAAATTCAAAATCTGAAAAAAAATCAAGAAATTACAAATGCAAGAATGCAATGTAATGCTGGGTAGAGGCGGCTAAGTTGAAGCTGATGCTGGTCGTGCTCCGCTGGAGCTGCCTACGTATCCTTTCCAGGAATCAGACCAGGGCGTAGTTCAAGCGCGCGAGAAGATGGAAAACAAACAAACAACAACAATGCGGATGAAATGCTCCTATCCTAGGATGCTGGTGCAATATGAAAACATGAAATGTGAAAGTGCTGGAGGAATCATCCTCAAGGGTTCCCTAGATGCAAAATCTAATGCAAAGGATGCAACGACTCTCTCTCACAGTCGAATATGCTAAAGGTATCTTGGATGATTCTCGAGGTTTTTGTCAAAGTTATTCTTCTGATCTTAAGGCTCGTAGGCGTCATCTGTATCCTGGACGACTCTTGAAATAGTGAAGTATCTTGGATGAATTCTGAGTCATGTCAAACAACTGGACGATTGCTGGTGTAGAGTCCTTCTGCTGGGGACGATTACTGATGTAGAGTCCTTCTGCTGGGGACGATTGTTGATGTAGAGTCCTTCTGCTGGGGACGATTGCTGAAATAAGTCCTTCTTCTGTGGACGATTGCTGATGTAGAGTCCTTCTGCTGGGGACGATTGCTGATGTAGAGTCCTTTTGCTGGGGACGATTGCTGGTGTAGAGTCCTTCTGCTGGGGACGATTGCTGATGTAGAGTCCTTCTGCTGGGGACGATTGCTGAAACAGGTCCTTCTTCTGTGGACGATTGCTGATTGTAGAGTCCTTTTGCTGGGGACGATTGCTGATGTAGAGTCCTTCTGCTGGGGACGATTGCTGATGTAGAGTCCTTTTGCTGGGGACGATTGCTGATGTAGAGTCCTTTTGCTGGGGACAAATCTTCTGAAACAGGTCTCTCTGCCGGAGACAAATCTTCTGCTCTTCTGAAACAGGTCCTTCTTCTAGACAAATCTTCTGTAACAGGTCTGGAAACAAGTCTTCTGAAACAGGTCTCTCTGCCGGAGACAAATCTTCTGTTCTTCTGAAACAGGCCCTTTTTCCGAGGACAAATCTTCTGTGGCAGGTCTAGAAACAAATCTTCTGAAACAGGTCTCTCTGCCGGAGACAAATCCTCTATTCTTCTGAAACAGGCCCTTCTTCTGAGGACAAATCTTCTGTTCTGATGCACGGATTCTGAGAGATACACAAATTCTGAGAGATGACCCTTCTTCTGAGAGCAACCCACGGATACACAATTCTGATTTTGAGAGAAACCCTACATTCTGGAGGCAACCCTGATATGCGATGCTGAGAAATACATGATTCTGAGAGAAACCCTACATTCTGGAGGCAACCCTGGATACACGATTCTGATTCTGAGAGAAACCCTACATTCTGGAGGCAACCCACGATTCGGAGAGAAACCCTACATTCTGAGAGCAACCCACGGATACACGATTCTTGGCATAAACCTTGTATTCTGGAGGCGACCCACGATTCTGATTCTGAGAGAAACCCTACATTCTGGAGGCAACCCACGATTCTGAGAGAAACCCTACATTCTGGAGGCAACCCACGATTCTGAGAGAAACCCTACATTCTGGAGGCAACCCTGGATACATGATGCTTGGCATAAACCTTGTATTCTGGAGGCGATTTTGATGCTCAAATTCTGAGAGATACCCTTTATCTGGAGGCAACCCGTGGATACATGATGCTTGCGAGAAACTTAATTCTGAAAGTTCTCTACTGGGGAGATCCTATGATTCTGAGAGATGCACGAATTCTGTATACCTTGATAATATCTGGAAATTCTCTGCTTGAGGAGATATCTGAGGTTTCTGGGACGCGAGCACATATTCTGGAGGCCCTGCTGATTCTTTCTGAGACTCATATTGGTGCTTCGACCAACGCAATCATTCTTGCAACACGTCAGGCTTACTCTAACCCTTTCTGAACATCTCGCATTCTGACCCATCTTCTGAAAGTCCTTTCTGGATGTAATTCTCAAGCGACAGTAGACTCAAATGTCCATTTTCTAAGACAATTCATAATCAATCCCAAAACGACGGGAGTTTGCCGTTTCTCGGCCACTTTCAGGCTGCGGTGCCTTTGATTCTTCTCATCTGGGGGACTTTTTTCAATTCTTGAATGGATTTTTACCAAGATTCAAATCTCCAGAGGTCCTCTAGACCAATTCCAACAAGTTTTAAGCACTCTCAAGGCTTATATATCAAAAATGGACCAATCCGGGATCAAATCAAGAGTTCCGGGGGTCAAAACGCGAATATAGAGCAAAATCATATCTCTAGGAGGGCCTTTCGTCAAGAGGTAACCCATTCTTTAATTACTCCTTTGTTTCACATCTTCATACGTGTCTCTTTATTCTTGCGATTCCTTAGAAATCATCCTTTTTCTTTTTAGAATGTGGTTGGTCATCTTAGAGGTCATGGTAGCCATGGAAAATGCCTTGAATGGTTTAATGAATTGTCGGAGTCGCGTCCCCAAGTAGTAGCCAATATCAAGCAAGCGGGCTTTGGGTCGTTTGTAACCTTATTGGAGAGATCGACTAATGATTTGGCCATGATTCAAGCTCTTGCTGAAAGGTGGTGGGATTCCACAAATACTTTTCACATGCCTTTTGGGGAGATAACCATGACCCCTCTTGATTTTGCAATGATAACCGGCATCTCATTTGGCGGGCATCGTCTTGCCTTTGCAAAGAACATCCATAGATATCCTACTATCATTGAGCGTCTCCTAGGCATCATCCCATCCCAGAGAGATCTTCACGGATCGAGCGTAGGCATCACATGGTTCATCAACAACTTCAGGCCTTCTGAAAGAGCGGCTCAATTTACCGATATGCAGCTTACCCGTGCTTTCATCTTGTATTTGCTTGGTTGCTCTCTTCTTTCTACTCGAGCTGAGCGGATTACATTGAATATGCTTGATAGTCTTCGAAATCTTGAGGAGATTGCAGATTTTGATTGGGGCTCTGCTGGTTTAGCCATTCTGTATAGTCATATGGGGGAGCATTCTCGAGGCAAATCCCCTGGATTCGGCGGATTCTGGAGAGCTTGGGAGGTACTGAAAATATTTTCATTTCCAGTTTTTATCATTTGATGTTCTGCTGTTTTGACCACTGCTTTATTTTCTCTTGTAGGTGTGGGCCTTTGAGTATTTCTCCATGACGGCTCCATCATTCCGGGAGGAAGAGATTCATATTTTTCCACGGGCTCTGAAGTGGCGTCGCCAAGCCGTAGGTACCAAGAATGATGCTCATAATGTTATTTCTTGCCGGGATTTTCTTACCCGTCTCAGATTCACCCAAGTTAACTGGCATCCTTGGGTGACAAATGGAGATGTGACTGAGATTGGCTTAGCTAGACAGATGACTGGAGAGAGGATTCTTCTTGAGGGTCCCTCTGTTCTTGAGTGGTATCTTGGAGAGAGAGTAGCTCCTCAGACTGATTTGGAGGATCGTCTCTTAGTGCCACAGGATCCGCCTTCTTGTATGAGGTCGGCGCAGAATTTGGAAGATGAAGATCTTATTAATGCTTTGAACGGAATTCCTTCAGCCTCTTTTACTCTGTTTGAGGAGAACTATGACGTCTTCAGGGTTACTCATCTGATGCCTAATTTCCCGCTCTCGGATGACCCGCAGGTATTTCACGACTTCTTCATTTCTGATCGAATGCTTGCTTTATCTTATTTCTCATCATCATTTGCAGGGGAGTTCTTTTGTGGATGGCCCTGGTCGACCTCTACCTCTCATTCCTCCTTGTGATTGGCGAGCCTCGACCATGCTGCGCGGAGTTATATCTTCTGTAGAGATCCCCCGTGATCTTGTAGAGCCTCAGCTAGTTTCAGAACAACATGAGTCCGTTCCCCGAGCCGTTTTCAATGAAGAGCGAGCTTATGCACAGAATCTGAGGGCTTGGAGCCTTGCTCGTGAGGGACATGTAAGTAATTTCTGAACTCATTACCTCTGATTCTTCTGATCTTTCTGACCATATCTTTCTTCTCTTTGCAGTGGGATGGCATGTGCCAGACTTACATAGACCGTGATGCGGCCCTGGTAAATTTCTTGACCTTTTCTTCTTATCTCATTGCTTTTTCAAACCCCTATACTGATTCTTTTCTTCCACAGGTGGCTCAAGTTAGGCAGCTTCAATCACAGTTGGAGCGGATGAATGCAGGCCCTTCTGGTGGGGCTGGTGGGTCTAGACGAAGGCGCCAAATTGAAGATGATGATAGCTCTACGGCCTCAGATATGCCTGCTCGGTATCCACGGGCTACTCGTCGTCGCTGATGATGATCATATGCACCCATGACTATCTTTCTGTTTTTCTTGCTTTCTGTGCTGAGACTGATGTTGATGTATTCTGTCTGAGACTTGATGGGCTTGTACTCTTGACTTTGCTTGATGCTGCTTTATGCTATCCTTCTGTTTCGCTTTGCATCCCTTGTCACGAGACTGATTTGATTGACACTTTGCACACTGACACACAGGACTCGATTTTACAAGGAAAGGAAATTTCTGACGATTCCTCTTTCTCGACAATGTCTTTTGACTTGGATATTTGAATTTTCTAAGGATTTGCATGTTTTGAAAATGAGATTTTATCTTGTAGCAGGATATTGTGTTGGCTTTGCATGTAATCTTGAAGCTTTTGAAAATTTTCCACATAATGTTTCAGTCTTGACATTAGATTCACATCTTTAGATTGCTAAAAAACTTTTCAACTTAATATCAAGAATTACCAGATTTTTCACTTAGGTGCTTTAATTCTGATAGCCAAGTGATCCAGAGAGGACAGGTAGCGAGGTATGGGCAAACGACAGTTTGCCCCTAGTTGATAGAGATAAATGGAAGTTTGGGCAAACGCAGTTTGCCCCTAGTGTGGCAGTGATATCTTGAGGTTCTGGGCAAACTTTGAAAGTTTGCCCCTAGTTTGCAAGGTTCAGGGATCGAGAGCCAGGAAAGCTCGCCTACTTATCCCCAAGTGGGAATCAGATCCAAAGTAGTTCGGCCAGGTCTTGAAAGAAAGTATGGTTGAGGGTTTCAGGAGCAGTGACCGAACCGAGCAGGTTGCCTACATATCCCCAAGTGGGAATCAGGTCAAGTGTAGTTCCTCGAATGCTGGAGGTTTTGAAAGAACAGGTTTTGAAAGAAAAGGCTTTTAAGCATAGTATCTCTTGAGACGGTCAATGTTGATTGGCTGATTGAACTCAACTCCATCTAGATCCATCAGGTATGCCGCTCCTCCAGAGAGAAGCTTCTTGATGACGTATGGGCCAACCCAATTTGGCTTGAATTTCCCTCTAGGATCGAAAACGGGTGCTTTTAAGGCTTTAAGCACAAGGTCGCCTTCCTCAAGTTTTCTTGGACGGACCTTCTTGTTGAATGCTCGAGCTATTCTTCTCTGATACACATGCACATGATCAATTGCGGCCAACCTTTTCTCATCAAGTAACATTAGCTCCTCATATCTATCTCTTAGCCAATCAAATTCTGGAATCTCGGATTCTGCCACAACTCTCAAAGATGGTAGTTCTATTTCAACTGGGAGTACTGCTTCCATTCCGTAAGCCAATGAATAAGGAGTGGCTCCTGTAGATGTTCGGATAGATGTTCTGTATCCCCACAGTGCATACGGTAACTTCTCATGCCAATCTCGGTATGTATCAGTCATCTTTCTTAGGATCGTCTTCAAATTCTTATTAGCTGCTTCAACTGCCCCATTTGTTTGTGGCCTATACGGCGCTGACATGTGGTGCATGATCTTGTATTCTTCTAGTAGATCCAAAACCTCTTTCTGGAAGTGACTGCCATGATCGGATATCAACCCATGAGGGACCCCGTATCGGCAGATTATATTTCTTCTGATAAATCTGGCCACATCTTTAGCCTTCAATGTCGCATAAGACTCTGCTTCCACCCATTTTGTGAAATAATCAATTGCTACCAGGATGTATTGATGCCCATTAGACGCCTTCGGGGTTACTTCTCCAATAACATCTATTCCCCAAACTGAGAATGGCCAAGGGGTAGTCATGTTGTATAGCAGTGACGGCGGCACATGCTTCATATTGGCATGGATCTGACATTTGTGACATTTTCTGACATATTCATAGCAGTCCTTGTCCATAGTAGTCCAATAATATCCTTGTCGGATGATCTTCTTAGCTAACATGTGTCCACTCATATGAGGACCACACACCCCTTCGTGAATTTGCTCCATCATCTTTCTCGCACTGTTTCCATATAGACATGTCAAGTTGAATCCATTGTAAGATCTCTTCAATAGACTTCCACCACAAATCATGAACTGAGCCGAGAATCTTCTTATGGCTCTCTTGTCTTTCTCGGAGGCGCTTTCCGGATATTCCCCATTTTCAATGAAGTTCCACACGTCGGTGTACCACGGAAGTTCTTCTGCTTCTTCTATTTCCCCAATCATCTCATAAGACGGCTTTTCCCTTTGTTCAATCATCAAAGGAGTTAGCTTTATCCCCACAGGAATCTCAATCATTGACGCTAAAGTAGCCAAAGAGTCTGCTAGCTGATTTTCTTCTCGAGGCAGGTAGAAGAACGTGATATGCAAGAAACGAGTTCGTAAAGAATCAAGATACTCATGATAGGGTTTTAACTTCTCTTCCTTGACTTTCCAATCTCCTCGAACTTGGGATATGATCAAATTGGAATCCCCGAATACATCAAGTTTCCTTACCTCCAAAGTCAATGCGGCTTCTAGCCCCAAGATACAAGCTTCATACTCAGCAGTGTTGTTGGTGGAGGTGTACTTCAGCTTAATAGAGAATGGGGTATGTGCTCCTTCAGGGGATACAAGGATGATTCCTACTCCATATCCTTTTTGGTTTGCAGCTCCATCAAAGTACATTTTCCACACATCTTCTTTTAATTCCATCAATCCTTCGTCAGGGAACATGAACTCTCCTTCGTTTTCCAGATTTATTGGATGTTCTGCTAAATGTTCTGCGACAGCCCTTCCTTTAACAGATTTACTCGTAGCATGTATCAAGTCAAACTCAGATAGCATCAATGTCCATCGGGAGATTCTTCCGGTCAATGCTGGTTTTTCAAATAGGTACTTCAAAGGATCCATTCGGGAGATTAAAACAACAGGGAAGGCCAACATATAATGCCTCAGACGACGAGTGGCCCAAACCAAAGCCCAACATGTCTTTTCTAACGGAGAATACTTCAATTCGTATCCAGTCATCCTTTTACTTAAGTAGTAAATGGCTTTCTCTGTACGCCCTTCATCTCCTTCTTGGGCTAACATGCATCCCATAGCATTCTCTGACACGGATAAGTACAACAGCAAAGGCTTCCCTGACTTCGGGGGTGAAAGAACCGGTGGGTTTGATAAATAAGCCTTGATCTTGTCAAAAGCTTCTTGACATTGATTGTCCCATTCGAATTTCTTCCCTTTTCTCAACAAGCTGAAAAGCGGATCGCAAGTAGCAGTGAGCTTAGATATGAAGCGGCTGATGAATTGGATTCTTCCCAGAAATCCTCTTACTTCCTTTTCATTTGTCGGAGGCGGCATATCCATAATAGCCTTGATCTTTGTGGGGTCAACCTCAATTCCTCTCTGTGTGATGAGAAATCCCAGCAGCTTTCCGGTGGTAACTCCAAAAGTACACTTCTGTGGATTCAATCTCATTCTGTATTTCCTTAATCTTTCAAAGAACTTGGCGAGTGCTGTTAAATGCCCACTTCTTTCTTTGGACTTAACAATCATATCATCCACATAAACTTCTACCTCTTTATGGATCATGTCATGTAACAAAGTAGTAGCAGCTCTCTGATAGGTCGCTCCGGCATTCTTTAACCCAAATGGCATTACTCGGTAGCAATACGTCCCCCAGTGAGTTGTGAATGTAGTCTTTTCTCTGTCTTCGGGTGCCATTAAAATCTGATTGTACCCTGAGAAACCATCCATGAATGATAACAACTCATGCCCCGCGGTGCTATCTACCAGAACATCTATGTGTGGAAGCGGAAAATCATCCTTAGGACTAGCCTTGTTTAGATCTCTGAAGTCAACACATACACGGATCCTTCCATCCTTCTTTGGCACAGGAACTATATTGGCTATCCATTCCGGATATTGGGTTACCATCAGGAATCCAGCTTTCAATTGTTTCTCAACTTCTTCTTTGATCTTCAAAGTCCATTCGGGTCTCATGCGTCTCAACTTTTGCTTAACAGGTTTTGAATTTGGAAAGAGAGGGATGTGGTGTTGGACAATCTCTGGATCGATGCCTGGCATATCTTGGTAGGACCAAGCGAAAACATCTTTAAATTCTTTTAATAAGTTGATTAGTTCATTGCTTTCTTGTGAAGTGAGCGTGGTGCCAATATGAACATTTTGTGGATTATCTTCATTATCCAAGTTTATTAGCAAAGTTTCTTCAATAATCTTGCATGCAGATTCATTTTCATTTTCAATTAATCTTTGCAAATCCTCAGAAATTTCAAAATCAAGATCATCAGACACAGAAGAGTAAGCAAAATCCTCGTTCATTTCATTAACATTTTTGGGTGCATCAAAAGCAAAAGCAGACTCAACATCATGGCTCATATTGGCCTTTACAGACTTCCGGGGAAATGGGGGAGGGGATTTGTTGACTTCCGATTCTATCACCCAATTGTTCAGAGCTCCCTCTATTGGCTTGATTTCTTTCACATTTCCCAGTGCTTCTTCGGCATCCATCAGCATGTTCAGCTCTTCATCCATTAGCATGTTCAAATCATCACTTGTCATCAGCTCAGCCCAGTCCTTCCTTTCTTTCTTGATAGGCGGAGTATACAAGAACGGATCCTCATAGTCGGAGAACTCATGTTTGAAGAAAATCTCAAATCCAGGCTTAATGTTCTTGGTAGCCGGATCATACCATGGTTCAGGGAACCCACAGAAGGGAAAGTCATCGCCTTCTTTCACGAAGTATCCATTCAGGATTCTTGGCCCAGAAACAACCATCGGCCCTTTTCCTTTTGTCATCTTCTTCTTATCTTCTTCAGTCAATTGATACCCAAGCCCAGATTTATCTTTCTGTTCGTGGAAGTTCGGTGGTTCAGTTATTCCTTGTTGACGACGACCTAGTCCCATTCCAGGAAAATAGTTCATCTTCCGCACCATATGAGCCACTTTAGGATTGGCATACTGGTCAAAGTACAATGGCATGACTTCAGGGATCCAATTCTGTCCCACTTCTTCTTGTAGATCTTTGGCAACCGGGTTTCCCTTCTCGAACATCTTTCTATATTCGCGTCCGGTGATGAACGGCTTCTTTTTCTTGATCGGAGTGATTTCTTCGCCCCAGACAGATGCATCAGGAAGTTTCTTCTCATAGCTGAGTCGATCCCAAACGGATTTCTTTTTCTTAGCTCCTTCATTTATCATTCCCACAAAGTTGAATCCTCCCAATTCATTTTCTTCTTCCGGTGTTTGGACTTCTAGCACAGGACCATGGCTTGTCCCTTCTTCTTTGATCCAGCTATCCCCAAAGATTGTTACCACATCCTCTTTCCAGATGAACTTGACTTTCTGGTGGAGAGTGGAGGCGACTGCATCATTCACATGTAACCACGGACGTCCCAATAGCAGATTAAAGCTAGCCGGAATATCAATCACTTGGAAATCAGCTTCTTTGTTTAATGGCCCGACTTCAATTTTCAACTTAATCATTCCCACAATGGCCCTTTTGGTGTTATCATAGGCCCTCACAGTTTGTGTTGATGGCAAGAGTTCTGAAATAGACAACCCCATTCTGAGAGCTGTTTGGAGAGGACATACATTCAAGGCTGACCCATTATCTACCAAGCAGACCGGTACTCTATTCCCCAGGCAATGTACAGTGATGTAGAGAGCTCTGTTGTGGTGTGCCCCTTCCGGCGGTAAATCTTCATCTGTGAATGTGATTACAGGCTTACAAGGCTTTGAAGAGATCATGTTTACTAGATCTTCGGGAGTAGTATTGACAGAAACATCCAAACGATTGAGAGTATCGAGCATGGCCTGCCTGTGTTTGTGAGAGGTCATAAGTAATCCCCATACTGAGATCCAAGCTTGTGTTTTCTTCAATTGCTTTAGGATTTCATCTTCTTCTTCGCTCACGGCTCCTTTACCAGCCTCTTTTGCTTTGACGACTTCTTTCTCATTCCATGTTTCTTTTCCACGATTTTCTAACTCATGAGGCTTGAAATGACGTCCGGAACGGGTCAAGTGGTTTGCTTCATTGGTGATCCAGATAGACTCAAGTTCTTTGGCTAACTTTTCGGTGCCAACAGTGATTTTCCAAACAGAATCATCGGGGATTATGGTATTATTAACGGAATCATCCTCATCATCATACCACCAATCTTCTTCTTCTTCCATCATTGCAATAAGATCGTCATCTTTGATTTCAAGGTTCTCGACAGGCTTTAGCAATTCTTCTATCGGCTCAGTGCTTTGTTTCTCGGTGACTGCTTCTATGGGCTTTTCGTCCTCATACCAGATCGAGTCGTCGGTGATGGCATTGGGATCCCACCATTCAATTGTAAGATTTCCGTTGGCTATTTCTTCTTCAAAAGCCAGTGCTTCTTCGACCCATTCTTCCTCTTCCATATTCCTCAAGATGCAAATTGCAGCGTCTTCCGGAAGTTGAACATCCATAGCTGGTTGATTCGAGGATGTGATGTAGATCTTTGGGTTATAAACCTGAGATCCTTCTTCTACAAAGTTAACATTTGGCATGTTCCCCTTATGATTAGGGAGAGGATTCTTCTGAACATTTGGCTGAGAGGGAGGAGGGGAGATGACCCCTTTTTCAATCAAGTCTTCAATTTCATGGCGAAGTCTCCAGCATCTATCTGTGCTATGTCCACGGCCTTGATGAAAGTCACAAAAGAACTCTGTTTTGAAACCCGGTGGAAGTGGATTTGGCTCTGGTTTAGGTTCCAATTTCTGCAAGTACCCTTTTTCTATCATTCTTTCAAGTGCGGTGCTTAGTGGCATCCCCAAGTCGGAAAATTCTCTTTTCTCTCTCGACTGTTTCTGATTTTGACTTCCTCTTGCATTAGCCATACTTCGACGCTCTTTCTGAAAAGGCTGAGGAGATAGTGTGTTGACGTCAGCAGACTGATGATAGACTGGCCTTTCTGTCTTTCTGTATCGATTGCTCGTGCTTTCTTTCTTGATCTTTCCATCTCTAATGGCATCTTCTATCAAAGTTCCCACATCAAACAGATGTTCGAAACTCACAATGGACTGAAATTCTAGCCTTTCCAAGTATTCGGGCTGTAGATTCTTGATGATCATTCGGACCTGATCTTTTTCCGCTGGCCTGCTAGTCATTTGAGCAGCTTTAGCTCTCCAACGAGTAAGGAAACCTGCGAAGGATTCCCTGTACTCTTGTCGGGTGGTTTCTAGATCTCTTGCAGTTACATCAAACAACTGGTTATATGAATATTGAGCCACGAAAGCTTTGGCCAATGCCTCCCAATCTCTGGTTATGGCTGGTTCCAACGTCAAGTACCATGAAAGTGCTGCTCCACTCAAAACTCTTGGAAACAATAGAGCGAAGAGGTCAGATTCAATGCCCATAGGCTGCAAAGTTCCTACATAAAGCCTCAGATAGCTCTTTGGATTTCCGGTTCCATTGAAAAATTCAATATGCGGCATCTTAAACTTCTCTGGGAGTTTGGCTTTTGGAGCGTCACACAACCCTTCAACATCGAACAAATACTCATCCACCCCTTTGCTCTTTCTGATCACACTCTCTAGTTTGTCGATCTTGGCCAACTTGTCCTGAATTTCCTGATCTAGCTGAACCTTTGGTTGAACTGTCTCCCCAAAATCTTCTTCTTCATGATGCTCTGGAGGTGGTGGTGGTGGATTAGTTAGCTGCTCAATCATTCTCATCATAGTGGCAAGTTGTTCTCGATTCTGCTCCCTGCTCTGATCCAAGGCAGCTTGCATTGCGGCCAATCTGGCTTCCATATCCGCTTCGTATGTCATATCTTCAACCCTAGTCGACTCGGCTGTTCCTTCTTCTAACCCTGATCTGACCAAACGGCTGTTCGGAGCTCTGACCCAGAAAGGAGTACAACTTTTCGGTCCTATCTTTTCTTATCTGGTTTATTTAGGGATTTTCAAATAATCAGGTATCTTTATTGCAAAAGAATTTTTCAAAGAATGATATAAGAAGGTGGATTTACAAAGATGGAAATCATAAATGGAAAATCATTTCCTTTTTCAAAAACATTTTTCTTAAAATCAAAGAAATCTTTTCAAGCTTTCAAAATTCTGAGGAAAACAAAACTTTTCTTTTTTAAAAGTATATTAGAGGCGTCGCACTCGTGAGTCGTATATGCAATGCTCGTGTAGTGCATGTAATGCAGATGAAATGCAATCTAATCTAAATGCAATGCACCTTAATCTAGCTTAGACCTAGCATATCAGCACATAAGCACATAAGATTCCTTGAGTATGCTAATCACCCTACTAATCCAATCATTATCCAAGGATTTTGAGTTTTGAAATTCTTGATGGTTCAGGTTTGAAAATTGAAATTTTTCATGAAAATCTTTGAAAGAGATGGGGAGATTTGTAATTTTCAAAAGAATTTTTGAACCATCAACGCTTGTGGTGAGAAATCATGATTCTTAAAAATTGAGGTGGGAATTTTGAAATTCTAAGATCTGAGAGGAAGATTTTGAAATTGAATCATCAAAGTGTGATCATGATTTCTGGAAATAGGAATTTTGAAATTCTCTAAAATCTAAGGAGAATTTTGGAAAGATTTTGTGAAAGTGAATCTCAAAGCAAATTTTCAAAAGGGATATTCTTGGAATTTTCAAAAGACTTGGGGTTTTTCAAAGAAGTGCTTATAATTTCAAAAATTTTCAAAATTGTCCTCAAATAGTGATTGGATGTTCGGATAAAGACCATACTACCCTAGAGGAATCCACCATACAAGGTTTGATGATGCCTTCGCATACACGTCCTCATCATCCACATAATCCCTTACGGGCAAGCGCAAATAATTCATCACATTGTCCTAATCAAAGATGATAATCAAGATCCTAATTGAAGGGTTCTATAGAAACTATATGCAAAGGCCGGGTTTTAGTCTCATAAAGGGTCCATTAGCAAGCTCAGCGGTGTGGTTGACCGCCTCCCCGAGGGCGTGCCGTTCACACATAGGCTCTATATACCGCACGCGGTACAAGGCTAACGGTGACTACATGCTACCAAAACTCTTGACAAATAGAGGAAAGAGGGCCCTCTATCTTCAAGGCAATGATCTCAAGTAGTCGCGGTGAAAGAACAATGCAAGTGCAAATGCAGGCAGAAACAACATGATTATTGAATTAATAACAAGGATATTCATTGGTTCAAGTCAAACCCTCGAAGAACAAGAAACCATCGGTTTCATGTTCAAATCCCCAGCAGAGTCGCCAGATTGTGGACCGCTGCGAATGGAGGAGGAGATCCTGACGCTCTCCCTCGATAGTGTCCCGGGACGGATCCCAAGGAGCACACTTAAGGGAAAACTAGGACTTCCTCACGCGATCCTAGAGACAAAGAGTCGCCACCTAATTTTTTATCGGGAATTAGGAAACCCAAGTTTGTCTCGCCCAAAATTGAATAAGGTTACTCGCCCTTCATTACCAGAAACAAGGTTCGGGGGTCTTGGTACGAGAGGGGAAGGAGCCCAAGCAGGACTAAAGCACCCCCTCCTCGCCCTACCGAATGGTAGGCCTTGATTCAAATATCCTTGTTATTAATTCATAATAGATGTTGTTTCCTCAAACATACTAGATAGGTATATACATGGCAAAAAGAAACATCTAATGAAAATCATTTCAAGAGACTAAATCAAGTAGAAAGCGGATGCTCATGCAATACAAGGGAGAAGTATACTCACAGTGGCTAGTCCCGCCCGGGACCGATGCAAATAAAGTAAACATGTCATGATATGCAAAGGGAACGAGAAGACTTACATTGGTTGACTCAAGCGGAGTTGCGAAAGCAAAAAGAATGGAAACGTGCAATGCAATCATGCAACAATCCTAGATAAGATGTCTCTAACAAATAATCATATAAACGGAGACTATCCTAAAGGAATTGTGTCGTTGAAATCAAAGTTGTAAACCTAGAAAAATTCTAAGAGAAAGGATAGAGATAGTACACGATACATGGGCACTAAGCCACATGTAGACGAGGCAAACCACAAATCGAAGTCCGGGTCCGAGGCACTTAATTCTCTGCACTAAGACACCAAAGAATACCCAAGCATTGCAAAAATACAAGCAAACAAATGATATGCATGATAAACAAAGAAAACATGTCATCAATCAAATTTCCAGATTCAGCAACCTCTAATGAATCCTATCAAAAGTGGTCTTAAACATGAGCTGGGTAAAAACCCTTTTACAGAAAGTTAGATACATGTCTTAGGGAACTTCTCCAAAAAGTGGGACCTCAATATCAATTTTATTGTTTGAGAAATAAATGTTTTGGGAACAGTGGATCAGGACTGTCCACTGTTCTTGTAAAAATCATAATTAAATCTACAAAAATCATATGAAGCTCTATTTGGTGTCAAAAGAAAGCTATTTCATTGTAGTATATGACAAAAATAAACCCATGGACATTCTGTAATCATAAGATGTCTGAAAAAGTGTTTTAAACAGACTCTGTTATTCTGGAAATTTGGTATCATTTGACAAATGAATGCAAATCATAAAAGAAATATAATAGAAGTTCATGAATCATGTTAACCAAGTTGATTTAAGCTTTTGATCTCTCATCCATTTATCCTAGGTGATTTCTAAACCAAGTTTTATTCATCAATTGTTGTTGAGTGATCAAGGTATGACCATTTTGTATACATAATCATATTTGTAATTAAACTTAGAAAATTCTAGAATAGTTGTATCAACTTTAAACGCTTAGAAAACGATCCTAACTCGATCGTATGCTCACGATTTTACATCGGCATATAGATATATGAGTTAGGAATCATCCCCAAAAAGCGGAACGTCGATAACTATTATAGATTTTCTGAAATTCAAGCACAAAGAGACGATGTTCAAATCTGTCAACCGATTTCTCAACAATTTCTAAAAATAGTATATGAATCCTAAAAGCTCTCAAAACGGACCGGATGAAAGCTAATTCATCAAAGTTTACCCAGAAAATTTGAAATCCATCAAACTATGGGTTTTGATGGACCAAATCTAATGGACAAAACCAATCTGCTTTGCTGAATTTTTATCTAGTTCATTTTAAAGTGTGAGGAAAACATTTTAGTGATAGTTGAAGCTTATTAGAGAGATCAAACTCATAGATCAACTTAATTATCATGATTCCCAATCAATTTAGCCCTCAAGTTCTATGAAGAACTTTTAGATCAAGGATCAAAGGGACTTATAAATATCATGTTGGAGATGAAATTCAATAGGAATTCTAGGTAATAGGAATAATCAAGAGATAGGTATGAACATAGAAATCATCCTTCTCATAGATCATATTTCCAAACCATCATGGAATTCAAAATAGATATATGTATATATATATAATCATGTATGCATGAATCTAAACTAAAATTGAAGAATGAAACCAAAATTGAAAATCAAAGTGAAAAACAATCTCTAATTGTAAATTATTAATAAAAATCAAAGAGATTTGGATCTAACTATGTGAGTGTGTGAAGAACATGAGAGGAAGAAGATGAGTGTTCTAATAAGTAGAAATAGAACTAAGTTAGATCCAAATCTTATAGATCTATATATACAAAGTAGGAATTAGAGATGAACTATAGTGTTTACCTCTTGGAGGATTCTCAATTACAAGACCAAAATTGATTTGAAGATCTTCTTCTTCAAGTGTTATTCAAGTGTTCTTCAAGCACTCATCCATGGAAGTTGAGGGAGGCAATTGATGTTCAAATTGTGGTCTAATTAGCCTAAGTTAATCTAAATTCAATTCATAATTTTCTCTCTCTAGAATTCACCTAAATTGAAAGTATATTCAAAGTATACTTATCTCTCTTGTATGTGCTTCTATGTGTGCTTGTATCTCCAAGTATATTCAAGTGTATCTCTTCCAAGTGTCTAGTGTGTTAAGATGTGATCTCATATGAGATGTATGAGATCTTATATAGAGTTTTGAAGACTTAGCTCTTAAGTTTCAGGGTTAAAACAGGATTTTTAGAGCTTAAAAGAGGGTTAAAATGGCCATTTCGGAGCCAAAACGCAATTTCCAGGCAATTTCCTCGCAGTGGGAAGCTTCTAGAAGGGTCTGGAACTCAAAAAGCTCCGTGGAGGACACAAATGGAAGTGGCGGTTATGGTGGGACCCGCCACCCCCATACCCAAAACCTCCACTTACTATTCTTGCTCCTCTGGTCACCCACAAACCCTGTTTCAAATTTCATGCGCACTGCTTTTCCAGATTTCTGTAAAAATGCTTTTTGGTGTCCGAAATCGTCCGTTTACGTACCGTTGGAAAGCTGTCAGGTTGAATTTCAGTATAAAAATATTTCCAGAGGTTTTATAATGAGAATTGAAGTCCAATTGAAGTCCGGAAGTCCTCCGGAACTTTCGTCGTCTTTTTGAAATCAAATGACGTCTTTTCCAAAATTGCTTTAAAATGTGCGTCGATTTCGAACTTTTCTTTAAAATTGAATCTCTGGATACCTAGAATACTGCGTTTAGAACACTTAATGTTCATATAACCCTGAGAGAATATGAATTCTGAGAGATGATTTTGACAAAACCGGGATTTATCCATGGAAAAGGGCTTTTCTGAGCTTGAAGTCACTTTCCGAAGTCCGATCTTCTGATTGTGTGGAATCCAGTACCTTCCACGGGGTACTTTTCATCATCGAATCCTCCAAGACGTTGTCCACCCTAAATCCTATCAGTGTGGTCAAAATTGGGTGTCTACACATGGCAGAGGCTGGAGATCACTGTTTCATCGTGATCTCCCAACCTGGGGGCTACTCAGACATGATCTGGAGTGTCGTAGATTCGTTTTTAATGTAAAAGTTCTTTAAGGGCATGTTTGGTTGTGATTTTAGCATGAAATCTATGAAAAAAATAATGATTTAAAGCTTCTACTACAATAACTATCAATTCTAACAGATTAAATTACGTTGTTAAGAAAATTGAATGTAATTAAACTAAGATTGCAGAACCTGGACTGGAAAAACTTTGATTCACCTCAAGAAAATCCAAGCCAAAATACGATTAAACCTTGATAAACCTATAAAACAAGTAAAAAAAACTCTCTATCTCTCTCTCTAAAACTGTTAAAAACAAAGTGGGCGTTCTCTGGGACATAAACATAACGAGTAATTATACATAAACCTAAAGCTAGGGTTAAAAACTCTATTTCTGCTGCGTGCGCATAAGTTCTGATAAAAGCCATGCTCGATCGATCGAACATCACTCGATCGATTGAACTTCTGGAATCTTCGATCACTTTAACTCTTTTTTATCGATCGAAAACTCGATCGCTTGAGAGATCTTCGATCGCTCGAGACTCTCTTTTCATGTTTGAATTGTCTTCCTTAAAATCAAGCATCCCTTTTATCCTGCTTATTCATTTCTTCACACGGCAAGCAGTGATCTACACAAATTATAGCTAAAATAATACAACTTCTCATAGATTAATCATATTATGTAAAAGCTAGCATTGTAATCCAAATTGCAGATTTGCAAGGGAGTTGTAGACTAAATTAATGTATTCTTTATTTTAGCGCGGTTGTATTTTACAAATACCCCCGCTTGTCACAACCCCCAACTAGCGAATTGCTAGTCCCTAGCAATAAAGCGAAAAATAAAAACAAGCTAAACTATTACTACAACGACTAAACTAAAACAAAATAAACTAAAGCAACTAATCTAAATAGGAAGAGAAACTACCTAACTCACTTTCACAGGAATCGCGGTTGCATTTGGCGAATGCAACGAGTTGTTAAACCCCTAGGTTTCCCCTAGTGGACGAGTGTTGTCTCGTGAGGGTTTACAGTGAATAATCCCACAAAATTCTCAATTTTAAATTCAAAAAGACATAGAAAAAAATTTAAACGCTCTCTTCCATTCAACTGTTAACTTAGCTCTACAAAGATATGTTAACCTTAAGCAAACCATGAAAGAGACCCACATACTCCTCATGTCACCAAGATAGGTATAACATATGCATCACAATTATGTATCTGTGTGTGTGTGTGAAGTTAACAGCTATGCATCCAACCTTATTTAGAGTTATTTTGGACTATCGTACCACTCAAACTAGCAATTTCAACTCAATTCTCACATCGGTTTATACTAAAAAATAAACGTCTCACAGAAACTGGCTTAATAATGATTGCACGTGCTATGAAAGCTTTGATAAGAGTGAATTTCTGGATAATAAATGCTTTCATACTCAACTCCACAAAAGATGGACATTTAGAGTGTATAGTCTCATGAATAGGATGCTACTTACTAGAGGAGCGAACTATCGTGGATAACTCAACTTACACGTTTGTGTTCAAACTAAGGCATTTAAGAATCATTAAGACTTTAGAATTTTGGGCTTTATGTAGAAGATATAGATGATGGATGGAAAGATTGCGCGTCTTAGCATATGATGGTGATTATCATCTCATTTTATTCTTTTCATTTTTTTCACATCTCCAACCAATTTTTATCCTTTAATATTCTCCTTTTTTTTAATTTTTTATTTTTGCAATAACATCCCACAACTACTCTCCTCCAATCACAACTTTGACAGTTTTTTATTATTGGATGCGCAATGAGGTCATTTAGAGTCAAGGTGAAGGATTAGGAGTTTATATTCCATAATGGATCAGGCATTATTAAGTCGGTGTGGGGTTTTTGAAATAGAATGGTTTCTATAGGTAAAGGGATATGGATAGTGGTAGGAAATGGATGACGATGGCTTAAATCATTTTCTTAATTCTTTAGTTTTAGCGTTACAGTGTTTATTGAGTTTTAGTTGGTAGGTCCTGAACGTTCCCCTCTAATAAGCAGCAAACATTAAAAAATTAATTGAGACTAGTGCAACGAATGTAATATACATAATCAAGAAAGACAATTCGAAGTTTATGTGAAAATTCCCTCAGAAATAAAGATTGGATCAAAAACTCACTAAGGATTAAATAGTTTTTACTACTCGTTCGTTTAGCACAGTAGTCGTATTAACTCATTATTAGGTTTTCAACATAGCTACCAACTAGTGCAATTTGATGTTGGATACATGAAAGGTCAACAAATGAAATCATCCTAGTGGAACTAGAGAAATGCGTGAACTTCATCCATAAAATGATGAGATTAACATGAATGTATCATTGCTTGATAACAGCTAAATAGAAGTGAATGTTCAAAGTTGTTCTACCAATAAAGTTCAGAAATTCTATTTATTTTATTACTATTATTTTTTTTAAGATCGAGATTGTATGATATGTGCAATAAAGTTATCCAGATTGCTAAGTATACACATGTGCAGGTGATGATTATCTATCTACATCCCACCCCCAACTGAAAATTGCGATGTCCTCAGAAGTTGATTTTCAAAAATAAATAGAGAGATATCACCTGATACAGCAAAGCAATAACCGCAAGCATAGCAATCTGTAAAGAAGACATACAAACTCCAAGCAGCCAAGATGAATAAAAAGTAAATATGAAAATAAAAGAAAATGAGATCCTTGCATAATATAAAAACTTATCACTGGGACAATAAAACAATAAAATCAGAGCAGTGATCGAAATATCCATCCTAATCACACAGTCTAAATTATCCACATACCCAAAAGAAAACTATGAGAGAAGAGAGAGAACAGAAATAAGCAAAATATAACAAAACTCCCACTCTCAATGGACATAATCTAATCATCACCAATATCGGATAGAATCATGATCGGTGCAGCAGGAGCATCTGCATCTCCACCCTTAGCAACAATAGTAGCCGTTTTTGGGTCACTCATAATTGGGTCAGCTGATGTAGAAAATGATGGGTCAGCCCCGACTGGAGGTGGTACAGATGATGATGATGGGGCATAGGGATCAGCAGGCGTTGGCGGTAGAGTAACAGAAATAGTAGGTAGCTGTGGATGTAGATGGAGCGGCAGGAGCAGAAGAAGATGGACCTTTGGTGGGCGGTGCAGAAGAATATGGATCTGTGGCGGGCGGTGCAGAAGGGGCAGTAGGTGGATGTGAAGTTGTGTGAATAGACTGAGTGACCCCTAACTGAACTAGTAATGCATCAAGCTAAGAGACGAGGTGATCAACCTTGCCCTCGAGCCACATCCGGGCCTCCCTCTCCTCAATGAACAATGTATGGAGAGTCTGGAGGGACACGGAAGACGACTCTCCCTGGGTGGGAGCCAGAGACCGCTGTCTCAGCTCGAACCTCTCAACCTCCTTAATAGGATCTCTCTCTTCATCAGACTCAGGCTCCTCAGCCTCGGAAGGCGTCCCTGAAGCTGCACCCTCTATATCGGTGCCTCCACCTCGCCTCCTTTCCCCTTTCTCTTTCTTTTCTGAGCATCCGAACGGCGGGAGGCCGTCTCTCCAAATCGGTTGGAGGAAGTCCGCACATCGTCAGTGCGCAATTGGGGAAGACCTGTCAGAGCAATGACCCGATGGATCGCCCAAGCACCTTTCAGGTGTTTTTTGGCGGCGATGTACCGAGTGGGGTAAATCATAAAATTAATATAGAGACGAGGCAAACAGACAAGCTGCCGCGTCCCTACAGCAAATAAAACACTTGCATACCAGGCGGCGATCTTTTCCTGGTAAGAGGTTACCAAGAGGCAGTTGCTAAGGGCAAGGTGAAGTATATGATGATCTGAACTTTCCTTCTTGCTCTTTCTCTCAAAAATCTCTCTACTATCCTCTTAATTTTGGAAAGTTTTGAAGGAGAATCAATATTGGCATGCCAACATTCTAATCATCCACACCTTTCAATGGAATATACACCTTCTATATATAGGCAATCATTAGGGGGCCATTTTAGGAAATTCGCAGCCAAAACCCTAATTCCTGCCGCCATTTTGAAGGTATAAACCGACCTACTTTTGGACAGACTGTCACAAAAATGTGGCACTCGGAGAAAAGGAGTGGCACTTGGCAAGTGCCAGAATGGCACTCGCCGTCTGCCGGAACGGCATTCAAAGAGAACCGGGCCGACACTCACGGAATGCCGCAGAAACCTTCATGGACTGCCGTCTTCTGTGAAATTTTCATTTTTTTGCGACATTTAGCGAAATTCGCAGCAATCATAGACTGTCGCTCCGGCACTTCATAGAGTGCCGCTGCGGCAACCCGTGACTACCGCAGCCTTTGCCACGTGTCGTTTTCTTCTATTTTTTTCCTTTCTTTCTCCCTTTTCTTTTTGTTTTGATTTGAAAAAGCCTTAGGAAGAGCTTGGATCACCCTTGGAAGTCTTGGATCATTCGGACGTTTGTCATCATCAGATCTTAGAGGTAATACTCCCCTTAATTTGACATTTGGTCAAAATTGGAGTGTCTATATTTTGCCCCTCTTCGGTAGAAATTGTGGATCAACGCGTGTCACAAGTGAATATCGAAGCCTGTGTGAAGACAAGCCTTTGACCAGACAGTCGAATTTAGGTAAAAACAAAATACGTTGCAAAAACGGCTACTGAAAAACAGTCTAAGTTGGTCGTGATCAACGGCGAGCTGCCTACGTATCCCCTCAGGAATCAGACCTAGGCGTAGTTCGGGCAAGGGTCAAACACACACAAGCGCAAGTAGTCACACAGATGGATGCACCTATCCTGTCGTGATGCACATGTTATGCAATGGTATTTTCTGAATAGACATGATTATGCAAACGCCATGCTTACCCTATATCATGTCTTCTCTATATATGACGCACGTGACATGACACGTTAGTCAGAGAAGATTACCACATGCTGACCGATGCAAAGACTCGTTGCACGGGTCGGGAAAATACATTTCTAACTTTGAAAACCAAGGGTTAACGCAAATCTGTTGTGAAAACCGAGAATGTAAGTCCGTTACACTCTCAACCACAGGAATGACATAAATCGATTACGAAGATCGAGAATATAAATTTGTTACATTCTCAAAACGAGGGTTAACGCAAATCTGTTACGAAAATCGAGAATTTAAGTCCGTTACACTCTCAATCACAGGATCGACGTAAATCTGTTACGAAGATCGAGAATATAAGTCTGTTATATTCTCAAAATGAGGGTTAACGCAAAACTATTGCAAAAACTGAGAATGTAAATCCGTTACACTCCCAACCACAGGATCGACGTAAATCTGTTACAAAGATCGAGAATATAAATCTGTTATATTCTCAAAACGAGGGTTAACACAAATTTGTTGCGAAAATTGAGAATGCAAATCCGTTACACTCCCAATAACAGGATCGACGTAAATTTGTTACGAGGAGCGAGAATATAAATCTGTTATATTCTCAAAACGAGGGTTAGCGCAAATCTATTGTGAAAACCGAGAATGCAAATCTGTTACACTCTCAACTAAAGGATCGACGTAAATCTGTTACGAGAACCGAGAATATAAATCCGTTATATTCCCACAAAGGGGGGGGGGACCACCTTCAGATTAATCGGGAGTCAAACAGACTCAAATTTAATTTAACTTTTCAAAATTTGGAGTCCACAAACTCAAATTCACATTTTCCAGATTTTGGGGGTCAACAGGCTCATCTTTGATTCAATTTTTCAAAATTTTGGAGTCCGCAGACTCAATTTTAATATAACTTTTCAAAATCAGGGAGTTCTCGGACTCAAATTTAAATCAAAATTTGGAGTCTGCAGATTCAATTTTATTTCAATCTTCAAATTTTTGGAGTCCACAGACTCGAATCTATTTTTCAAAATTTTGGAGTCCACAGACTCAAATTCAATTCAAATTTTTTCAAAATTTTGGAGTCCACAGACTCAAATTCAATTCAAAATTTTCAAAATTCGGGAGTCCTCGGACTCAAATTCAATTTAAATCAAAATTTGGAGTCCGCGGACTCAATTTTGTTTCAATCTTCAAAATTTTGGAGTCCACAGACTCGAATCTATTTTTCAAAATTTTGGAGTCCACAGACTCAAATTCAATTCAAATTTTTTTCAAAATTCGGTAGTCCTCGGACTCAAATTTAATTTAAATCAAAATATGGAGCCCGCAGATTCAATTTTATTTCAATCTTCAAAATTTTGGAGTCCACAGACTCAAATTCAATTCAAATTTTTCAAAATTCGGGAGTCCTCAGACTCAAATTCAATTTAAATCAAAATTTGGAGTCCGCAGACTCAATTTTATTTCAATCTTCAAAATTTTGGAGTCCACAGACTCGAATCTATTCCAATTTTGCGAAATCGAGAATTAGTTTGGTCCTAAAACCAACTCCGGGAGTCAAAAGCATAATGAGGGCAAAACCTTGGTGGCTTAAATTCAATTTTCAGGACCCAATTTGAAATTTGGGGGGAAAATGAAGGGTCTGTTAACCGCCTCAAATGCGACACATGCTTAATTCTACGACAGTCTGTGACTACCGCACAGCACTCAAGGAATGCCACCGTAGCTTTCAGAGAATGCCGCATGGCACTTCACTAACTGTCGCGCACAAAAACCGAGTGCCTCATTTTGCGGGCGGCAGCTTATACCGAGAGATCATTTTCATTTTCATTCATTCTCTCAATCCTCTCTCAAATCGAAACCTCTCTAGAGAAAAAAAAGATTCTCTCGTCCTCTCTTTTGTATTGATCTACGGTACTCACAGTTTAGTTCTGTTCTATCAACACTAGTATTATTCTCATTTTTTTTAATTGTTTTTCTAAATTTGTTCATGAATCTGACTACAAATCCCTTTTTCTTTTTGACAGATCATGGCGAGCAGTTCTGGCAGTAGGAAGAAGGTGAAGTATCGCGCCACTCCCAACCCCGATGCCATGCTCTTACTCTTGGATCCAGACGAGCATTTAACCGCCCACGCGTTCAAGCGCGAGGTAAACGTGCCCTTCTCTATTCTTCTTTGCAATTCTTACACCGTATGAACTTTATGAATGGAATGTGTAATCGATGCAACTTCAAATGCCTCATTTCTAATGCAAATGCTATGCTTGTGGTGCTCTCGAGCGTCCTGATTACTTTAACCAATCCTTATTCATATTTTGTATTCTTTTATCCTATTTCTTACGAACTTTATGGGCGCGGGGAAAAAAAAAAAAAAACTTCTCATGAAAATGAATGCTATGCTCTTCTTCTTCTTCTTCTTCTTTTTTTTTTCAAAACCTCATATCTTGAAAACGCAGATATTGTTTATTATTTTCTTTCATTTTACTTGTCTCTCCTCGTCTTTTGTTTCCCATTTCTTCCTTATTTACTGACATCAAATCTTGTGATTCTTTTTTGCAGTTATAGCCCAAGGTGTTAAAGGGGCACGGCAGCCTGGCTCATGGCTTTGAGTGGTACGGGGAGCTGAGAGAGACCGTACAGGGATTCGTCATGGCTGCAGGTTTTGGAGACTTCGTCAAATTCTTGACGAAGAGCTCCAATGACCTACGACAGATTCACGCACAGGCGGAGAGGTTGTGGGATACCACCAACACCTTCCACTTCAACTTTGGAGAGATGACGATGACTCCCCTGGACTTCAGCATGATTACGGGGATCCTATTCGGAGGAGAGCCCTTACAATACATGGACGTGATTGTGGACACGCGGTGTTCCACCGCTTTGTTTGTTTTTCGTTTAAAATTTGATTTTGATCAAAGAAAGAGAAAAGGTACGTTGAAAACAGATACAGAGGTGCCACTTGGTCTTTAAGGAACCAAGAAACCTAAATTTGACTCACCCAAGCGGACAAGGGCACCGGCCCTTCATAACCAAAGAACTTGGTTCGGTGTTTTGGTACGAGAGAGGAAGGAGCCTTTGTCACGACTAAAACACCCTCAACTCGTCCCGTCTTTAGACTGGCCTCAATTAGCATCCAAATAATCATCTTATACTATGTATGGTTCGACAATTAATACTATGATAGTATATTACATCACATAAGAAAATTTGAAGTAGAAGATCTAAAGATAAGATATCATTCATAAGATCTAAGTCAAATATCATACAATGCAAAGTGAAAGATCACACAAATAAACCTAGGAAAAATTGTCTAATCGTGTAACAAGTAATTAAGTTTCCCTAATCTAAAGGGGACATGAATTATTCTTGAAACAAATAATCAAAGAAATCAAAATATGTTTAGCAAGCTAGTATGATGCATGTTAATATTTGAGAAAAGAAGATCTCTCAATCCCCGGGACGGATGAGAAAGGATGATTAGATCGAGGGAAAGCATGAACGTGTGATCATGATCATTCCTTATAATCTTCTTAGGTTAGGAGTTACAAAAATCCCAAATCTTGCATGAATGCAATGTATGTATCTAGAATGTGCCAAGGTTGTAGGGTGTTTAGTGTTCATGGATTCCTAGAATGACTTAGAAGTCTAAAATGTGTATGAATGAATGAATGAAATCAACATGGGATATGTACAAATGTAGTATGAACCACTTCCTAAGATATGAACCAATTTGGAATACATATAAGCATCAAATCAAAGAATGAAAGTTAAAATATGCTTGCTGTGAATAGTGGACAGAACAGTAGCTAGATCTTTTGAAAATTGAAAAGAGGGGTTAGGAATGTTTTCAGTGCATGATATTTGATGGAGATCTTCCTTATTGTGTCTAGAACACTACCCAAAAAGCCAATCTTTAATAACTGTCACAGATTGAGAGAAATCATATCAACAATGAAGGTCACTCAGAAACAGAGTCCGTACTGTCGACTGAAATGTTGAAAAATCTTAGAATATGAAACCAGATGATCTAGGGACCCATTGTATACAGAAAGTTTCCTAAGACATTGAAGTTTATGGGAAAAATAAGTTGGGACCACCCAGTTTGAAAAAGTGTTCTGAAAAAGAAGTTGGAAGTTAACCAAGCTGCTGTGACAGTAAAGGCAGAATGTCTGAAAGGAATGTTTGGGTCCAAATGGACCATTTTCAAGTACTTCCAAGTCAAACCAAAAATCATGGGTGTTCTCCAATGAGTTAGGAAGACTTTCCAAGTGGCCTTGCATCCATATGTTGAGTATGGAGTTCTAGAAAAATCTTTGAACTCTGATTACTCACTGTTTTGGCTCACTGTTTTGAAAATCTTTGAGAAAAACTAGAGTTTTCTTTCCTTGAGATTAAAATGAGGGGGTTTTGAGACGGGTTTTGAAATAGATATTTTGAAAGCATATTTTCAATACTCAATGAAGGTTATAGCCACTTAAAATGCCACCCTCAAACTCATCATCAAGAACCTCCAAGATTGTTGGAGAGATTTATTTTTATTTTGAACATAACTTCATGAATACCTTGGAGGTTTTGAAGTTATGATCATCATCTATCAAACATGTTTTTGAGGTCAAGAGCTACTATCCATAAGGATTCACTCACCCCAAAATTCATGTCATCATTTAGATGATGATGGACTAGTAAGCAAATAAAGAAAATAAAAAAGAAATGAGATGAGAAGAGATGAACATTATATAAGCAAACAAGCAAATAGATAGCAATCAATAGATGATATTCATGATGTATAGAACTTGTAGTTTGGTGTTTCACTCATATGTAATGACATTGGACATGGAAGAAGCTTCTACTCTCTTAAATGCTCACTAAAATGGTGGTTGGGTGTATTGAATGTTGAAGTAAATGGGAGTAATGAAGTAAAAATAAAGTTTAGAACTCACTTTTGTTTTGAAAATCAAAGAAGGAAGCTTCTTTTCTCTCTATTCTAACCTTATCTCTACAACTTTCTCTCCCAAACTTTTTCTAAGCTTTCATTTGACTCCCCCAAAATGAAGAGCAATGAGGGGTTTAAATAGGCCGACTTGGGGTGGTTTTGGGGTTTTAGAAGTATTACCATTGGCTCCAAACATCTGAAATCATAAAACTATGTCGTTTTGGTTTTTAATTAATCAAAATGGGACCCCAAAATTATTTACAAAAACACACTGTTCTGGAGGGGAGTGTCGCGGCAGCAGTGGGCCAGTGCCGCGGCGGTACTGCTCCTCCCTCGTCCAGATAATGCTGTTTAGGCCCCCTGAGGTTCCGGTATTCGCGAAAAGGCCCTATTTCGTCCAAAATTCACAGAAAATGCGTATGAACTCCAAACTGAGGTTGTGATATACCGTTGGAAGAGTAATGGAGTCTAATTTACATAAAAAATAGTTCGGGGATAGGTCACTATGAAAAGTTTTGCGGTATTTGCGATAAAACCAATTTGATCGCCTTTTTCGCCTTCAGAAATTCAAAATAGACTCGTTTTAAATCTGAAAATTATGTGCGATATACCGTTGGAAAGCTATTGACCTCTAGTATCCATGAAAAATATTTGAAAATTGTTACGGTGCCCCGATTCCAAAGTCAAATTTTGGTCAAACTGGTCAAACCTGGGATTCCCGGGAAGTTCTGAAAATCTCCGGGAGTTCCCAGGAGCTGACGCTTTCGCTCGATTTTCTTTTGAAACTCATTTTAACACTTTTCTCATGATTTAGAATGATTCAGGTTAATTTGGACGATTTTGGTCAAACTTGGTCAAACTTGGTCAAACTTTGGTCAAACCTGGTCAAACCGGTCAACTGGGACTTTTCGGGAACTTCCGGGACTTCCGGGGGTCTCTGGGAGCTGACAATTTCATCCGATTTTACATAAGAACTCATTTTATCACTTTTCTTATGATGTAGCATGTTTCCAGAACTTTTGGTCCAAATCTGGGAGCTTTTGGGCTTTCAAGGGCATTTTGGTCATTCTCAGCATTCTGAGAGATAGAACTAACTTCCAGGAGTCCTTTTAAGTCTTTTTGATCATTATGAACCACCAAGCTATGGGTCTCCTAAATCTGATAGCCGATAAAACGGGATGTCTATAGTTTGCCCCTCTTTGGCATGAACTTGCGAGGTAACGCATGTCGCAAGCGAGTGCCAAAGCTTTGAAGAGACAGGTCTTTTGGAGGCTATAGATTTAGGATAAAAAGCGTTGCAAAAGATGCAATGATGCTGACGTCTAGTGCTGGTCGTGCTCTGCGTGAGCTACCTACGTATCCCAGGGGGAATCAGATCAGGGCGTAGTTCAGGCACAAAGGGGCAAATCACGTATGCACAACGAGACAGGCAGATGCTATGTTATGAGGAGGATATGCGATGCATGGATGAATTGTGTCATGAGTCCTATTATGCCTATTGTTATGATCCTAGTATGAGCAGGTATTGTAGGGTGTGCCACTCTGAGTGGGCTGGTGTTGTGCTGGTGACTGTGATGTGGATGACTCGGATGAGGACACCAAGGTTTAGAAGGCTCTGGGTCTAGGGGCAAACTTCTGAATTTTGGGAAGTGTGCTTCATAAGCAAACGTAATTGGATGTGGGGTCCCAGAGGACTATAATCGGAGATGCCATTTGACAGTTAATCGACGGACACGGAAGCCCTGGAAATTAAGAGACAGACACAGAAGTCCTGAGACGTTAAGTGATGGACATGAAATCCCGAGATGTCAAGCGATGAACATGGAAGCCCCATTAATGGACATAGAAGCCACGACATATTTTGACCTAATGATGATTAATGAACAGACAATGTACGAATCGAGATGATGAGTCGACAATGGACTATTGTGATTATCATGGATCGGATCAAATAGTTGGGCATACCGTGATCGGAAGAAGTGTCGATGCACGAATCGAGATGATGAGTCAATAGTGAACTACTGTGACTATCATGGGTTGGATTAATGATGTATTAATCGAGAAGACGAGTCGATAGTGAACTACTGTGACTGTCATGATTGAACTGACGGTGTATGAATTGATATGTCTGTTGGGGATTAAACTGAATCTACTGGGGATGAAGCGACTCTTTCTGGGATCTCTCTTCAACTACTTCTCTTGATCGGAATTCAAGTTCGAATCCATCAAAATCTTTTGGCGCTCAATCCAAGAGGGTCGGCTGGGGCCGCCGGGAGCTGGTATATTTCTGTTTCTGTCCTCGGGGGATGATATAGGGTTCTCGGAGAATCTCTCTTTTCTTGATCGAGAACCAGGACCCATCTCTGAATCTCTCACGGTTGATCAAATCTTTCGACGCTCAATCCAAGAGGGCCGGTCGGGGCCTCCGGGAGCTGGTATCTTTCTGTTTTTGTCCTCGGAGGATGATCTAGGGTTCTTGGAGAATCTCTCTTTTCTTGATCGGGAACCAGGACCCATCTCTGAATCTCTCACTGTTGATCAAATCTTTCGGCGCTCAATCCAAGAGGGCCGGTCGGGGCCTCCGGGAGCTGGTATCTTTCTGTTTCTATCCTCGGGGGATTATGTAGGGTTCTCGGAGAATCTCTCTTTTCTTGATCGGGAACCAGGACCCATCTCTGAATCTCTCACGGTTGATCAAATCTTTCGGCGCTCAATCCAAGAGGGCCGGTCGGGGCCTCCGGGAGCTGGTATCTTTTTGTTTCTGTCCTCGGGGGATGATGTAGGGTTCTCGGAGAATCTCTCTTTTCTTGATCGGGAACCAGGACCCATCTCTGAATCTCTCACGGTTGATCAAATCTTTCAGCGCTCAATCCAAGAGGGCCGGTCGGGGCCTCCGGGAGCTGGTATCTTTCTGTTTCTGTCCTCGGGGGATGATGTAGGGTTCTCGGAGAATCTCTTTTCTTTTGTTTCGGTGCATCAGTCAAAATCCAGGATTCGTTATCAGAACTCTCGTGTTTGATCAAAATTTGCGACGGTTGTCCTGAAATAGCCGATTCGGGCCTTCGGGAGTCGATTTTTCTCAGTTTCTGCCTACTGGAGGTAGCCCCGACAACTTTTGGACTATTGGGGGTAAAACCCCATAAATCTTGATCGAAATGGGCCACCGGGGCGGATCAGGGCCAAAAATGGGCTGAAAAAGGCCAAACGGGGCGAAACGGAGCGAAGCGGGACCCGCGGGGGGCAGTACCGCAGCGGCACTGGGCCACTGTCGTGGCAGCATTTGTCCAGTGCCGCGGCAGCACTGGTTGGCTGGACTCCATCTTTGTATATCTCGGGTTTTTGAGCTTTTCAAGCTCATTCTTGGCCATTTTGGGGTGTTTTTGGAGCCAAAATCCGTCAAAACGTAGCTTATACGCGCTCAGGTGAGTAATCTTTCCCCGTGGTTGGATTTTTGATTGCTGTTTTGGTTTGCTCAAATTTTCAAGAAGAAAGTTTAACTTTGACTTCCATTTTCTTTGTAGATCCATGGCTTCGAGCTCAAGGAGACCATCTAAGAAGGCCAAGGAACGAATGAAAGCCGAGATACAGACCCCGGACTTGATTTTACGGGACCCCCAACGTCATCTTTTGGCCGCAGCTCTAGCGAGCTTGGTATGTGAAACTTTCGACAATTTAGTACCACTTTCATGTATTGTGCTAGTTTTGTGAGCCGTAGTGTGCTCCTAGAGATCGTTAGAAATCCGATTTGTGTTTAAATGTTGATTTCGTGAATTTGGACTTCGGGTCATGAATAGTGATTTTGTGCATCATTTTTGTCATATTCGTTGTGTGTAGGTGCCAGAAGTGACATTGAAGGGCCACGGTAGCCTCACTCACGCTTTCCTATGGTATACTCAACTCTCGCCCACCGTCAAGAGGATGGTAGATGATGCCAGGTTTGGAGGCTTCGTCCGTCTGGTTTTGAAAAGCAGCAACGATTTGGCACACTTTTATGCTCTGGCTGAGAGGTGGTGGGACACCACCAATACTTTTCCCCTGCCATTTGGTGAGATGACCATGACGCCTTTTGATTTTTCCATGATTACCGGCTTGAGGGTTGGCGGGAAACGCCTGATTCTGGATTACTTCTATGAGATCGACCCGGAGGCTATAGAGATGTTGATTGGGGCTGTTCCCCCTAATATGGAGAGGCACTGGTTTCCTTGTGGCTGGCTTTACCGGGCCTATGGCAGAGGGAATCACAATCTGAACAATTCCCAGCTTTTGAGAGTATACCTTCTGTATGTCCTTGGTTGCTCGATCTTTGCGACACGGAACGACCGGGTGAGCTTGAGACTCCTTTCTTGCTTGGCGACCATTGATGAGATCCCTTCCTACGACTGAGGTGGTGCTGCCTTGGCCCATCTTTACAAGCACATGGGCGAGGTCTCTCGGGGCGATGTTAAATCGACAGGGGGATTCTGGCGAGCTTGGGAGGTATGTACTGCATCTTCTTTCATCTTTTGGCTTTTCGATTTCTGTACTCTTTCTGAATTTCTCTTTTGTCTGTGCAGCTTTGGAGCTTTGAGTACTTGAAGATGTTAGCCCCCTCCCCTGCGGATGAATCGGGTGAAGACAAGGATGGCATGGCTCCTGTGCCTCTGTTCCCACGAGGCTTGAGACGACGGAGGGATGTTGTCAGGGTGAAGAGCGGGGCTCATCGAATTGTTTTGCTCAGAAACTTCTTAACCAAGCTGATGGTTGCTGGTGTTGATTGGAGGCCTTGGGAGCGCGTCACCTATGCTGCCCCAGAGGAGATTCAAGCAATTAAGTCTCTTTCCTCTTTCCGACTCCTGATGGAGAGTACCGAGTACAGGCAGTGGTTGGTGGTTCTAGGTATCGCGTCCCTCATAATCCCCCTGCGATGGATGCTAGTGACCTTTCTGGTGATGCTTTGCTAGCGGCCTTAGCTGGCACCGACGTTTGGGATCATTTCCTCTCTGAGACCGGCTATGAGGCTTACCGTGGCCGCTTTCTGATGCCCAACTTCCTATTCCTAGAGGTGAGTTTTCTTTTACGTTTTTGTCTCTATCCGTTGCCTATGTTTTTGACTCATCTTTTTCCTAACTTGTTTTGTGCCTACAGCTTCGCGAGATGTATAAGAGATAGGCTCCTCCGTCTTCCGATCCTATCCCTCCTTGGGATTGGTCCGTCAATGTTCTAGGCGCTGATGGCACTCCCCAGGTGATGGAGGTGCCATGAGTCACATGCGGGTACCCTACTCAGCCAGCGGGCGTCCTCAATGTTCCTTGGAGTTACGCTAAGGAGGGTCACGCCTTGGCGGCTAGCTTATGGTCATTGGTCCTCACATGAGACCATCGAGTATGTCTCTAATTTTGCGCTTTCTTAAGGTTATGAGGTTCTAACCCTGGATTTTACCCTTCACAGATGGATGGTATGCGGCAATTCGCCGCTAATCAGATGGCGTCCTTGGTAGGTTTCTGACTCGACTCTGTTTTTGCTCTTTTTGTTGTTTCCCTACTAATTGCCTTCCTTTTATTTGTGTGTGCAGTAACGTGGAGGCGGAGCTGGCTCATCGAGGACTGGTACAAGGTGCAAAGGTGGTAGGAGGAGGCCGTCGCCGACATACACTCCGGGCGGTCCGACAAAGGACGAAGAAGAGGAGGACTGAGGCCTCCCAAGCGGGAACTTTATATATATATATATATTTTTTATGTTTTTGATTGGGTTGTACTGGTGATATGACTATTTGGACAGTGTAGGATGATGTGTGGAACAGTTTGTGACCTTTGACAGTGCATTATGATGTCTTGCCTTTTAGGCCAGATAACTTCCGGTTTGAAGGCGTAGTTGTGTGCTTGTTTTAGTTGATGATCGTGTGATGATATATATGTGCACATGTGATCGTTGGATGTTACTGCGATGGGCAGTTTTGTGATAGTGAGTGTTTTTGCCTTACAGGTGGGATAGTCCGTGAAACGGGGAGGTGCTGCCGAAATTTTGAATTTTTGCTAGAGCCACGACAGAAAATATGGCTTTGTATGATCCCGCTCAACTCACAGCTTGGCTAAACATCACGGATGGCGTGGAACGGATCAACCTCTTCAGCTACGGCTTGACCGAGCTATTCTCTCTTTGCCAGATGACCCTGAACACTGAGTTCTTGCGTGCTGCTATTGCCTACTAGGACCCGGTGAACCATGCCTTCAACTTCAATGGCCTGGAAATATGCCCCCTGTTTGAGGAGTTTTGTGCTATTCTCGGCTATGATTCTGACTCTGACCTGATTCTCCCTTCTGCTGATACCCTTAGTCCTACACGAGGCTTGGCTGAATATCTGAATTGTTCCATCACTATTTCTCGCCGGCTGATTCTAGGTGAGGTTCTTGACATTGCTTCCATTATTGCCCGATATGCCAGTCTTGGGAATCCCAGCGTGTATGATGCTACTCGTAGGGCTGCTCTGATTCTGTGCATGACTTTGCACTTCTTGTTCTCAAGTACTTCTAGCGACTTAGTGCATGTATGTCTCGGACTGAAGGCAGGTAAGAACCCCATGGCTATGGTTCTGGCTGAAACCTTGAATGGCTTGGATAATGCCTTCAGCCAAGGGACTCCTCTTCTTTCTGGGGTGCCTTTGGTGTTACAGTCCTGGTTATACGAGCGCCTCCAACTGTGGACGGGTCGTATACCACCGGTTTACTTTCGTCGAGCCGTGCTTTACCCTCACTACACTTTTGTTGATTGGGTTAACATGATGGGTGCTTTATCTAAAGTGGACATTTGCTGGATTATGGGGCATTGGGACCTTTTTGCTATTACCACGAGCCTCAGGGGTCACCAGAGAGTGTGGTTGATGGGTATGAAAAAGACTTCTTTCTATCATCCTCGCCATTTGGCCAGACAGTATGGGCAGGTTCAGGAGGTTCCCCGGGGGTATACTGAGAGGGTCTTTGCTTCCAAGATCAGGGCTGCCACTATTGCTGCTTTCATTGATGGTTGGACTGACCGAGTAAAGGCCTACTTCTAAAGACCTTTGAAGAAATAAAAGACACAAAGATAAAACCAGACCTGACTAATTCTGCTCATTCCTCCAAGTGTCTTTGAGCATGTGTGAGTGCTTTTTTTTTTTTAGAGAGACTTTTATTTCTTTGATCATTCCTGCTTATGTAATATTCAAAGTTTGTTTATCGGTGAACCTTGGTTACTTTGGGAATCTTATTTTATGCATTTTAGCTTTCTAAAAACATTTTGTAATCGAGATTTCAATTAAATGTTGCTTTTGGTACTTGCTTGGGCATGCTAGGACGATTAGAGGCAAACGAGGCGGGTGGGATATGTATGGTTGTGAGGCAAACGAGGTAGGTGATTGACGTTTGCCCCTAGTTTAGAAAAGGTTTAGGCAAACAAGGCGTGTGGCCGAAGTTTGCCCCTAGTGTGGAGGGTGATTTCTGGGTTATGGTAAGGACCGCGACTTTATTTTTCTCGTACGCCCATAATTTTGCCTAGGCACTAATTAGGTGACCTAGCGAGCTCTTTTCTCTCTTTTGTTATTGCTCACCTTGGATTTAACTCTAACTTTTGCCTAGGCGTCCTTTCGGATTTTCAACCTAACGAGCCATCCTTCTTTTCTTTCTTGAAAGTCTGCCTACGTACCCCCAAGCGGGGATCAAGTCCAATGTAGTTCGGGCCATGGTTGGAAAGAAGCGGGTTGATTTTTAGGTAGGTGGGGTGACAGAACCGACATGGTTGCCTACGTATCCCCGAGTGGGAATCAGGTCGAGTGTAGTTCAGGGGCAAGGTCCGAAAGAAAATGGTTATGGGGAATGGTCAAGCATAGTACTTTTTGATTGGTTCTTTGAATTCGACACCGTCGAGGTCCATGAGATAAGTTTCTCCTCCGGAAAGAATGGTATTGACGATGCAAGGGCTGACCCATTTGGGTTTAAACTTCCCTCGGGGATCAAAGATTGGAGCTCGCAATTCCTTAAGGACAAGGTCGGCCTTAACAATCTTCCTTGGACGAACCTTTTTGTTGAAAGCACGGGCTATCCTTTTTTGATAGATTCGGACATGGTCGATTGCCGCTAGGCGCTTTTCATCTATGAGAGCCAATTCTTCGTATCTTTCCCTCAACCAATCTGACTCCAAAATTTCACATTCTGCCATCACACGTAGGGACAGTAGTTCTACCTCGACTGGAACTACTACTTCCATCCCATACACTAGTGAGTAAGGAGTTACTCCCGTTGACGTCCTTATCGATGTTCTGTACCCCCAAAGTGCGAACGGTAGCTTTTCATGCCAGCCTTTGTAGGTATTGGCTGATTTCTGCAGTATGGCCTTGACATTCTTATTTGCAGTTTCGACTGCCCCATTAGTCTGCGGTCTGTACGGTGATGACTTGTGATAAGTGATTTTGTATTCTTCGAACAGATCCCTGACTTTCGATTTGAAATGACTTCCGTTGTCCGAAATAATCTCGTGGGGGACTCCATAACGACAGATGAGATTTCTTTTGATGAACCTGGCCACTTCCTTGGCCCCCAACTTGCTGTAAGATGCGGCTTCTACCCATTTCGTGAAGTAGTCGATGGCCACCAAGATGTACCGATTTCCATTTGAGGCTTTTGGAATGACTTCACCGATGATATCGATTCCCCAGGTTGAGAATGGCCAGGGTGAGGTCATGCTGTATAGAAGGGATGGTGGTACATGCATCATGTTTGCATGGATCTGGCACTTGTGACACCTTTTTACGTATTCACAACAATCTTTCTCCAATGTTGTCCAGTAGTACCCTTGTCTAATAATTTTCTTGGCCAGCATGTGACCGTTCATGTGCGAACCGCAGACCCCCTCGTGTATTTCCTCCATCATTCTTCTGGAGCTTTTTCCAAACAAGCAAGTCAAGTTGTGACCGTTGTATCCTTTCTTCAGCAGTTTCCCACCGCAAATGATGAATTGCGCTGCAAATCTTCGAATGACCCTTTTGTCTTTCTCGGTAGATTCTTGGGGGTATGTCTCCTTTTCTATGAAATCCCAAACATCCTGATACCATGGTGTTCCATTCTCTTCTTCTTTGATTATGGCGATTATGTTGAACGAGGGCTCGTACTTTTGCTCAATTACCAAAGGCATCATCTTGACTCCACAGGAATTTTGATCATGGAGGCTAAGGTAGCCAATGAATTTGCTAGCCGGTTCTCTTCCCTGGGTAAGTAGAGGAATGTGATGTTCTCAAACTGCCTCTTGAGTTGATCGAGATGATCATGATAGGGCTTCAACCTTTCTTCTTTTACTTTCCATTCTCCTCTAGCTTGTGATATGATGAGGTTTGAGTCCCCGAAGATGTGTAACTTTTGAACTTTCAGCTCTAAGGCTGCTTCCATTCCCAGAATGCATGCTTCGTATTCAGCAGTGTTGTTGGTGGAGTTATAATTGAGCTTGACTGCCAACGGAGTATGGTCCCCGCTTGGTGACACTAGAATCATTCCTACTCCGTATCCTTTCATGTTGGCTGCTCCATCAAAGTACAACTTCCACTGTTCTTTCTTGATTTCCATGATATTTTCGTCCGGGAATGGAAAGTCCCCACTTTCTTTGGAGTCAACGACATGTTCTGCGAGATGCTCAGCTACAGTTCTCCCTTTTACCGATTTGCTTGTAACATACTTGATATCGAATTCAGATAGTAGGAGTAACCAACAGGATATACGACCGGTCAGGGCGGGTTTTTCGAGAAGGTATTTTAGAGGATCCATGCGGGATATGAGCACAACCGGGAAGGCCAGCATGTAGTGCCTCAGTCGGAGAGTGCACCAAACCAAGGCCCAACATGTTTTTTCGAGGGTAGGGTAGTTAAGCTCATACCCAGTCATCCTCTTGCTGAGGTAGTATATGGCTTTTTCAGAGTGGCTTTCTTCTCCTTCTTGGGCTAGCATGCAACCCATGGCATTTTCGGAGATGGATAGGTAAAGGAATAAGGGCTTATGAGGAGTAGGTGGTGAGAGGACAGGCGGATTTTGAAGGTAGGCTTTTATTTTGTCGAAAGCGGCTTCGCATTGGTCATCCCATTGGAACTTTTCTCCTTTTCTCAGCAATCGGAACAAAGGATCGCATGTAGTTGTGAGCTTGGAAATAAAGTGGCTGATGAATTGGATTCTTCCGACGAACCCCCTTACTTCTTTTTCATTCTGTGGTGGTGTCATTTCTAGGATTGCCTTGATCTTTGAGGAATCCACCTCTATTCCCCTTTGTGTGATGAGAAAACCCAGGAGTTTACCAGAGGTCACACCGAAAGTGCATTTCTTTGGATTCAACCTCATCTTGTATTTGCGCAACCTGTCAAAAAACTTTTCCAATGCTACCAGGTGTCCTTCTCTGTCCCTGGACTTCACGATCATGTCATCTACATACACTTTTACTTCCTTGTGAATCATGTCATGCAGCAGAGTGGTGGCAGCTCTTTGGTAGGTTGCCCCAGCATTCTTGAGTCCGAAAGGCATTACTCTATAACAGTAGGTTCCCCAAGGGGTGTTGAATGTCGTCATTTCCCGATCTTCTGGCGCCATTAGAATCTGATTGTACCCTGAGAAGCCATCCATGAATGAAAGTAGCTCATGTCTAGCGGTGTTGTCCACCAAGACATCAATGTGGGGAAGCGGGAAGTCATCCTTGGGACTGGCTTTGTTTAGATCACGGAAGTCAACGCACACACAAACTTTTCCATCCTTCTTCGGGACCGGCACGATATTGGCAACCCATTCCGGATATTCGGTGACAACGATGAACCCTGCCTTGAACTGCTTCTCCACTTCTTCTTTAACCTTGAGTGCCCATTGCGGCCTCATGAGCCTCAGTTTCTGCTTGACAGGTTTAGAATTGGGGAGGAGGGGAATATGATGTTGGACAAAGTCGGGATCGACCCCAGGCATGTCTTCGTAAGACCAAACAAAAACATCTTTGAATTCTTTTAGCAAGAGGGCTAATTTTTCTTTTTCTTCTTTATTAAGAGTTGAGCCAATTTGCACAATTTGGGAGTTATCTATTTCACCTAGGTTAACTGATAAAGTATCCTCGATTATTTCATAAGCAGGTGGTTTTTCAATTAGTTGCTTAAGTTCGATTGGGAGATCCTCGGAGGGATCTGTGCATTCACAAGTATTAGACACAGAGGAGTAAGCAGAATCGTCTTTCATTTCATTCATGACGGGTAAAGTGACTACATTGGACAGTGGTGGGCTTACAGCAGCCGACTCTGGTACAGACTCGATAATCGGTAGTACAGACTCTGGGGGAACAAGGGATAGGGAGACACAAACAGATGACTCTACAGCCTGGTTGCTCAGACCCTCCTCAGCTGGCTTGATCTGATCATCTTGGCTCTTGGCCCTCTTTTCTTCCTTCTTCTCAGCGGATTCCTCCCACATTTTCTTGATGGCTTCAATGTCCTGGTATTTCAACCAGTCTTCCTCCGGGGTCTTCTCAATTTCTTCGGGATAGAACGGATCTTGATATGGGGGCCTTTCGCAGTCAACGAAGATTTCAAGCCCGGGGTGTCTTTTCCCAGTGGTTTGATGGATCCAGGGTTCAAGGAATCCGAAGTAGGGGAAATCATCCCCTTCTTTGATGAATTGTCCATTCAAGGTCTTGCGTTATGGTGGGAGACCCTTTACCCTTTTCTTCCATGGCCTCTGTAGCTCGACGTATTCTTCAGTGGGCTTGTACCCCAACCCAAAAGTGCCTTGTTGCCCTTTGATCTGAGGGAACTCACGAATCCCTTGCTGGCGTCGGCCCAATCCCATTCCGGGGAAGTAGTTCATTTTACGGACAATGTTGACAACTGTAGAGTGGACCTCGGGGAACCTGTCTTCGTCATTGATCATGTGGACTTCTTCCATGAAGAATCCCCCGATTTCTCCTTCTTCTAGCTCAGGTATTTGGATTTCGAAAATGGGAGCGTAGTTCGGGAAAGCTTCATTACCCTAACTATTACCGAGAATGATTTTCACTTCCTTCTCATGAATGTACTTGATCATTTGGTGCACAGTGGATGATACGGCTTTGTTGACATGCAGCCAGGGCCTTTCGATCAACAAGTTGAACGAGGCAGGTATGTCCATGACTTGAAAAATCTCAGTGCTTACCAAAGATCCTACCCGGATTTATAGAGAGACAGTCCCCATCACATTCCTCTTGGTGTTATCATAGGCCCTCACGGATTGCATAGATGGTGTGATGTCAAGGACATCGACCCCCAAAGCTGTGGCGGTCCTCAGGGCACAAACATTTAGGGCAGAACCTGTATCGACCAGACAAAATGGTACCTGCTGTCCCTTACATCCGACAGTGATGTACAATGCTTTGTTATGTGCAGATCCTTCTGGTGGCAGGTCCTCATCAGAAAATGTAATGATCGGGTTGGGGGTAAGCGCGCCCAAGAAAGCCACCATGTCCTCCGACGCGGCGTCGATAGGAACTTCAATTCCAGCCAAGGCATTCAACACGACTTGCCTATGTTTGTAGGATGTTACCATGATATCCCACATCGAGAGATGTGCTTGGGTTTGCTTTAGCTGCTTTATCAACTCATTATCTTCCTCGATGATCTCATCCATCTTACCTTTCCCCTTGTCTTTAACCGGACCTTTCTTGATAGCTTCAGTAGTAGGCTGGAGAGGCTGGTAATGACGGCCCGATCTAGTCAGATGATCAATCTCGGCACGAGTAGGCCCTTCTACAGTCCCATCTTCTTTGAACCAATCACAATCCGTTCCCATAAATGGCTTTTCTGGCTCGCTCCAGATAGAAGCATCGCTCTCGTTGTTGGGATCGTACCATTTGAGGTCTACCACCCCTAGATCATGCTCTTCCAAAAAGAACAAGTCTTGCTCATTGTCTAGCTGTTGCTGCCACTCGTCATTCTCCCCCTCAATCAGATGAATTACCACAGAATTCGGGATGTCAATGAAGGGTAAGGGTTATCCTAAGGGGGTGATATAGGTAGCGGGGTTGAAGGATATAGGGCTGGACTCGATGAGGCTAACATTTTGGTGGTTTGGTAGAGGATTCTGAGTGATATGGGGCTGCTTAGGAGGCGGCTCAATGATATTCTGGTCAATGAGGTCCTGGATATCATGGCGGAGGTGCATGCAATCATCGGTGTTGTAGCCAGGGGCCTGGTGGTAGGTACATCGCTTGGACATATCGCAGTTAGGCAGGGGCGGGGTATTTCGAGGCTGGAGCAGTTGGAGATGGCCCTTTTTGAGGAGGCGGTCTAAGGCTGAGGAGAGAGAGATTTCTAACTTGGCAAAGTTGCGAGGGGGCTTTTTTTGGAAAGGGCGATTGGAGGGGTTTGCCTGGCTGGAGGGTTGGTATGGCCTAAGAGGGTACGCCATGGGTTGGCTGCTAAGGGCATTGACATCCGGGGGATTCCGGGAGTAGTTGGGCCTTCTTGACTGACTCAAAGGCTCTTCCTTTTTGATCTTTCCTTCTCTGATACCATCTTCAATTCGGGTTCCGACTTCAAACAACTCCTCAAAGGTGGAGATGGACTGGTAGAATAATTTTTCATGGTAGAGCGGCTGTAGATTCCGGATGAGCATCCTTACCTGTTCTTTTTCAATCGACCGGTGGGTCATTTGGGCTACCTTACTCCTCCATCTGCTCAGAAATGCAGCGAAGGATTCATTGTTGTTCTGCCGGGTCGTTTCCAAATCCCTGATAGTGACATCCAACTCCTGATTGTAGGAGTAATGATTGACGAAGACTCGAACGATGTCTTCCCAGGCCCGGGTTTTGGAGGCTTCCAAGGTTAGGAACCATGATAGTGCAGATTTTTCAAGAGTTTGCGAAAACAGCATCGCAATGTGCTCGTGGGTACAACCCATGGACTGGAAGATACTCATACACAGTTTTACATGACTTTTTGGGTTCCCAGTTCCATCAAAATGGTCGATGGCAGGCACTTTGAAGTTCTCCGGCAGTTTCAACTTGACGGGCTCAAAGAGGCCTTCCAAGTCTAGCATGTAATCATCGACCCCCTTGCTTTTTCTCAGTACGCTCTCCAGCTTGTCGACCTTATCCATTTTCTCTTGGAGCTTCTTCTCATACGCAAACGGTGGGACCCCTTGAAACCAGTCTTCCTCCCCATTATTCTCATGTGGGGGAGGTTCAAACCCTGGTGGTGGAAACCCGAGCGGAGGTTGCGGTTGCTGCTACTTCAGTTCTTCCATGTAGGCTATCGTACTGCTGGCTTATGGTTGCTCCCAACTCAGTAACCTTGTTTTCCAACTCTTCTCTATTCATGCTGAAGTAGGCTGTCGGACTGATTCTGACCAAACGATTATCTGAACTCCTGGCCCACGACGAGGATCCCGGCTGCTGACCTTGGGAATCTATACTGACCTGACAGATTTTGAGGGAAAGGGGTGTATCAGATCCTGATAGTGACGACTTTAGACAGACAAAGACAGTGATGTGGACTGACTCGAGACAGTGCGTGCAGATTGATGGCGCATGCATATGAGACAAGCATGCGGATGTACGCCCTAATCTATATGATGCCCCTATTTCTAATAGATAGCAGTTAAACAAATAAGGTCCTAACCATATAGAGTGTGCCAATCTTAGTTTCCAGTACGATCACCAAGGGATAACCGGGGTTTCCAGATTTTTATGAAGGCTCCTAGGAGAAACTGGACATTTTCGATTGATTTGGACAGAGTTTCTGGATAATCTGGGATATCCGAACACAGTTTCTGGGATAAACAGGTTAGTACGGTTATATCCGGGATATCTGGACAGAGTTTCTGAGAGAAACGGGTTAGTATGGTTATATCTGGGATATCTGGACAGAGTTTCCTGGAGAAACGGGTTAGTACGGTTATATTTGGGATATCTGGACAGAATTTCTGAGAGAAACGGGTTAGTATGGTTATATCTGGGATATCTAGATAGAGTTTCTGAGAGAAACGGATTAGTATGGTTATATCTGGGATATCTGGACAGAGTTTCTGGGAGAAACGGGTTAGTATGGTTATATCTGGGATATTTGGACAGAGTTTCTGGGAGAAACGGGTTAGTACGGTTATATTTGGGATATCTAGACAGAATTTTTGGGAAAATTTGGTTAATACGGTTATATCTGGGATATCTGGACAGAGTTTCTAGGAAAAATGGGTTAATACGGTGTTAGTGATCGTACTTTCTAGCAGGTTTTCATACTCCTATGCCTTAGGACCGACAAACAAGGTTTGTGGTGTATATCTTTGTGAGCATGGAGCAGACATCCTTGTCATGGTGCCTAGGCAGGTCAACTCAATGTGATCATATGTAAGTGATTGCCTTGGGGATCATAAGAAAGAGATTCTGTTCTATGCCACATAAGCATCTACACCGTGCAGGTAATCCCGTCAGGGCATAAAGCAGTTATATCACATTGTCCTATCTGAAAAGATAAATGAACAGTCCTATGAAAGGTTCTACAATAATCTATATGCAAAGGCTGGGTTTAGTCAAAGAGGGTCCGTTGACGAGAGTTCCAATATACCGTCAGGGAGACAGTATGGAGGTTTTTACTCTTTTTGATATACCTTGGAAGGTACAGTATCAACTGCGACTTGTGCCCTGGCACAGCAAGACCTGAACAATGTCAGCACTGCGTTTCAGACACAGTCGGAGAGGGAAATGCAGGAGTGCAATGCGGTGAAAAAAATATGATTTTAAGGATGCTTCTTATGAGTCAAACCTCTGTATTATTTTGTTTTAAAATAAAAGTCCCCAGCAGAGTCGCAAGATTGTGGACACGCGGCGTTCCACCGCTTTGTTTGTTTTTTGTTTGAAATTTGATTTTGATCAAAGAAAGAGAAAAGGTCCGTTGAAAACAGATACAGAGTCGCCACTTGGTCTTTAAGAAACCAAGAAACCTAAATTTGACTCACCCAAGCGGATAAGGGCACCGGCTCGTCATAACCAAAGAACTTGGTTCGGGGTTTTGGTACGAGAGAAAAAGGAGCCTTTGTCATGACTAAAATACCCTAAACTCGCCCCGTCTTTCGACAGGCCTCAATTAGCATCCAAATAATCATCTTATACTATGTATGGTTCGACAATAATTACTATGATAGTATATTACATCACATAAGAAAATTTGAAGTGGAAGATCTAAAGATAAGATATCATTCATAAGATCTAAGTCAAATATCATACAATGCAAAGTGAAAGATCACACAAATAAACCTAGGAAAAATCGTCTAATCATGTATCAAGTAATTAAGTTTTTCTAATCTAAAGGGGACATGAATTGTTCTTGAAACAAATAATCAAAGAAATCAAAATATGTTTAGCAAGCTAGTATGATGCATGTTAATATTTGAGAAAAGAAGATCTCTCAATCCCCGGGACGGATGAGAAAGGATGATTAGATCGAGGGGAAGCATGAACGTGTGATCATGATCATTCCTTATAATCTTCTTAGGTTAGGAGTTACAAAAACCCCAAATCTTGCATGAATGCAATGTATGTATCTAGAATGTGCCAAGGTTGTAGGGCGTTTAGTGTTCATGGATTCCTAGAATGACTTAGAAGTCTAAAATGTGTATGAATGAATGAATGAAATCAACATGGGATATGTACAAATGTAGTATGAACCACTTCCTAAGATATGAACCAATTTGGAATATATATAAGCATCAAATCAAAGAATGAAAGTTAAAATATGCTTGCTGTGAATGGTGGACAGAACAGTAGCTAGATCTTTTGAAAATTGAAAAGCGGGGTTAGGAATGTTTTCAGTGCATGATATTTGATGGCGATCTTCCTTATTGTGTCTAGAACACTACCCAAAAAGCCAATCTTTAATAACTATCACAGATTGAGAGAAATCATATAAACAATGAAGGTCACTCAGAAACAGAGTCCGTACTGTCGACTGAAATGTTGAAAAATCTTAGAATATGAAACCAGATGATCTAGGGACCCATTGTATACAGAAAGTTTCCTAAGACATTGAAGTTTATGGGAAAAATAAGTTGGGACCACCCCGTTTGAAAAAGTTTTCTGAAAAAGAAGTTGGAAGTTAACCAAGCTGCTGTGACAGTAAAGGCAGAATGTCTGAAAGGAATGTTTGGGTCCAATTAGCATCCAAATAATCATGGGTGTTCTCCAATGAGTTAGGAAGACTTTCCAAGTGGCCTTGCATCCATATGTTGAGTATGGAGTTCTAGAAAAATCTTTGAACTCAGATTACTCACTTTTTTGGCTCACTGTTTTGAAAATCTTTGAGAAAACTAGAGTTTTCTTTCCTTGAGATTAAAATGAGGGGGGTTTTGAGAGGGGTTTTGAAATAGATTTTGAAAGCATATTTTCAATACTCAATGAAGGTTATAGCCACTTAAAATGCCAACCTCAAACTCATCATCAAGAACCTCCAAGATTGTTGGAGAGATTTATTTTTATTTTGAACATAACTTCAAGAATACCTTGGAGGTATTGAAGTTATGATCATCATCTATCAAACATGTTTTTGAGGTCAAGAGCTACTATCCTTAAGGATTCACTCACCCCAAACTTCATGTCATCATTTAGATGATGATGGACTAGTAAGTAAATAAAGAAAATAAAAAAAAATGAGATGAGAAGAGATGAACATTATATAAGCAAACAAGCAAATAGATAGCAATCAATAGATGATATTCATGATGTATAGAACTTGTAGTTTGGTGTTTCACTCATATGTAATGACATTGGACATGGAAGAAGCTTCCACTCTCTTAAATGCTCACTAAAATGATGGTTGGGTGAATTGAATGTTGAAGTAAATGGGAGTAATGAAGTAAAAACAAAGTTTAGAACTCACTTTTGTTTTGAAAATCAAAGAAGGAAGCTTCTTTTCTCTCTATTCTAACCTTATCTCTACAACTTTCTCTCCCAAACTTTTTCTAAGCTTTCATTTGACTCCCCCAAAATGAAGAGCAATGAGGGGTTTAAATAGGCCAACTTGGGGTGATTTTGGGGTTTTAGAAGTATTCCTATTGGCTCCAAACATCTGAAATCATAAAACTATGTCGTTTTGGTTTTTAATTAATCAAAATGGGACCCCAAAATTATTTACAAAAACACACTATTCTGGAGGGGAGTGCCGCGGCGGCACTAGGCCAGTGCCGCGGCGGCACTGCTCCTCCCTCGTCCAGATAATGCTGTTTAGGCCCCCTGAGGTTCCGGTATTCGCGAAAAGGCCCTATTTCGTCCGAAATTCACAGAAAATGCTTATGAACTCCAAAATGAGGTTGTGATATACCGTTGGAAGGGTAATGGAGTCTAATTTACATAAAAAATAGTTCAGGGTTAGGTCACTTTGAAAAGTTTTGCGGTATTTGCGATAAAAGTTAATTTGATCGCCTTTTTCGCCTTCGGAAATTCAAAATAGACTCGTTTTAAATCCAAAAATTATGTGTGATATACCGTTGGAAAGCTATTGACCTCTAGTATCCATGAAAAATATTTGAAAATTGTTACGGTGCCCCGGTTCCAAAGTCAAATTTTGGTCAAACTGGTCAAACCTGGGATTCCTGGGAAGTTCTGGAAATCTCCGGGAGTTCCCAGGAGCTGACGTTTTTGCTCGATTTTCTTTTCAAACTCATTTTAACACTTTTCTCATGATTTAGAACGATTTCGTCGAATTCGGACGATTTTGGTCAAACTTGGTCAAACTTGGTCAAACTTTGGTCAAACCTGGTCAAACCGGTCAACGGGGACTTTCCGGGAACTTCCGAGACTTCCGGGGGTCTCTGGGAGCTGACAATTTCATCCGATTTTACTTAAGAACTCATTTTATCACTTTTCTTATGATGTAGCATGTTTCCAGAACTTTTGGTCCAAATTTGGGAGCTTTTGGGCTTTCAGGGGCATTTTGGTCATTCTGGGCATTCTGAGAGATAGAACTAACTTCCAGGAGTCCTTTTAAGTCTTTTCGATCATTGTGAACCACCAAGCTATGGGTCTCCTAAATCTGATAGCCGACAAAATGGGGTGTCTACAGTGGTCAGGGAGTGGGACCAGGTGGAGCCGCTACTAGGAACGGTCCCGGAGGAGCCCTTGGTCACGGCCAAGTGGTTCATGGACACATTCAGGGGTCGGCAGGGCTTTACTGATGAGCAGATGGCCCGGGACTTTCTCATGTATATGTTGGGGTGCTCCCTGTTGAGTACAAAGGGAGACCAGATCTCTGTCGCCTTGGTATCGTCTTTGGAGCGCATGGACCAGATACACGAGTATGACTGGGCTGGTGCAGGACTAGCCATCTTGTACAAGCACATGGGAGAGATATCCCAGGATCGTCCAACCTCTACCACCAGCTTCTGGAGGGCGTGGGAGGTACGACCTTCTCCTTCTCATTTCATTATTTATTTTTAAAAGATTATTTACGCTATGAGACTCAGTTTTTCCTTTTCCTTATTTATCATTGCAGATTTGGTCCCACGAGTACTTTCACATGATGTCCCCTGAGACATGTGATGCCGACACCCTCATCATGCCCCAGGGGCTGAAATGGGCAAAGGATAGGGTTGGGCGGAAGACTGGGGCTCACGATTTTATTTCGTTTAGGAACTTCCTGACGAATCTGAGAGAGCCGAAAGTTAAATGGAAGCCATAGCTTAAGGTGCTTCCTGAGGCTCCCGTGGGGATTCGGCAGTCGATGGGGTGCGACCCGATGAGATGACTACTTGATGGGCCTGAGGCCCAGGCATGGTACTTAGGAGAGAGGGTGACTAGGCAGTCACTAGCGGCTCCTGGATTCTACGTGTCACATCTTCCTCCAATTCTATGAGAGCCACGGACACGCTCCAGGGTAGTGAGCTTACAGCTGCTCTGATTGGCTCGGGCATCCATGACTTCTTGGAGTCTCCCACAGGATACGTAGCTTTCCGTGCTGCTAAGCTGATGCCGAGCTTCCCTCTGATGGAAGTGACTCTGGTGAGTACCTGATTTCTTTATCCTTTTCTGAATTCTCTCTTTATTTTATTTATTTACATATTATTTTTGTCTTTTGCAGCCTGTCCCTGCTGCTGTTCGTCCTCCCGATTTACCTTAATGGGATTGGACTATGTCGACTGTCTCCTTCGGTGAGCAGTTCTCGATGACGATTCCCCGGCTTTCTCAGGGTGCCCCTACCATTCCCCTTCATTATGATGATGTCTCGCGCGCCTACGCGGAGGAGGGCTTGGCATACGCTCACAGTGTGCGGCAGTAGGTCCTTGGGCAAGAGTGGATGGTAAGAAGCTTATTCCCGTTTTTTATTTTGACTTTGATTTTTTTTTTTTACTAATCAGTTCTCGGTTTCAGGCTGAGGGAGCTCGGTCGACCGCCGCGGCTCAGCTGAGGGCCCAGGTACAATCTTTATTCTTTTACTTTCAGTATTTCATTTGTTCTTTCAACATTTTACGAATTCATTCTTTCTTCTCTCAGGCGGAGGAGATCAGAGTCCTGTCCTAGCAGGTGGGGTAGCTCCAGCAGCGGCTCCAGCAGTTCAGTATTCCTCTCAGCGATGCCCCTGGAGGTAGCGGTGCCGGACGAGGTACGGGGCGAGGAGGTGGTAGCGGCGGAGGCAGTAGTGGAGGCAGAGGTAGAGGCAGAGGTGGCGGGCGCGGGATAGAGTCAGAGAAGGAGTCCCTTAGACGTGTGACCCGTCAGACTCGGAGCCTGGGCCGCGGCTAACCTTGCTCTTTTATCTTTTCCTTTATTTTTGAGTGATTTGGAGGGAGATTTACACACACTTGGATGACTGTATATATTCATACACTTATTCTGATGGCGGCTATTGGATAGCCGGGATAGGATAGGCACCTGCATTTCTTACTTCTTGCATGCTTTTATACTTCATGATTGAAACCATGGCTTGGTCTTGCATTTCATTACCCACTGCTTTTATTACCTTTTCATTTAAATGAATAAATGTATAAATGAATGTGACCATAGCTTGGTCTTGTTGCACGTGCTGCATGATGTGCACGCTTATTCAATTTTCTGTTTGCAGGTGGGCTGAAAAAATTACAAACACATCCTGGCAAAAATAAAACCCCAAACGGCACTCGGTTAGGCTTCTGCGGCACTCAGTGACTGCCATACGGCAGTCAGTAAATGCCACAACGGCATTCACGCACGATCCAAATGCGGGTTTTAGGTAATATCTGGGTTCTTCGGCTAGCAAACGAAGTTTGCCCCTGGTTATGAGGCTCTAATGTGATTCCAGGCAAACGCAAGTTTGCCCCTAGTTTGGCACAGGTATTTTTGAGTTTCATGGACCGAAGGCTGATCGATAGCCCGCCTACTTATCCCCAAATAGGTATCAGGTCCGTAGTAGTTCAGTTTAAGGCTACAAAGGAAAACGCCAATCGAGCAACTATTAATGACCGAACCGAGTAGGTTGCCTACGTATCCCCTAACGGGAATCAGGTCAAGAGTAGTTCATCAAATCTGGAGGTTTTGAAAGGAAGGGTTTCAAGCAAAGTATTTCTTGAGGCGATCGAGGTTGATTGGCTATTTTAAATTCAACCCCGTCTAGGTCCATTAGGTAGGCCGCTCCTCCGGAAAGGAGAGTCTTGATGATGTATGGCCCGACTCATTTGAATTTTCCTCTGGGGTCATAAACAGGCACTTTCAGTTCTTTGAGGACTAGGTCACCCTCAGCAAGCTTCCTCGGGCGAACCTTTTTGTTGAAAGCACGTGCTATCCTCTTTTGATATCCATGAGTATGGTTTATCGCAGCCAACTTCTTTTCATCAAGCAACATCAATTCTTCATATCTCCCCCTCATCCATTCTAATCTGGTTACTTCGCATTCTGCCAAGACCCTGAGAGAGGGTATCTCCACCTCAACTGGAAGGACTGCCTCTATCCCATACACTAATGAAAACAGTGTGGGACCCGTTGAAGTTCTCACCGAGGTTCGGTATCCCCATAGTGCAAACGGCAGCTTCTCATTCCAATCCTTATATGTATCCGTCGTTTTGCCCAAGATTGCTTTGACATTCTTATTCGCTGCCTCCACTGCTCCGTTCATTTAAGGCCTATACGGGGATGACTGGTGGCGAGTGATTTTGTATTTCTCTAAGAACGAGATAACCTCTTCTTGAAAATGGCTACCATGGTCAGAGATGAACTCATTCGGGACCCCATATCTGCAGATTATGTTCTACTCGATGAAACTCACCACATCCTTGGCTTTCAAAGTCGCATACGAGGCCGCCTCCACCCATTTGGTAAAATAATTAATTGCTATAATTATGTATCGGTGCCCATTGGAAGCTTTTGGGACTATCTCACCAATGATATCAATTCCCCATACTGAAAATGACCAGGGCGTGGTCATGCTATAGAGCTGTGACGGCGGGGTGTGCATTAGATTTGCATGGATTTGGCACTTATGGCACCTTCTAACATAATTGCAGCAATCTTTGTCCAAAGTTGTCCAGTAGTACCCCTATCGGATGATCTTCTTTGCTAACATGTGCCCATTTATGTGGGGCCCACACACCCCTTCGTGTATTTCCTCCATCATTCTCTTAGCTTCCCTCCCATACAGACACTCCAGATTATACCCGGTATAGGACTTCTTCTATAGCTTATCCACATAAATTACAAATTGGGGAAAAAATCTTTGAATTGCTTTCTTGTCCTTCTCTGAGGCTCCTTCGGGGTATTCACCTTTCGTAATGAAGTTCCAGACATCCTCATACCAAGGCATCTCACTCTCTTCTTCTATTGCTGCGACCATTTCGAACGACGGTTGGCTTCTCACTTCTATGGATAGCGGGATCATGGTAGTTCTTGAGGGGATTTGGATCATTGAGGCTAGGGTTGCTAAGGAATCTGCCAGTTAGTTCTCTTCTCGGGGAAGGTACTAAAAGGAAATCTTTTCGAATTGCACTTTTAGGCTCTCCAAGTAGTCATGGTACGGTCTCAACTTCTCATGCTTTACCCTCCAATCACCTCGCACCTGGGATATGATCAGGTTGGAATCTCTGAAAAATGTTGACCCTTTTAACTTTCAAGGCTAAGGCCGCATCCATCCCCACTATACATGCTTCATATTCTACGGTATTATTGGTCGAGTCATACTTGAGTTTGACAGCTAGTGGGGTAGGGTCCCATCGGGTGATATGAGAATGATTCCAACCCCGTAGCCCAACTGGTTGGCCGCTCCATCAAAGTACATTTTCCACAAGTCCTCCTTCACCTCCATTACTCCCTCATCTGGAAACTTAAATTCTCCCATATCCTCGGATTCTATGGCGAGATCGTCCAAAAATTCAATGACAACCCTTCCTTTTACAGACTTGGCAGTGAAGTATTTTATGTCAAACTCGGCTAGCATCATGGTCTATTGGGAAATTCTACTGGTCAAAATAGGTTTTTCAAAAAGGTATTTTAGTGGGTCCATGTGGGATATTAGGGTCACGGGAAAGGCTAGCATGTAGTGCCTAAGGAGACGGGTGCACCAAACCAGGGCCCAACAGGCTTTCTCTAAAGGTGAATACTTCAACTCGTAGCCGGTCATTCTCTTGCTCAAATAATAGATGGCTTTCTCTACGTGCCCCTCTTCTCCTTCTTGGGCTAACATACACCCCATCGAATCCTCGGACACAGAAAGATATAGTAACAAGGGCCTCCCGAGTGTGGGTGGTGATAGGACAGGTGGGTTTTGAAGATAGATTTTGATTTTATTGAAGACTTGCTGGCAAAGGGCATCCCATTGGAACTTCTCCCCTTTCCTGAGCAATTTGAATAGTGGGTCACAGGTTAGGGTAAGTTTGGAAATGAAACGGCTGATGAACTATATCCTACCTAAGAATCCCCTCAGCTCCTCATTTTTTGGCGGGTTCATTTCGGTTATGGCTTTTATTTTGGTCGGGTCTACCTATATCCCCCTCTGAGTGATGAGAAATCCCAACAACTTCCCAGTGGTAACCCCGAAAGTACACTTCTGTGGCTTTAGCCTCATCTTAAAGTCCCTTAATCTCTCAAAGAATTTCCTCCACGCCCCTAGGTGTCCTCCTCTCTCCGTAGACTTCACAATCATATCATCCACATACACCTCTACTTCCTTGTGGATCATGTTATGTAGCAAGGTAGTGGCAGCCCTCTGATAAGTCACTCCTGTATTCTTAAGACCGAACGGCATTACCCTATAACAGTAGGTCCCCCAGGGTGTGATGAAGGTAGTTTTCTCTCTATCCTTTGGTGCCATGAGGATCGGATTATAACCTGAGAATCCATCCATGAAAGACAGAAGCTCGTGCCCCGTAGTATTATCAACTAACATGTCGATATGTGGTAAGGAAAAATCATCCTTAGGGCTGGCTTTGTTTAAATCTCGAAAGTCGACACATACCCTAACACGACCGTCCTTCTTCGGGACAGGCACAATGTTGGCAATCTACTCGGGATACTCGGTGACCATCAAGAATCCAGCCTTTAATTGCTTTTCAACCTCCTCTTTAACTTTAAGTGCCCATTCAGGCCTCATTCGCCTCAATTTTTGTTTTATGGGTTTTGAATTGAGAAAGAGAGGGATGTGGTGTTGGACAATCTTTGGATCAATACTTGGCATATCACTATAAGATCATGCAAAAACATCTTTGAATTCATTTAATAGTTTTATTAGTTCTTTGCTTTCTTCTTTGCTGAGTGTAGAGCCAATAAAAACATTTTGAGGATTGTTTTCATTTCCCAGATTAATTGTTAGAGTGTTCTCTATGATTTTGCATGCAGATTCATTTTCTTTTTCAATTAATTTTTGCAATTCATCGAGTATTTCACATTCATCACATTCATCAAGCGCATTCGAGTAGGCAGAATTAGTCATACTTTCATTAACTTTCTTTGGAGTGATTACAACAAACATGGAAATTGAAAGACGCCTCATTTGGGCCATTACAGACTCTGGGTGTGGGGGATACCTATCACTAGACTCAAAGATCAACTCTTTCTTGCTTTCTCCTCCCTTGTCGATGATGAAGCATTCCTCCAGATCTCCTGTCTTGGTAATCTCTTCCATTTCTTCTTTCCCCGGCTCTTCCATTGGTTCTTCCTCTGGTTCTTCCTCTAACACATCCTTGACATATCCTTCCTCAGCTTCGGCTTTCATACCCTTTTCTTTTTCTTCGGCTCTCACCTCTCCTTCGCTCAACAATTTCTGCATGACTGGACCATCTAGTGCACCAATCCAATCATTAACAATTGCAGATTTTATAGGCACTTGCAAATATGGGTCCTCATACTTGGAGAACTCGTGGGAGAAAAAGATCTCAAACCCTGGCTTTAAACAATTGTCTTTCTGATCCACCCATGGTTCCTGGAAGCCGCAAAAGGGGAAATCTTCTCCTTCCCTTACGAAGTAGCCATTGAGCATTTTCTGATAGGGGTCTATTGGTGCGTCAACTATCTTCTTCTTTGCCCTCAACTCTTTTCTTGTTGGCTGATAACCCAAACCATGAGTGTGAGTCTGAGTCGGAATGTGCGGGAATTCAGGCAGGCCCTGATGATTCTTACCCAATCCCATGCCTGGAAAGAAACCCATCTTTTTCATAATCCCTGCGACCAACGGACTGGCATACTGATCAAAGTAAAGCGGCAGGAACTCCCTTGGTTTCTCACCTTCCAGCATATTGATGAATTTGAAACCCCCCAAGCTTGTCTCTTCTTCTTGTAGTTGTACCTCTAGGATCGGCGCACTTAATGAAGCTTCCGACGAACGGACCCAACTGTCCCTGAGGATATCACAGATTTTGCTCTTCCAAATGCATTTGACTTTTTGGTGGATCGTAGATGGTATGGCCCCCAAACTGTCCAACCATGGTCTCCCCAACAGCAGATTGAAAGAAGCAGGGATATCAATCACCTGAATTCGGCTTCCTTCTCAAGAGGACCGACAGCGAGATGAAGGAGAATTATGCCCATGACAGTTCTCTGAGTGTTGTCGTACCCTCTCACCTTTTGTTCGGATGGTATGAAGGTTGATTCATCCAGACCCATTCGTTTGGCTGTTCAGAACGAGCACACATTCAAGGCAGATCCATTGTCCACAAGGCAAGCAGGTACAGTGTTTCCCAAGCACTCGACGGTGACATACAAGGACTTGTTGTAAATGGGCCCTCTAGGAGGTAGATCATCGAAGGAGAAAGTGATAGCAAGAGTCTGTGTTCTGCCAATCATTCCTACAAGGTCTTCTGGTGCTATGTCAATGAAAACATTAGATTGGCTTAATACATCCAAGACTGCCTGCCTGTGCTTTTTGGAAGCGATCAATAATCCCCAGATAGTGATGTTAGCTTGTGTTTTCCTCATCTGCTTTAGAACCCTATCCTCTTCTTCTTCTTCGTTCATCTTCCCTTTCCCTTTCTCTAGCTCTCTTCCCGGGTGATCCTCTTCTAGTTCGTGCAGCTTGAAGTGTCTACCAGATCGAGTTAGGTAACTGACTTCCCCTCTAGCCCACAAATTGTCAATTTCTCAAACGGCCTCCGAGCTTTCTCTTTCAGTTTCTGCCTCTTTGTCGCTCTCATACCACAGATCGTCCTCCACTTGACCCATGTCTTGACCATTATTCTCATGAACCCACCAATCTGACTGCCCTGTCGTTTCCTCCTCCCATATCCCTGACAGACTTTCAAGTGTACAGATTCCTAGATCCTCTGACAATCGATACAACTTCCTTGATTCTCCAACTTTTGTGATTAGCATGGATTGATCAAATGTCACTTCTTCTACCCCCAAGAAATAAAGACCTTGTGGTGGTGGCACAGCACGATGGTTTGGCAGCGAGTTCTTGGTAACATTGGGAGCTTTGACGGGCGGTTCGGATATCACCTTGTTGTCAATGAGATCTTGGATTTCATGTCTTAACCTCATGCACCGATCTGTTGAGTGGCCCTTCTATTGGTGAAATTTGCAAAAGAGATCCCTTAAAAACTTGGCGAAAGTGGACTTAGTAGAGGTCGAGGTTCTAACTGACGGAGATGCCCTTTTGCTAACAGCCTATCGAGAGCGATTGACAATGATACTCCCAGATCTGAAAACCTTCTCGGCGGCTTATCTCCCCCTCCACTTGGATAGTTTCTTGTAATATCAAATTTTCTCTTTGGCTCACTAAGGGCATTGACATCGGTGGGACCAGAATGACCCCCCGAATGCCCCCCGTTTGATCCATAACTGGGCCTCCGGTATCGGTTTGGTTGTTCTTCCTTCTTAATTGTTCCTTCTTGAATCGCATCTTCAATCCTCGTCCCCACGTCGAATTCTTCGGCAAAAGTGTTAATCGATTGAAACCTCATTTTCTCTTGATAGACCGGTTGTAGGTTCTTCATCAACATTCGGATCTGTTCCTTTTCGGACGGCCTCTGTACCATTTTTGCAGCCTTCCCCCTCCATCGACTCAAATACTCAGCAAACGACTACTTGTTTCCCTGCCTGGTTGTTTCTAAATCTCGAACAGTAACGTCCAGATCTTGATTATACTCATATTGTGCGACAAATGATTTCACCACTTCTTCCCAAATTCTGGTTTTACTCGGCTCTAGTGTAAGGTACCATGACAAAGCAGCTCCTGTCAACGTTTGTTGGAATAACATAGCCATCATAGCAGTGCTCAGACCACTAGGCTGAAACGCCCCTATGCACATTCGGATATGACTACGTGGATTGCCCATGCCATCAAATTTATCAAAGACTGGCATCTTGAAACCAGCGGGTAGTGTCTCATAAACCCTGTCGTACAGCCCTTCTAGTTCCAGCAAGTAAGTGTCAACCCCCTGAGCTTTTTGCACAACCCTTTCAAGCTTCTCGACTTTCTCTGCCATAAGCCTTTCCTTCTCAGTCTTTTCCCTTTCTTTCATTTCTCTTTTTACCCTGAGGATCTCATATCTCGGCATTTTTGGATCATCATACCAACCCTCTTCTCTGACGGGTGGATCTGGGTTTGGTGGGTTCATGACTGACGGATCTACAATAGGTGGCAGACGTGCTATTGCTTCTATCATAACTCTCACACGATTCATATTCTCGGCCTGCCTCCTCATCTGCTCAGCTTGTTTTTCAACCAGCGTTCTCAATTCTGCCACTTCCCCATTACCTCTTTCGTCTGTCATCTCAACTTCCCTTTCTCTTCTTAACAATCTTGTTGTGGGAACCCTAAGCCAGACAATGCCTGAATCAGAAGCTATTTTTGCCCTATAATAAAATTTTGAAGAAGTTTTGTTGGTTTTTCAAAAAGAATTTTTATTTTCTTCATTACTATCACTTCTTTTCTTTGAAAGTTTGGAAATGCTCATGAATGGTTCATATGTCACACGGATGCAATGCATGTGTGCGTGTGTGCCTACTCTGTATGCCAAAGAAAAGAAAATCCTAATCCTAAAACATAAGGCACATAAGCATATAAGATCCTTGTTCATGTTAAGTGCGCCAATTTCTCCTTTCATTGTGATCTTTACTACCCTGAAAAGTATTTCTTTAAATGATGAGATCTTTCAAAAATGATTCTCAAGGATTCTGAAAAAATGAGGATGTGAAAACATTTCTCAACAAAGAAGATTTGGGTCGAATTGTCGCTTTGAAAAACAAAGCTTTTCAAAAACACCCAAGAATTTTGGGTTCTTCCTTCGAAGATAAGAATGTGATGATATACCTCAACAAGGGTTGATTCGGAATTTTAATCAAAAAGTAAACTTCAAATATTTTTGAAAGAACGATTTGAAAACTTTGGAATAAAGATGGCAAATATCTATTTTCTTTCAAAGATGGATTCAAAATTCTTTGGGTAGAAAGATCACATGATCGGATTATCACCGTACTTTTCATGAATTCGGATACATATAAGGTCAATGATGCTTAGCTAAACATGATATAAGAGATGTAATCTTTTAATCAAAATCTAGCATATTCCCAAATGACATAAAGGGGATTTGCTCAAAATGTGATTAAGAGGTTACACATCTTTCATCAAGCAAGCATCGTCATCATCTCAAGTAATCCCTTCCGGGTGTACAAAACTCCCTAGCACATAATCCTAATCAAGAATTTGATTTCCTAAATTTGAAAGGTTTTATAGAAGCTACCATGCAAAGGATGGGTTTTAGTCAAATAAGGGACCCTTGACACACATCCGATAGGATGCTTCATATACCAAATCATGGTATGAGATCAAGGATGATCACACAGTCCCATGATGACTTGACCGACCGGGTTGCCCCAAGTCTCCAAGGTCATAGTTCCGTGCAATCAACTGGCTGGACATGCAAGTGAAATGCAACAGGCACACAAAGATTAATTAATTCGATTAAAAGGATGCTTTCAAGTCTAATCCTCAAGTGAACACAAAATCAGAATTTTGGTCTGCGAAACCAGAGATTCTGGGTTCGATCCCCAGCAGAGTCGCCAGATTGTGGATATCGCAATTTTATCTTTTACCCACAGCTTTAAAATTCTTTTCAAATTCAAGTTCAAAAACAAATGAGTCGCCACTTAATTTTTAAAAGGGAAAAATTAAGAAACTATTTTTAAAGCAAACTGATCTTTCGTGAAACCAAAGATTAACTAGGTTCGGGGATTATGGAATGAGAAGGGAAGGAGCCCATCGGACTAAAACACCCCTTCTTATCCTATCTCACGATAGGCCTCTACTCAACATCCTTTTAATCAAATTATTAATCTAAGTGTGTCCTCAATTAATACATATAGTAATATACATTACACAAGCATGTTAAAAGGGTACAAGATTGCTAATGGCAAAATATCATTCAAAAGCCACATAATTCATTTAGCAAGCAACATGGTGTGCAATAGAGAACGAGGGAACTTACCCAGGATCGAGCCGCGATTTTAAACGTGTAATGCATGCAATCGAAAGAAAATCCTAGGAAAAGAGTTTCTAATTCAAATATACAAGTAAAGCAAAGACCTATTCCTAAGGTGTCGCACATAGAGTCAAAAATTGATAAAATCAAGAAAATTACAACAAACTAAAGGGGAGTTTGAGGAAACGTACCTTAATAGCGCTACAAAACAAAGGGGTTAGTCCACATGTTTTAAACGAGGCATTTTATTGAATCTTTAAGTAACAAATCCTAATACAAGATGAATCCTAATTACGAGTATCAAATTACGTGGACGAATGCACATGAACAAATGAATGGGATGAAGCTATTCATTGATTTGGATCATTTAGCCTCTGGTTTCAAGCTTAACGAATCTTTATTAGAGTGTGGTATAAGGCTTAGGTCATAAAAAAGTCATTTGAACCATTATTTACAAAGTTGATTAAATCTGTCACCAAATTTTGGAAATTCCAGAGAGCAGACTTAAACTTCAAGAAAATAAAGAGCACACTTCCAACGGTTGGATCTTGATGCTTTTTGAGTATGTTATGCCTCTGTGAGTCTAGTTTCTAACCCAAAAAGAAAATCAAAGTTTTAACGGTTAGATCTCTAGGAAATGGGCAAAAACCAGACGTCACTCAGAGACTTACAACTTTCTGTCCAGAGATCTTGTATGATTTTCTAAAACTAGTAAATAAATCCGAATTGCTTCATTCTTTTTAGAGAATCTTCCTAACACATTAATCCACATGGAAAAAATTATTTGAAGTTAAAAATGCTTGGTTAAGGCTCTGATTTACTGATTTCAAAAGGGTGTCGCTATTCTGGAATTCTGGATAGATTATTGTTGATTCACAAAACTCATGACCAAACCACCCTAAGCATGGAATCTCATTAAAACAAAAATTACGGTGGTGAAACTTTGTATAGTGAACACTTTCCAATTAGTTTCATTCAATTCCAACAGTCCGATAATCAACTAAAAATCCTTGATCAAAAACAGTTTGTGGATCCACTATTTTTATTTGTCACGTTCAACATTTGTTTGTTAACCCCAACTATTAAACCATAGAGTTGGGTTTAATCCAAACCACTTCTCCTACCACTTGATGGACATTGGAGACTAAGGACATCTCAAACTTGTGGATTTTAATAAAGTATGAAGAGACTTCATAAAATCCCAAAAACTATGAACTCAAACTTATGGACAAAAGCTTGGATTCATTTCATTGCCTCTACCATTTGATGGTCATTGGAAGCTAAAGACACACACATGTAGTTTTTAATGAAGTATGAAGAACTCTATAAAACCTAAGGAAAGGATTAGCCTAAGCCATAGAGATGGACTCAAACTAAACTACCTCTCCTACCATTTGATGGTAATTGGAGTTTAATAACACTTGAACTTATGGGTCTTAATGAAGTATAAAGGACTTCATAAAACTTCAAAGTAATAAGCTCAAACTATGGGTGAAGTTTGAACTCATTGACTCAATATACCAAAATCAACTTCAATCCCCTCATGGATCATAAGATCATAGGGACATTGAAGGACTCTAAACACAAGGATTTAAGTAAGACATTGGAAGTCTCATAAATCCAAGGAGATAAACATAATCAAAGAAAGGGACCAAGGTTCTACTTCAAGATTTAATTAAGCTTCAAACACTAAACTACTTTGATCAAAACTAATGAAATGAAAGCTCAATCACAATATGTGGTGTGTGATGAAATGAGGTGGGAAGAGAGGTTTTGAAAATGTGTAAAAGATCCTAAGTATCTATATATTGTGATTGAGCAACTAAACATACTAATTAGTTTTAGAGTCTTTACCTCTAAGTATCCTCAACTTCTTGATTTCTTCAAAGCCTTCCAAGTGATGATCTGAACTTTCCTTCTTGCTCTTTCTCTCAAAAATCTCTCTACTATCCTCTTAATTTTGGAAAGTTTTGAAGAAGAATCAATATTGGGATGCCAACATTCTAATCATCCACACCTTTCAATGGGATATACACCTTCTATATATAGGCAATCATTAGGGGGCCATTTTAGGAAATTCGCAACCAAAACCCTAATTCCCGCCGCCATTTTGAAGGTATAAACCGATCTACTTTTAGACAGACTGTCACAAAAATGCGGCACTCGGAGAAAAGTAGCGGCACTTGGCAAGTGCTGGAACGGCACTCGCCGTCTACCGGAACGGCATTCAAAGAGAATCGGGCCAGCACTCACGGAATGCAGCGGAAACCTTCATGGACTGCCGTCTTCTATGAAATTTTCATTATTTTACGGCATTTAGCGAAATTCGTGGCAATCATAGACTGCCGCTCTGGCACTTCATAGAGTGCCGCTGCGGCAACCCGTGATTGTCGCAGCCTTTGCCACGTGCCGTTTTCTTCTATTTTTCCTTTCTCTCTCTCTCTTTTCTTTTTGTTTTGATTTGAAAAAGCCTTAGGAAGAGCTTGGATCACCCTTGGAAGTCTTGGATCAGTTGGACGCTTGTCATCATTGGATCTTAGAGGTAATACTCCCCTTAATTCGACATTTGGTCAGAATTGGGGTGTCAACACATATTACTTATGGTAGAGGGACAAATGAATGATGCTTCTGAAGTGTTGCAAGCAATTGTTGACCATATTCACTTGTCATTTACTGGGATTGCCCAAGTAATGTTTGCATCACACACCATTTTTGGAATAGGCACATTTAAGAGAATTAAATGTTACTACTATGGTGTTGAATCTAGACAATCGAAGTACCCTACTTTTTTTTCACAAAGTAAACGCATGTACACATAGAAGAATGAAGGTATGTAGAATTTGAGTCTTAAATTATTTGGTTGTTCCATATTAGATAACTATTAGAATTGGGTTCTTTCCTCTCCCAAATAGGCCATGAACGGAGAAAGTCCATTTGAAGAGATTTTGAGGCTTGTAGAGTTGACTCATCAATTAACTTATGATCCTAAGGCAGAGGCTGTGGAAAACTGAACAATATTGAAGGTAGAAACTGAACAATATTAGTACTAGTTTTATAAAAGTGAACAATAGTACTACTAGTTTTATATGTATATACTTACACACACACACACATGCACATTGGAGGCTACTTCCATAGTAGTGATGTTCATTGTAGTGTTTGTCTCATTGGAGGCTAATTTGGCATTGATGAAGTTCTAGTTCATAAACTATAAGTATTATCATGTTTGTGCTTCAATATCTCATCCTAGTAACCTTTGATTCTATGTAATTTAGTTCTAATCATCATAGATTTGTGATGTACTAGAATTTCAACAAGTTCTTCTACTTTCTTCAAGTTTTGTTACTAAGTCATTTTCAGCAGATTTTAGTACATGCTTGTAATTAGAGCAGATTTTAGTTCGTGCTTGTAATTAAAGAAGATTTTAGTTGGTGCCACTAACTACACACACACACATATATATATATATATATATATCTAAGTATAATATTATATATATATTTATGTATTATCTTTGCAAGCTTTTGGTGTTTGTTTATGTTGGATTTTTGATAACCTTAGTGACTTGTTGCCACTAACTACACATAGTGTTGTTTCACTTGAATTATGAGGGTGGCTAATCTTCAATTAAGACATCATACTATCAATCAGCTTTTTTATTGATCTTGTATTTAACTACATCCATCAGATGATGAGTTATCATCATGTTGCCTTTGAACGCAACAAAAGTGCACTGACTTTTATTTATGTTCTTAAAGTGGTAGTCAATTTGCTTTTGAATGCCTTCTTATTTTTCCTCCTAAACATTTCCTTGAACAAAAAGGGATAAAGTGGGATTAGAAAAATCAGGAAGCGATTGCTGAGGCCGTAAAGCATCTTGATGAGTTAGAAAAATCAGGTAGTTAAAGCTGAATGCATAATTTGTAATTGAATTGCAATAAAGCATCTTGATGTGTGTTTATACAGAGTAATGCTACTCTACACATTAACTAACGAGTGTATTTTTGCTCACCCAAAATTTCTCACTCATCGCTCACCCAAACACCCCATTGAGTGAACATGTGGGACCAACCACTTTCCATCTTTTGCTAATTCCCATTTTGTCCTTCAAATGTGTTGGGTTCCATATCATATTACCCATTTAGTGGAGTTAAAATATAGTCCAAAAATATCTTACTAATTCAATTTAAAAACAAAGATGATCTAGTGCATCTCAATGATTGCAATGCTACCATAATTTATTATGAAGAATGCTTGGTTTGTTGAGTAAGGTAAATGAGTTAGGTCAATAACCTAGGTCTAGACGGTCTCTACTGATGTAATTTAAGGTTGTAAAATCAAGTATTGTTGTATTGTACAAAGTGGCACCTAGTGAAGTTGCTTATAATGCCACACGTATTGCTATTACCTGTTTTGGGATTCAAAGCTAGATAACATTATGCGTATATTATCCTACATAGAAAGAAAAGGAAAAATGAGTTTGGATGGTGATTTGTGCTGCTAATTCCTTGGAGGCAGATTGCACAGAAAATGAGACGTGCCTTATTGATTATCTTACTTACTGAGAGGAAATAGTAACTATACGGCTATTGACTCTATATTTCGTCTGCCTTGTAGTGCAGGTTTTGAAGACAGGTTTCAGAAAAGGCTAGCCTTTGCTCATCGGTTGTCCATCCTTCGCTTGTGAAGGTAAATTAATTCATCATTAGAGCTGCTTGTTCTTTGCATCCCTCTTGGAAGATCATTGACATGACTAAAAGTTCATTTTTGCCTATGTGATACTTAGTCCATGATACCAAAATGAAATCCAGCTTATACATATCCAAAATATATGCATAGTTACACAGAAATTGATACATATATGAAAATTACTGGTTTTATGACTGTTCAAAGCATTTTTAACTAAAAAGTACAATCTTCAAGCTAAAAGTTGTGTTAATTGGTGTGGTAGTTAGTTTTTTTTAGCTTAAACTAATCTTGTATATGAGAAAGGAAGCATATGATAAGTCTGATTTTGAACTGAAGTACTAGGTTTTATAAGTAGTACAATATTCAAGCTGAAGTTGTGTTAATTGGTTGTGATAGTTGGTTTCTTAGAGTAGATTCGTCTAACCATTCTGAAAAAAAACCATGTATTTGAGAAAGGAAATGTATTATAAGATACGCATGCATTTATGTTCATAACCGTAAGTGTGTAGTTTGTACATAGACACACTTGATTAAGCGGGCCTTTGCTTCTTTGCCGCTTTTAGCTAATCAATTATATAGTCATGAGTCTTTGTTTTTTAGTTATAAACATGTTCAAATCAGTCTGCGAAAACTTGGAGGTTATGCAAATAAGCTCATCAATGGAGTGTTAGGGAAAGAAATGGGAAACAATTATATAGATTACTAGATTTATCAGTCTAACTTCATTTAGTGTACTAGAAATAGTGGGGATAAAAGATTTGTTGACTGGATTTGGGAATCTTCATGGATTCAACGTAGCAAATACAGGGCGTGGAATCTAAATCACAAATCCATGTGGCATGGAGATCAAATACTTTCTCGCTTATGGGAAAAATGTCCTTAACATCCAATAATTCATACAACCAATAAGAAAACTACAAACACAATCACATGAGCACTATTGAGTGCCATGCACGCAATCCAACACTAGTAAATTCATATACTTATACGCAAATTTCATATGCATTGCGGGTGATTTGTACTTGAGGCCATGGTAATTCCAGTTCTTGAAATAACAATTCACGACAAGGAGCGATGAGGATGAGTGTTTGATGCAAGTGATGGCCTTTGGGATGTGATGTCAAATGTTGCAATTATCTATATGTAGTACAAGTATTGATGAAATATATTATTTGTACATAGAAATAGAAAAGAAAAACGGGAAAAGTGTAGGGATGGAGATGGAATAGAGAGTTATTTGTGTATTATTTGTGTTTTTGTGCAATGTAATAGTCCATTTGGATTATGATTATTATGGATTATGTTGATTGTGATAACTAGTTATCAATATATACATGTTATGTGTTTCTTAGAAATTTATTACGCTTGTAAATTAGGTGTGGGTGTGAAATGTAAATTAGGTGCAAATAAAAATTGAGGAGCATGTGACTTAATTACTTTTTTTAAAACTCGAGAGCAACTGGCATGGTTTTCAGTAGTGCCAAAAATGTGCCAGATTAGCGTTGACAAGCGGGGGTATTTGTAAAATACAACCGCGCTAAAAGAGGAAAACACACTAGAAAAGTCTACAATTCCCCTGTTTATCTGCAGTTTGAATTACAATATCAGTTTTTGCACAAATTGATTAAACTATGATAAGTGGTATTATTTTAGTGATTATTTATGCAGATTACTGCTGCTGTGTACAAGATTGAAGAATGTTGATAAAAGGAAGTGCTTAGTCCAGATGAAGACAACTCAAAGCTGAAATACAGGGTTCGAGCAATCGAACAAGGTTCGAGCGATCGATGTTTCGATCGATCGAGTGGAGTTCAAGCGCTCGAAGTTTCTGGAAGTTCAATCGATCGAGAGTTGTTCGATCGATCGAACATGCCTTTTATCAGATTATACGCGCACGCAGCAGAAACGGGTTTTTACCCTAGCACTAGGTTTCTACTATATATAATCATTCTGTTTACGTCCCAAGGGACGCCCATACTTTGTTTTTATCAGTTTTCATAGAGAGAAGAGAGTTTACTTGTGTTTTTTTGTAGGTTTTATCAAGATTCATCATTGTTAGCTTGGATTTTCTATAGTTAATACAAGTTTCTTCGTTCCAGGTTACTTACTATTGTTTTGTTTACATTCTACACATAGTTAATCGTAGTTTAGCCTTCAATCTCATAGTATTGCATGCTAGATAAGTTAAAACCATTAGTTTTCATAGTTTTAAATGAAAAATTCCCAAACAAACAATACCTTAATGAACTCTCACGTTAAAAATAAATCTGAGACTCCCCAGACCATGTCTGAGTAGTCCCAAGGTTGGGAAATCGCGATGAAACTGTGATTTCAAGCCTCTGCCATGCAGTATTTTTATTCCTGTGTTCGATTGATCGAATGTAGTTCGATCGATCGGACCAGAGACATAGTCGAACGATCTAAGTCAGTTCGATCGATCGAGAGAAAAAGATGTTCGATCGATCGAAAGCGCGTCGATCGATCGAAACCTCTGATTCTTGAGAACATCCAAAACAGTATTCCAAGACTTTCTGCTTTACTGATTCGTTATCAAACTATCCCCAAATGCTCAGTTTGTCAAAACAGTCTTTGAACTTTAAGCCTTAAGGCATTTTCTTTCAATATATTTTGCAAACCACCCTCAATGCTAACACCATTGTAGGTGCGAGTCTTAACTATTGAATTAAACCACCTTTGTGTATTTCAAACTTAATTGTGATGATATAGTCCCGGCCATGAAAGGATTATTGATTCTATATCCTTAAAGAAGTACGGAATACTGTAGAAGTTATGCTCCATTGAGCTTAATTGCAATTGCATGGTAGACGGCTAGGTCACAGTGGATTCGCGTGATCCCAACACTTCCTTTTATTAAGAAAAAAATCGCTTTTAAAATCTTGCTTTAGTTAGTTAATCGTTAGTTAATTTAATTTAGTTGCTTTTAATTTTAGTAGTTGTTAATCGTAGAACTTTGTGTTCTACATTTTCTTAAAATATTGAATTTGCTTTTCTTTTAGAGTCTAATCTAGGTAACTTAATTCTCAACCTTCCTTGTGGGATCGACCTGGACTTAATCCAGTTTACTACTTACACGATTACCTACACTTGGGTATAGCACACAAGCGCACACAGAAAAATATTCGTGTCAAGTTTTTGTCGTCGTTGCCGGGGAAGGCGACGATCAATTCCTTAGATTACCTCAATCTTTCTTGATCTATTTCTATTTTCCTTTTTCTTAGAGTTCTCTAGGTTTTCAATCTTCTTAGGTTCTCTCATTAATGCCCGATAGTTCTGTCCACGGAATTGTCGGCAATCTTCTATATTCATCTAATTCTTCCAGTTCTAGTAACCCTATCACCACTCCAACTGAATCAATGGATGATAATCAGAGTGAACATGGTGACAATGTCGTGGTGCCAATTGATGATTCACTACGTCCGTTGTGCAATCTCATGCAACCAGAACACGCACCCACTCCTTCTTGCATTCTCATTCCCCCACATGCTGGCGAATTTCAATTTCGCAATGGGATGATTCAACTCCTCCCAACATTTAATGGGATGGAAAGCGAGAAGGCATATCTACACGTTAAGGATTTCGAGGATGTTTGTAAAACATTCTCCCAAACTTGTCCTGTAGATGTGACACGCTTAATGTTATTTCCCTTCACCTTGAAGGATAAAGCGAAGGCGTGGTTACTCACCCTGAAACCGAATTCAATCTTCACATGGCATGCGATGAACACTGCATTTTTGAAGAAATTCTTTCCACCTCACATAACCACAGAGCTAAAACACCAAATAAGTTCATACAAGCAGAGGAGCAATGAAACCTTCACCCAAACTTGGGAGCGTTTCAAAGATTTGCTTCTCTCATGTCCCCACCACGGATATGAGAAATGGCGTACCATCAGTCACTTCTATGAAGGACTAAATGGTGAAACGAAAAAGTTGGTCGAAACTATGAGCTCTGGACCATTCCTTCGAAAGAACACCGAAGAGGCTGAAGCTCATTTCGAGTGGTTAGCTGAACATGCTCATGAATGGTCTAACTCTGAAGATATACCTCGAACTCAAATATCGAGTGTGGAAGATAAGAGTTTGTACCAATTGAAAAGTGAAGATCATCTGATGAACAAATACGAAGAACTGGCAAAGAAGGTAAAAGAACTAGGGATGCGAGGAGAGAGCTCTAGGCAGGTTATGCCTGAGGAACCATGCGGCACATGCAACATGTTGGGACATACAACTCAATACTGTCCCAATGTGCCGTATTTTCAAGAGCAGGCCCCTATGGAGATGAATGCCATGCAAGGCTTCCGAGGGGCGAGGAATTCCAACAATAACTTTCAAAGTAACAATAGATGGAATCACCCCGGTTTTGATTGGAAAAATAATGCTGGGACCCAAAATCAATATCAACAGCAGCCCTACAACAACAATCAATATCAAGGGCAAAACAATAGGCCATCCCATCAATACAATCAAAACAGAACCAATAACTACAACCAAGCTCAACCCTCCAATGCACCACAGACCAATACCTATGTGCCACCACACAAGAAGGTACAAGAAGAAGAGCCACTTGCTAATGCCAATCTAACGCAGCAACTCATACAGATGATGAGTAGAATGTCTGCCACGTTAGAAAGGATAGATGCACAGCAAGAGGGTTTAGGAGGAACATTCCCTGCCCAACCACTTCCGAACCCCAAGGGACATAATAATGGTCCTAACAATCAAGAACATGCTAAAGCCGTGACTACACTGAGAAGTGGAAAAATCATAGAGAAAAGCATGCCTCTATCTACACCCGAAGTGTACAAAGAGGAGGAAGTGGTGGATAATGAGCTTGAGCAACCATCTACTTAAGAGGAGGAGCCGTCTACTAATGACGAGGCAATAAAGGCAAACATTGAAGCTCCTAGAGTAGAGGAAGAAGTTGAGCAAAGGCCTGGAAAGGAGTCTGTTGAGGATGAACCACCAAAATGCCCTTTTCCTGCACCTTATCCTCAACGGTTGAAGAAACCCAAGAATGAGACGAAGAATCAGGAGTTTCTGGAATTTTTTAAACAAGTCAAAATTAACCTTCCACTCCTAGATGCTATCAAGCAAGTGCCGGCCTATGCTAAGTATCTCAAAGATCTATGCACGGTCAAGAGGAGGCAAAGCGTGAAGAAACATGCTTATGTCGCGTGCCAAGCAAGTGCGATCATTCAAAATGAGTTGCCTCCAAAACTCAAAGACCCCGGTACACCTACTGTCTCATGTAGAATTGGGAATCAAAGGATAGATAACGCACTCCTCGATCTAGGAGCAAGCGTGAACCTGCTGCCATATTCAGTCTATAAACAGCTAGGGTTGGGTGAACTCAAACCCACCCGAGTCGCTTTGCAATTGGCAGACAGATCTGTAAAGTACCCTAGAGGGGTGTTAGAGGACGTCCTTGTCCAAATAGACTCTTTTGTATTTTTGGTTGATTTCGTGATATTGGACACAGAACCTGTGTCTAATCCTGGTGCACACATCTCGGTTATCTTTGGACGTCCATTCCTCAACACTATTGATGCCACGATCAAGATTAGAAGTGGTATCATGACTATAGTATTCGGGAACATGACATTGAATGTCAAAAATTTTTCTAATCCCCGACCTGAAGAATACGATGATGAGGAAGAAATTCATTACATTGACACAGTCATTGAAGATGAAGTTGACTTGGTCAACTACAAAGATCCTTTGGAAGTTGTGATGACTCAATTTGGCGATATCTATCAGCCTACAGAGTCAACTCCATTGGATGTTGACCTGAACCAGACGTGTCTTATGATGGATACGATAAAGGAGGATAGAGCAGAATGCATGTGGGTAATGCCATATGAACAATTGCCTCCTAAAACTAAGTTGGCAATGCCTTCTAGTTTTCAGTTTCTAGAGTTAGAGTTAAAGGAGCTACCCAAAGAGCTAAAATATGCATTCCTAGGGACTGGCAAAACTTATCATGTGATCATTTCATCTGCTTTAACTTATGAACAGAAAGGTAAGCTAGTGCAAATGCTGACCAAGCATAAGGATGCTATGGGATGGACGATTGCTGACCTCAAAGGCATAAGCCCATCCATATGCACTCATAAGATATATCTGGAGGAAGACGCTAGACCTTCAAGACAAATGCAAAGGCGTCTGAATCCCAACATGCAAGAAGTAGTTAAAAAGGAAGTGCTCAAACTACTTGATGTTGGGATGATTTATCCGATATCTGATAGTCCTTGGGTTAGTCCAACCCAAGTAGTTCCAAAGAAAGCAGGCATAACGGTCATCCCGAACAAAGATGGTGAATTGGTACCAACACGTGTCCCCACTGGATGGAGGATGTGTATTGACTACAGGAAGTTGAATACTGTGACCCGAAAAGACCATTTTCCTTTGCCATTAATGGATCAAATGCTAGAACGTGTGGCAGGTCACAAGTATTACTGCTTTTTGGATGGATATAGTGGATATAACCAAATTGAAATTGCTCCTGAAGATCAAGAGAAAACCACATTCACTTGTCCATTTGGTACATTTGCCTACCGTCGAATGCCGTTTGGCTTATGTAATGCACCGGCTACCTTTCAGCGGTGCATGCTAAGCATATTCAGTGACATGGTCGAACACATCCTTGAAGTCTTCATGGATGATTTTTCAGTGTTTGGCCATATCTTTGAAGATTGCCTCAACAATCTCGAGCATGTATTAATGCGATGTGAGGATAAACACCTAGTTTTGAATTGGGAAAAGTGTCACTTTATGGTGACCAAGGGAATAGTCCTCAGCCATATAATCTCCGATGAAGGAATCCAAGTGGATAAGGCCAAAATCGACATAATCTCAAATCTACCTGTCCCCCGTACAGTGAGAGACATCCGTTCGTTCTTGGGGCATGCAGGATTTTATCGTCGGTTTATCTAGAACTTTATGCAATCTCTCGACCTCTTTGTCAACTTCTTGTCAAAGATGCACCATTCGAGTGGTCAGAGAGTTGCCAAAAGTCCTTCGAGGATCTAAAAGAGCTCCTCACCTCCGCACCTATAATACAGGCACCCGACTGGAGTTTGCCCTTCGAATTAATGTGCGATGCTAGCGATTACACCAGAGAAAGGACAAGATGCTATATATGATATACTATGCCAGCCGAACTTTGAATGAAGCTCAAATGAATTATACAACTACGGAAAAGGAGCTACTAGCTGTAGTATTCGCCTTGGATAAGTTTAGGTCTTATCTGATAGGGTCACCAATCATCTGTTTTACAGATCACTCGGCCCTCAAGTATCTGTTGTCTAAGAAAGACGCTAAACAATGGCTCATTCGCTGGATACTCTTACTCCAAGAGTTTGATCTAACAATCAAAGATAAGAAAGGAGTGGAGAATGTGGTTGCGGACCATTTGTCACGGTTGACTTTTGTCGACAATACTGAACCCCAATCCATTAAGGATGAGTTCCCGGACGAACAGCTACTGGCAGTAAGTGGTCTGCCTTTGTACGCTGATATCGTGAACTACCTTGTCACGGGAGAAACCCCGAATCATTGGTCAAACCAAGATAGAAAACGGTTCCTCTCGTTCGCGCGTCATTTCTTTTTTGATGACCCATATCTTTTCAAGTACTGTGCTGATCAGGTTATCAGGCGCTGCGTCCCCAATGAGGATATAACCATAATTTTAGCATCATGCCATTCTGAGGCATGCGGTGGCCACTTCGCTTCACAGAAGACCGCACAAAAAGTTCTACCAAGCGGTTTTTACTGGCCCACAATTTTCAAAGATGCGTATTCCTTTTGCAAGACCTGCCAACGCTGTCAAAAGCTTGGAACTATTTCAAAAAGGAATTCTATGCCTTTAACCCCTATCATCACAATTGAGATATTCGATTGTTGGGGCATAGATTTTATGGGCCCATTTCCCAAGTCTAATAACTGTGAATACATACTCCTTGCTGTAGAGTATGTGTCAAAATGGGTTGAAGCGATACCAACGAGACACAATGACCACAGAACGGTCATGTCCTTTCTAAGAGAGCATATCTTGTCTCATTTTGGAACTCCGAAAGCTTTACTAAGTGACCAAGGCAAGCATTTCTGCAATAGGCCTTTGGAGGCACTTCTCAAGAAATATGGAGTCCACCATAAAATCGCTCTTGCCTATCATCCACAGTCGAATGGGCAAGCGGAATTGGCTAACCGAGAAATCAAGCATATTCTCGAAAAGACGGTTAGCTCCAACCGAAAAGACTGGGCATACAAGCTGTCCGACGCTTTATGGGCATACCGTACTGCCTACAAGACGAATCTAGGTATGTCCCCATATAGATTGGTTTACGGGAAAGCTTGCCACCTCCCTGTTGAAATTGAGCATAAAGCTTACTGGGCGACACGCTTATTGAACTTTGATATCCAAGAGGGAGGTCAGTTACGCAAGCTCCAACTTGCAGAGCTAGAGGAAATACGACGAGATGCGTTTGACTCTGCAAGGTTGCATAAGGAAAGGTTGAAGGTTCGCCACGATCGTACGATATTTTGTAAATCATTTGAGCTGGGGCAGAAAGTTTTGTTGTATGACTCTCGCCTCCACCTTTTCCAAGGAAAGCTCCGTTCCCGTTGGACTGGCCCGTTCATTATAAAAACTGTCTTTCCACACGGGGCGGTTGAGCTCGTCAATCCAAAGAACGATGATTGTTTCAAGGTCAATGGCCAAAGATTGAAACCGTTCTTGGAGAACTTCCAAACTGAAGTTGAGCACATCCAGCTGGATGAGCCCAACTATTCTCCCACTTAAAAATCCAAAGTGGAGTTCCATATTGTTGTTGTATTCCTTATCTTTCCCTGCATTTTAGTTTCTCTCTGTTCTTTTGTTTTTAATTCTTTGTTCGTTCTTTTATGTTTGTGATCTCGTTCTAATCCGCTATACCTTAAACCACTCTATTACAGGTGCATAAATGCGAGGTGACGATGTTCATTCTATCGGTTCATGGACTGATTCAGAATGTCGTTGTGGCACCTGGACTGAGGGTGAACTCACACCCTGCCCCTTGCTTCATCAAGACCCTGAAGCTCACACTCTCATTGATGCTGCTAAAGGGTACATTCCATACCCACCGGCCCTCCTTGACATCAATCCATATGAAAATATGGAATTTCCTGATGACGATGATGTGGATGAGGAAGAAGACCTGTACATAGGAAGAATGGTGGATGATGCCCTCATGGCACAATGGGAAAATGATGATATGTGGGAGCCATGGGAAGATCATGACCTTCAGGATGTCGTCCCAGAACGTCACAATGCAGTTTTTGTTTTTGTTGACGATTTCCTTGTTCCCGAGTTGGTTCCCTACATTTATGTGCACTTGAGCTATTTGTTGTTCCGGTTCCAATGCCCGTTACCTGCTAGTGCACATAGGTGTCTCATGCCAATAGTGAGGTTACTTCGTTATCACTTGTCTTTCCACTGTTTTCTTCTTTTTAGTTATTTCCTGTTGTTGTCGTTTTTCTTTAGTTCTTATTTAATTTCCTTTCTTTTCGTTGTTTTGTCAGGATCATTACTATGAATCTGTCGTTTTTGCCCCTTTTCCTTCCACATCAAATGGTTCATGGCTTTGGGCCATACATACAACGGCCATATACTCCACCGCAAGAGGAAAGTCCATTGTGCAATTACACTCCGCTATCCTTGTCTCCATGCGGATCACCTCTTGGCTGTGCAATCAATTCCTTGGAGACTCCAGACTTGCTCGATGATGTCCTTACTGCTTTCCGACTATTTTGGGAAAGGGAATCATCCAGTTTGGAATCCACATGCGAAGTTTTAGCAGAGAATGAAGCATTGATGAAAGAAGAAATCTTTTTGCTCGAAGAGTAGTGATCACCTCAATTGTTTTCATTCATTGATCTTTCTGTTATCAATTGAAGTGTAATCCTAGACAAACAATATTATTAGTTTTAGTTTTATTTTCATTTCCTTTAGTTGAATAAGGTTTTAAATACCATTTGGGAGAATATTGTTACAATATGGATGCTATTAAAAGGATTTATTTATATCAAATTGCAATTTTCAATTATGAGGATGAGTTTTGGCTTACATGTTCTGTCAAATGCACTGTTTTTCACTTTTCTAGTTGTCCAGAACATTGGTGGCTTGTTGGGGGTGCTAAATTTCTTAATTCAAGGTTAGTATAAAATTTGGGTGTTCGATCGATCGAACTAATCTCGATCGATCGACAGTATCAGATCTTCGAGCGCTTGAAGAGACCTTAATCGATTGAAATGTCGATCGATCGAACTTTCTAGATCAATCGAGACTTGTATTTAAACGAGGCGTCTCCAGTACACCTTCTCAGTCTCTCTCACACTTTCATATCTTTGAGCGATTGACCACAGAGGAGCACTCGGGGCGATTCTTGGCTCTCCCTCATCATCCACGCATTTTGGGAACCCCTAAGCCCTCCTCTCATCACCTTCATCATCATCAAGGTCACCCTCGCCTTCTACTCAGCGTGGAGTCCAAGGTTAGCCTGAGACCTCCCTTGATTCCTTTTCATTTCAATTCCAGTTGAGGGGGCCCCCCAGTGGTTATTTAGACCTTTTCTTTTAGTTTCTATCTTGTTTTGTGTGTGTGAGGGCTCTTTCTGTTCTCGAAAGTAGTCACCGCACATTCAATGTGCTCGATCGATCGAGATGGGTTAGATCGCTCGAACCCAGCCCTTGCTCAATCGATCGACAGAGTCTCGAGCGATCGAACTCTGTCCTTTCTCAATCGATCGAACATTGTTCGATCGGTCGAACACAAGCAATTTCAGGTTCTTTTCTTTTCTTTCTTGTTTTGATTTCTATTCTGTATTTCTTCTATTTTTAGGGACCCACAATGAACCCTATCACAGGGTATCACAGATCCAAACCTCTGGATCTCGCTATACCGGACCCCATACCCGATCATGGGTTTCGGAGTACCGAAGAGCGTGTTTGGTTTAGCCGCTATTTTCAGACGCGTAAGGTGATGCTCGAGAGGCCATTGGAGTCCGTATGGCTTGCCTCTCCATGGTTCCTAGCACGGATCAGAGACATGCCATTGTGGTACGACATGTTGATCCAGACCAAGAAAATCAATATCCACTGGGTTCGTGAAGCTTTCTCTTCCATGATCAAGGATCCCGCGGCCCCGTTTACCTACCGATCATTCTTTTGCGGGCACGAGATCGTTTTCAGTCCTGCCACAATCTCTGCAGCTTTGGGGGTTCCTGAAGTCTCTGACTGTTTCTATCCCTCATTACCAGGAGCCCCAGTGATCCCGTCCACCACCATTATCCGTGAGCTCACAAGAGGTGCCGTTCAGTTCTGGAACGGCGAATCAAATATCGAGGATAAGTTTCTGGCTGAGAATTACCACCTCCTCCACCTTGCATTGGTCAACTGTATTCTGATGACGTCCTACCACGAGAAATTTACGCCGTGCTATGCCCGTGCTCTGTACTCCATTGGGACAGGACAACGTGTCTGTTTGTCTCACCTGTATATCGACTTTTTCGTTCAGCCTACACGGTACATTGCCGCCAAGCGCCATCTGAAGGGCGCTTAGCCTATACATAGGGTTATTGAGCGGGCCGGACTAGTCCCGTTGGCCACAGATTCCATTCTTTAGGCCTCTAGTCGATTTGGTGAGACAGCGGCCCGCCGTTCTGATGCTCAGAAAAAGAGAAAAGTAAAGGGTAAGGCGAAACTGAGGGTGAAAAGGAGACGCGGAGGCACTGATACCGAGGGTGCAGCTTCTGGGATGCCCACTGAGGCTGAGGAGTATGATTCTGACGAGGAGGAGGATCCAGTGCAGGAGGTTGTGCGTTTTGAGCTGAGACAGCGATCTCAGGCTCCAGCCCAGGGAGAGTCTTCGTCTGCGCCTCTCCCGACTATTCATGAGTTGTTATTGGAGGAGAGGGAGGCCCGGATGAGACTTGAGGGCAAGGTTGATCATATATCCGCCATGCTGACCACCCTATTGGTCCAACTAGGGTTTGACCCGATCGTACCCCCATCTTCCACTCCATCTACACCTCCACCACACACCACTGGCCCATCTTCCTCTGCACCTACTGTTCTCTCTACCTCCGATCCCCCGGTTGATCTTTCTGCACCATCGACATCAGCTGCACCATCTACCGCCCCATCATCATCGGCCGCACTTACTACTTTGGAGACACCACTTCCACCTGCTCCTGTCATGGCCGACACATCTGTCACTACTGCAGCTGCCACGACGACGAGCGATCCGGCTACCGCTACTACAGGTGTCGAGGGTGGAGTTATAGATGCTCCATATTTATTGATAGAGATTTTGTCTGATGTTCCCGATGATTGGTAGTCTTTTGGTGTATTTTGGTAGATTTTTGGATGTTATGGGTTGGTTTGGGATTTTGTTGTTTGTTATGTTTTTGTTGGGTATTTTTGGACACTGTTAGGTTATTGTGGTTTGGTTTGGTTGTACTTTCCTATCACTGTTTTTTTTAGTTTCTTTATTATATCTTTCCCGTGATTGGTTCAGTATTTTATGTGGATCATGTGTTTTTTATTTCTGTGTATCTTTCTCTTGATCTTGGTTTTTGGAGATTGCATGTTTATTTACAGATTGTGATGCCTACGGTTATTGCATTGCCTTATCAGGTGATATCTGTCTATCTATTTTGAAAATCAACTTCTGAGGTTATCGCAATTTTCAGTTGGGGGTAGGATGTAGATAGATTATCACCTGAACTTGTATATCTTACACAATCTCGATCACAGATGCACACAAACCAAACATTTAACTGAACTTTTCATTTCAAAATTCTTGAAATTTTTCTTTTATTATGAACTTTATTGGTAGAATAATTTTGAATATTCATTCCTATTTAGCTGTTATCAAGCAATGATGTATTCATATTAACCTCATCCCTTTATGAATTAATTTCACGCGTTTTTCCAGTCCACTAGGATAAATGCATGTGTTGACTATTCTTGTATCCACATCCATTTGCACGTGTTAATAGCTATGCAGAAAACTGAAAATAGAGTTAATACGACTTTTATGCTTCAAAGAATAAATAGTGGAGACTAATGACCCTTAGTGAGCTTTTGAACCCAATCTTCAATTTTGAGGGAATTGTCACATTAATTCGAATTGTTTTTCTTGAATATACTTGAAATTCGTTGAATAGTCTCAAAATTCTTCATTTAGGCTGTTTATTAGAGGAGAATGTTCAGGATCTACCAATTAAAACTCAATGAACACTGAAGTGCTAAAACTAAGAAGTTAAGAAAATGATTTAAGCCATCATTATTCATTCCTTATTTTTTTTTTTTTTCATATACCTATATCAACAACCAAGAACCTTCTAACCCCACACTGATTGAATATTGCCAATATGAAAACCTAAAACCCCTCATCTTATACTTTAACCGTTATAAACCCGATTGCACATCTAATGTGACTAAAAATTGTTGAGGTATGTGACGAGAAGGGAGCAGTTGTGGAAGTGATTGTATAAAAAGAAAATATGCAAGGAGATGTTGAATATATATAAAAAAAAAAGAAGAAGAAAAGAAAAAGGAGTAAAGAGAAATAAATATATATGAGAATAGAGGATGGTTGGAATGAAGAAGAAATAAACTAGTCTCCATCACATGTTAAGGATGTGCAAATCTTGCCCTCTTTTCTCTATCCTACTAAATAAAAGCCGAAAAGTCAAAGTCTTAATGATTTCTAACAACTTAGTTTGAATATGAATGTGTAATTTGAGTATCCACAGTATTTCGCTCCTCTAGTAAGTAGTATTCCTTTCATGAGACTATATTACTCTAAATGTTCGTCCTTTATCGAGTTCGGTGTGAAACACTAGTAGCCAGAACATCACTCTTATTAAAGCTTTCACACCATGAGCGATCATTTCTAAACAAGTTTCTGTGAGATGTTCATTTTTAAGTGCAAACCCATGTGAGAATCGAGTTGAAACTACGCATTCCAAGAGTATGATAGTCTAAACAATTCTAAATAAAGTTGGATGCATAGTTGTTGACCTCACACACACGGATACATGAATGTAACGCATATGTATATTTATCTTGGTGACATGAGGAACATGTGGATTTCTGCATAGTTTGTATGAGGTTGATATGTGATGTGGAGCTAAATTGATAGTCGAATGGGAAAGAATGTTTATAAGTTTTTCTATATCTTTTTGAGCTTAAAATTTAGAATTTTGTGGGTTTATTCACTGAAAACCCTCACGAGACAACACTCGTCCACTAGGGAGAACCTAGGGGTTTAACGGCTTGTTGCATTTGCTAAATACAACCGCGATTCCTGCGAAAGTGAGTTAGGCAGTTTCTTTCTTTTTATTTTTAGTTTAGTTTGCCTTAGTTAATGTTATTTACTTTAGTTGTTGTAGTAGTAGTAAGCTTGTTTTTATTTTCGCTTTATTGCTATGGACTAGCAAATCGCTAGTTGGGGGTTGTGACAAGCGGGGGTATTTGTAAAATACAACCGCGCTAAAAGAGGAAAACACACTAGAAAAGTCTACAATTCCGCTGTTTATCTGCAATTTGAATTACAATATCAGTTTTTGCACAAATTGATTAAACTATGATAAGTGGTATTGTTTTAGTGATTATTTGTGCAGATTACTGCTGCTGTGTACAAGATTGAAGAATGTTGATAAAAGGAAGTGCTTAGTCCAGATGAAGACAACTCAAAGCTGAAATACAGGGTTCGAGCGATCGAACAAGGTTCGAGCGATCGATGTTTCGATCGATCCAGTGGAGTTCAAGCGCTCGAAGTTTCTGGAAGTTCAATCGATCGAGAGTTGTTCGATCGATCGAACATGCCTTTTATCAGATTATACGCGCACGCAGCAGAAACGGGTTTTTACCCTAGCATTAGGTTTCTACTATATGTAATCATTTTGTTTACGTCCCAAGGGACGCCCATACTTTGTTTTTATCAGTTTTCATAGAGAGAAGAGAGTTTACTTGTGTTTTTTTTGTAGGTTTTATCAAGATTCATCATTGTTAGCTTGGATTTTCTATAGTTAATACAAGTTTCTTCGTTCCAGGTTACTTACTATTGTTTTGTTTACATTCTACACATAGTTAATCGTAGTTTAGCCTTCAATCTCGTAGTTCGATCGATCGGACCAGAGACATAGTCGAGCGATCTAAGTCAGTTCGATCGATCGAGAGAAAAAGATGTTCGATCGATCGAAAGCGCGTCGATCGATCGAAACCTCTGATTCTTGAGAACATCCAAAACAGTATTCCAAGACTTTCTGCTTTACTGATTCGTTATCAAACTGTCCCCAAATGCTCAGTTTGTCAAAACAGTCTTTGAACTTTAAGCCTTAAGGCATTTTCTTTCAATATATTTTGCAAACCACCCTCAATGCTAACACCATTGTAGGTGCGAGTCTTAACTATTGAATTAAACCACCTTTGTGTATTTCAAACTTAATTGTGATGATATAGTCCCGGCCATGAAAGGATTATTGATTCTATATCCTTAAAGAAGTACGGAATACTGTAGAAGTTGTGCTCCATTGAGCTTAATTGCAATTGCATGGTAGACGGCTAGGTCACAGTGGATTCGCGTGATCCCAACACTTCCTTTTATTAAGAAAAAAATCGCTTTTAAAATCTTGCTTTAGTTAGTTAATCGTTAGTTAATTTAATTTAGTTGCTTTTAATTTTAGTAGTTGTTAATCGTAGAACTTTGTGTTCTACATTTTCTTAAAATATTGAATTTGCTTTTCTTTTAGAGTCTAATCTAGGTAACTTAATTCTCAACCTTCCTTGTGGGATCGACCTGGACTTAATCCAGTTTACTACTTACACGATTACCTACACTTGGGTATAGCACACAAGCGCACACAAAAAAATATTCGTGTCAAGCGTGCCAAAATTGAAAATCTGGCTCGGTAAAGAACCGTTCCAAAATAGTGCTAAAAGCGTGCCAAATTGAATATTTTTTTTTAACTCAAGACTAACTGGCACGATTTTTAGCAGTGCTAAAAGCGTGCCATATTAGCGTTCGAAAATTGTGCCATGTGTTGCACACAAAATTGGCCACGTGTTGCTAAGAATTTTTAAATTTTGGATCGGTTTTAAACAGTGCCAAAAAAGCGTGCCAGATTCTCGAATCTAGCACCCTTTGACCAAAAACTGGCACTGTTTTAAACTGTGCCAAAAAATTTTGCTCCCCGATATTTGGCACGGTTTAAAATCGACCTGGCACTATTTTAAACAGTGCCAGTTTGGCTTTTTTGGTGTAGTGTCGCCACTATACTCACGCTGAATAAGTTAAATGGAAATAACTACACTGAATGGAAACGTAACCTTGACATCGTTTTAACTGCAGATGATCACATTTATGTTCTCACCACCCCATGCCCCAAAGAACCCGCTACAAATGCTACGGCAGCTACTAGACGTAAGTTCGAAAAATGGAAGAAATCGAATGGAATGGCTCGTCGCTATATTCCAATCGAATGATTCTGCTAGTGCCATTATCAAATCCCTAAAAGAAATGTTTGGGGAGCATGGCAGGCCTGTTAGATAGGGGTGGCAATTTTCGACCCGACACGAAAATAAATGGGTTTGGGTGACCTGTATAAGGGCACGGGTCATAAACGAGTCGACCCGTTTGACACGATTAATAACGGGTTGAAGCGGGTCAACCCCTTTGACCCGATTAAGTATTTAATTGCAATTGGGGCATTTGTTTTATAGTTCTAAAAATAATCTTTAATAATTTGGAAGTCTAAAATACAAATAATATAAATAAGAATTAAAAAAAAATTTAAAAATATATTTATTTTTAAAATATATATAAACTAAAATTGTTTTTTTTTTCTCATAAAAAAAAAAAGAAAAAAAAAGTAGTTACCAACTTGCCAAACAAGTAAATTTAATTCATATATAATAACTAATAACTATTGTAATAAAAAAATAATAATTAATAACTAATAAGGGAGGGAAGAAGCTGGAGCCTGGAAGCATTAATTCATGCATCAAGCATTGCATAAAAAGAATAAAATAAAATAAAATAAAAAAGGGAGGAAGCCCGCCAGGATTGCTGGATTGGGAGGGAGACAAATTAGTCAATTAGACAAATACAACTGTTAATCTTGATTCTTGATGGATAGCAAGCGAAGAAATTTCTTTATACAGTTAGTAAAAACAATATTTCTTCTTAATCATTTGATATGGATGTGCTTGGGTGTTAAGTTTATATAGTTGGATATTCTTATATTTGTAGTATTTTGGTATTTAAGATGTACGTGTTAATAATTGATACATTTGATGGAAGACTTATTTGTGTTCTTAGTAGGACTGTAAACTTTTTTCGAATTACCGAACTGAGCTAATCGGTTGGTTTTCTTAAAATTACCTACAACTAAAAAACAGATCCGACTGCCCAAATTGGCAAAATCGACCAAAAGGCAAAAAAATTGACCGAAACGACCACTTCGGATGGTTTTCAAAACATGGAAAAATTAAAAAATTAAAAATTCGAACCAAACCGAACCGAACAGATAACACCCTACATGGGTTAGACGGGTTAAACGGGTGACCCGTGTGTCACCCGTTTAACCCGGCACGATTATAACCTGACACGATTATGACACGTTAAGAATGACACGATTATGACCCGACACGATTATTACCCGACACTACCCGATTGCCACCCCTACTGCTAGACAGGTTGCCATGCAGAAGATAATGAGTGCCAAGATGTCGGAAGGGACTCCTGTCAAAGAACATGTTTTAAAAATGATTGGTTATTTGAACGAACTGGAGACCCTAGGTGCCAACATCGATGCACAGACCCAAGTTGATATGATCCTCAATTCGCTGTCACCGTCATTCACTCAATTTAAACTTAACTATAACACTCAATGAATTTCTCAATGAGTGAATTAATGAGTTCTTTTCTGGCAGCGGAAGGGATGATCAAACCTGGGGGCCAACGTTATTGAGAAAAGCTCTTCTTCCTCCCGATCTACACCGAAAGGCAAGAAAGGGAAGAAGAAGGCTGGCACTAATAGTCCAAGTGTTGGACCGGTCCCTAAGATTACAAAATCTGAGGGAAAGGGTAAGGGTAAGGGAAAGGTGGGTGGCCAAGGCAAAGGAAAATATTTCCAATGCGGTGAGAAGGGCCATTGGAAAGAAACTGTCCAGAATTCTTAGCTACAAGAGTTCAAGGTATGATTGAATCACATGTGATTGAAGTAAGTTTTATAATGGATACTAAAGGAAAAACTGGTTTAAACAATTATTTTAAATGCGCAGCGGAAAGGATTAAGTTATAAAAACTTTTGGTATCCCAGGATCTACTACTCGTCAATTCCATAGATGCGTACAAGAGGGGACAAGAGTAATACCTTAGTGTCTTGAACCCAATTCTGATTTTCTTCTTCCTTGGTGATGCAGAAGCCTCCACTAGGTTGTCTTCACCCTTATGTCTCCTGCGGATGCTTCCCGGAGAGACTAGAGATGGTGGGATCTCTAATAGAGAGGAAGGAGAAGGTTTGGTGCTCTAAAACAGTTTCTGTAGCGTCTGGTTAATAAAAATGACGAACTCTTTTTTCCAGAACGCAGCTGCCCTATTTATAGATTTCCAGAACCAACCTAAACTTCGAGCAATCGAAGATCTTCGATCGATCGAACCTTCGATCAATCGAACCATTCTCGATCGATCGAACCTTCGATCGATCGAACCATTCTCGATCGATCGAACCTGTCATGACTTCAATCGATCGAACATACTTCGATCGATCGAACTTGTCTTGACAAGTTCCTCAAGTGTCATTCCAAGCATCCTAGCGGAGCTAAGAGTGGGACCTCCTAGGCTCTTTATTGTTGGCTCAGACCAGTTTGTTAATTACCATGACCAAACTCTTTGATCAGCAAACTAACCAAGTAGTCAATTAACGTTTACTCAAGATTGAGAACACGTACCTTATACAAGTTATGAGTTCCTATTAACAGTTTGACAGTCTTGAGTGTCAATAGGAAAACTCAGGTCCATCAATGCACTATAAGCACTAGCATATTAACTAAGAGTAGCACTCTAGTGATTGAGATTCATCACTCCATCCAATGGTAGTTAATCATGCTATAGTGTAGACCTGATGAGATATCCAGTCTCATCATCCACTGTGACAAGTTCTAAGTATAAATGAATAGTAATTCATATCTCATTGTATGCATCTCATACATACACAAACTACTTACTATGATACTTAAGGATTAACAATCATCTCATGAGAGAAACATATATAATGAAATGTAAAGCTGATATCCATATATTAAAATGCTAATATCTCATACATAAAGTAATGATTTGAGGGCACAAACCCAACAGATACATCAAACACTTGGTGCATTGATTCTGGTGTGACTAACCATATCTGTAATTCGTTATAGGGGTTTAGATCAACCAGGAAATGCAGTGATGGGGAGATCGTGCTAACTCTGGGATCTAGCACAACCATTTCCGCGGTTGTAATAGGAATAGTAGTTTTAGAGTTTTTGGACAATAAGATAATAGTTTTATCATACGTCCTTTACGTCCCTTTAATGAGACGTAATTTAATTTCTGTTTCAGATTTATCGAATAAAAATCATTCTTTTCATTTTAGAATAGAAGTTGTCATTAAAAGAAATGGTTCTTTAATATGTTCTGGTATTAAAACTAATGGCTTGTATGTGATAATTCCCAATATTTCTAAAGACTCTTGTATGGAACTTAATAACTCAGTGGTAATTGTACCATCTAAAAGAAAGGAACCTTCCACTAATCCAACAAGGCTTTGGCATATGAGGTTGGCCATATCAATCTAAATAGGATTGGCAGACTAGTCAAAGAAGGGGTCTTAGGCGATTCGGTTCTCGAATCAATAGAAGCCTGCGAGTCTTGTTTAGAGGGTAAGATGACCAAAAGGCCCTTTCTTGCAAAGGACAATAGGACCAATGCATTGTTGAAATTAGTTCATACTGATGTGTGTGAACCAATAAATATTGGAGCAAGGGGTGGTTATGAGTATTTTATAACATTTACTGATGACACTTCTAGGTATGGATATGTGTACCTAATGCAGTACAAGTCTGAAGTCTTTGAAAAGTTCAAAGAATTTAGGGCTGAAGTGGAGAAGCAATTAGGGACACATATCAAAGCCATTTGATCTGATCGAGCTAGCGAGTACCTCTCTAATGAGTTTATTGATCACCTCGTACAAAATGGGAGTCTATCACAGTTGATTGCACCTGGTACGCCTCAGCAGAATGGTGTAGCGGAGAGAAGGAATTGGACTCTTTTAGACATGACTAGGTCGATGATGAGTTATTCCGAGTTGCCATTATTCCTTTGGGGTTATGCTTTGGAAACCGCTGCATACATACTAAATCTAGTACCAAGCAAATCTATTCCTAGGACACCATGGGAGATGTGGATTGGGTGCAAGCCTTCTTTGCAACATATCCAGATATGGGGGTGTCCATCACATGTGCTAAAAGAAAACATGAGCAAGTTGGATTCTAGATCAGAAGTATGTTATTTTGTAGGATATCCAAAGTGTACTTATGGATAGTATTTTTATGATCCAAGAGAACAGAAAGTGTTTATTAGTACAAATGTTGTTTTCTTGGAGGATGATTATATCATGAACCATAAACCTAAGGGAAGGGTAGATCTAAGAGAGATAGAAGGAGAGCCCTCAGTCCTATCCGCAGTTGATAATGATGTAAGATAAGACAATATCACTTCTTCACCCATTTCTGCACCAGTACCTCATTATAGTGGGAGGATTATCAGCCAACCTAATAGATACATGTTCTTAGGGAGTTTTTGAAGGTGTCTCCTAGAATCTGAATCTGAATCTGATCCTGCCACGTATGAAGAGGCAATGGCTAATGTTGATTCAGCTCATTGGGTTAAAGTTATGAAGGTTGAATTGGAATCTATGGATTCTAATCAAGTATGGGATCCTGTAGAACTTCCTGCCAATATTAAACCCATTAGTTGTAAGTGGGTCTACAAGAGGAAAAGAGGATCTGATGGAAAGGTTGAGACCTTTAAGGCAAGGCTTGTAGCGAAAGGTTATACTCAAAGAGAGGGCATTGACTATGAGAAAATCTTCTCGCCAGTAGACATGCTCAAGTCCATCAGAATACTCCTTAAGACTTCATTATTGGATGACAATCTTAAGGAGGACATCTATATGCAACAACCAGAAGGGTTCATAGCTGGTGGGAAAGGTGACTTGGTATGCAAGCTGCAAAAGTCCATTTGCGGACTTAAGCAGGCATCCAGGAGTTGGAACATTTGTTTTGACTAAGCAGTCAAATTGTTTAGCTTCATACAGAATCTGGATGAGCCTTGTGTATACAAGAAGTGTGAAGGGAATGTGGTAGCTATTCTTGTGCTTTATGTTGATGACATTCTACTCATTGGGAATGATGTAGGGGCATTTTCATCAATTAAGGTTTGGCTAGCTAGTACTTTCGATATGAAGGATCTAGGAGAGGCAAGCTATATCCTTGGGATAAAGCTCTTTCGGGATTGTAAGCGAAAGATAATGGGATTATCTCAAGCTAGTTATATCGAGAAGGTACTAACTATGTTTTCCATGGATAATTCGAAGAAAGGTTTATTACCTTTCAGGCATGGTTTAGCGTTCTCCAAGTACTAGAGTTCCCTATGCTTTGGCAGTAGGAAGTCTCATGTATGCGATGTTATGCACTAGACCAGATATTTGCTTTGTCGTTGGCATGGTTAGCAGGTATCAGTCGAATCCAAGTCCAGAGCACTGGACAGCCGTTAAGCACATTCTTAAGTACTTAAGAAGGACCAAAGATTACATGCTTATGTACGACAGTGATGAGTTAATTCCAATGGGATACACTAACTTGGACTTTATGTCAGATAATGATACGAGGAAGTCGACATTCGGACATCTCTTTACCTTGGGAGGTGGTGCTGTTAGAAATGCATTGCAGACTCAACTACAGAAGCTGAGTATGTGGCCGCTTGTGAAGCCAGAAAGGAAGCTATTTGGCTCAAGAAATTCCTTATGGAACTCGGGGTGGTACCAGCATCACTGTCACCTATTACGCTATACTGCGATAATAGTGGGGCAGTGGCTCAGTCCAAAGGAGCCAAGGAACCATAGAAATGGAAAGCACGTAGAACGAAAATATCATCTAATTCGAGATATTATTCAACGTGGAGATGTGACTGTCACCAAGATTGCCACCGTTAACAAAGGCCTTTCCACATAATCTAGATAGTCTAGGTCTCAGATTTAGTCCTGAATGGTTATGAGTGCAAGTGGGAGTTGCTGGGTTTGTGCCCTCAAACCATTACTTTATGTATGAGACATTGACATCTTAATATATGGATATCAGCTTTACATTTTATTATGTATGTTTCCTTAATGATATGATAGTTAATCCTTAAGTATCTGATGCTATCAGAATCAAGATATAAAAAGTGTTCTTTACTTTTCAAAAGATTTGTAGTGTGAAAGCAAAGGTCGAACCCACAGGGATTGGTTAACTACAACGACTTAATTTTAAAACCTAATTTTAGTTAATTATGAAAACGGATTTTGATTTGATTTTAATTAAACTAATAACAATAAAAATATATCTAAATTATGAAAGCAATTAAAAAGTGTTTTTGATGAATATGTTTAAAGGAACCTAGGATTGCAAATCCACCACTAGTTTCATAATAGGAATATTTATGCATTCAATTAGATTATTAAGTTGGATGATAATGGGGAATTGTAGCTACAAGCCCAATTCCTCCGTCAAGAAAATAACTATGGTTCAAGCACCAACATAATCCATCTTCGGTTAGCACGAATTATCTCAAACTAAACTAGGGTTGTGATTTAATCCCTCTAATCTAGGCATGGACTATTCGGATACTTGATAGCACAATTCACTAAAGCACCATTACATGTAAACAATCTAAACAAGCACAGCAAGCATAGATCATTGAGCACATCACAGTCAAAATAGATCTACGACAAGAATAAACTTTGAAAGTAATGATTTAATCAATAAAAGCACGATTTATTTATAAAAATCCTCAGAACATGCAATCATCATCCATACATAATAAAACTAAAATAAAAGTATAAATAAAACCCTATTACTTGGCTAGGGTTTTCTTGAAACCCTAGATCTAAGGTCTAGCTGTCCATGGAAGTGAAGGATGACAAGTAGTTGATGGAGGAAGCCATGGAAATCCTTGGTCTTCTTCTTCTTCTCCTTGCTTTCCTCTCTTCAATGGCTGAAAGTATGGTTGTATATTGTGTGTATATTATTTGGCAACCCTTCAATTGAAGTAAAATAGGGTATATATAGATTTACAACAAGTTTTTGGAAGCTTTTCCAACTCGAAACGCACTAAAACTGCTATATTTTGCAATCTGGACGTAATTAGGCCGTTTCGTTCGCGTAGGAATCATCAGTATACTGAAATACGCAAGTTCCATTTTTACACATATCGCGCGAGCGGGCCGCGCGAGCGCGACATTTGGGACCTCGCGCGCGCGGATCGCGCGAGCGATTTCTAGGTTTTCGCGCGCGCGCGACTTAGCTTTTTCAGCTTCTTCCTTATTGCTTTTTCACCCTGTTTAGCCTGATATACTTGATTTCTTCCAAAACCTGTCAGAAAATAGAAAACGAAGAAAAAATATACAAAAACAGGATAAAAAGGTACTAACAAATGCTCGTTAAGGCGTATAAATAGGATTTGTTTTCTCCCGATCACACCCCCAAACCTACATTTTGCTAGTCCTCGAGCAAAACTAAAATAAAAATTAAACTACTATTAAAATACTACTCCATAACTACTATTAAAATACTACTCCATTTTCGCATGGATCACGATTGCATTTAGCTTATGCAACAAGCCTTTTAAACCTCTAGGTGTCCCTAGTCGAACGAGTGAAGTCTCGTGAGGGTTCTCGTCAACAATTCACCCACAACCATCTTTATTAACTTATAAATTTAAAAAGTTTTTTTCAAACGAAAAACATAATATTCAATACTCCTTATTATAAAACAAAGATTTGAAATAGAATAACGGACAAGAAGAAACAGAATCAAACGTCTACCTACATCATGAAAAACAATCATAAGCACATGCATCGTATAAATCAATAGAGTTTCTCATAAAATTGCACGTGTGTGATACGGTAGTCAAATGAACACGCGCACGTCATAAACTTGGAATATAACTCGGATGACCATCTAACTATGTCTCGACTACGAATCTCACAACGTTAATTACACTCTCAAGTGAAACACTCAGAAACAGGTGTAATTTTTCTAATATATGTGAGTAAAGGAAATATGTTTTCAAAACGAGAAATGCTCACATATGACTCGAAAAAGACGCATGACACGAAAGAACAGTAGTCTCATGAATAAGATGCCAATAATCAAGAGAAATTACTCATTACCATGTTTTAATCCCCCTCCCATCATTTACATATCAAAACCATGTTTCTTAGGATCAATTAGGACTTTTCAAAAGTTGTAACGTGGCTCAGGTAATGAAAAATGATAGAAATGATTCATTAGGTAGGTTTACGAATGGCATTGTAAGGCATGTTCCATCCCAAGGACGACGATGCTTACCTATGTGAGACAGAGAGTGGGGTGAGGCGAACAATTGAACCTAATAACATAATAAATGTGAGTGAGGAGAATAATATAGGGGAAAATGAGCGGATGAATTTGAATAATTTAGATCCTAATGACAAATTTACCCAAAAGGTGAAGAATCGATTTGAAACCGAAAAGGAGGAATCATTACATGAAGTAATACGAAGCGATATTCTTTCTGCGTGCCACCGAGCTCTTCCTGATATCCTTAGGGGTACACAATCTGAGTTACGGCCTCCATAAATCTTAAGCTAGAACGGTCTAGCTAAAGACGTAAAAAAGAGCGATTCTTGGGAGGCAACCCAAGCTTTAATTCGTTTGTTTTAATGATTTTTGCATGTTTTCGGGTTGTTTTGGTCTGTTTTTGAGTTTTCTGAACAGGTTTGGGGGTCGGGAATAATTTATTTTGGACTTCTATACATTTTTATACTGAAAAAGAAGAAAAACAAAAAGTCGCGCGCGCGACCCGCTCACGGGACATGTCGCTCGCGCGATCCGCTCGCGCGAGATTCACCCATAGACAAAATTTTCAAGTTTTTATGATATATAGCCTCAGTATCTTTTCGCGCTTGAATTCGCGCGCGTGAAGAGTCCGCTCTCGCGTTCCGCTCGCACGAGCTTGTGCCTTAGAAACTTTTCTAAAAATAATAAAAAAGAGGCCTCAGGTTTACCTCGCGGAGGGATTCGCGCGAGCGATGGTCGCTCGCGCGGTCCGCTCGCGCGAGGTGGGGATTTTCCACTTGTCTTGTTGGTCTTTTATCTTCTGTTTTCCATACCTGGTTAGATATTTCCTTTTCTGTTTATTCTTTTTAGTTCTTTTCATTTAAGTTTGTCTTTGTTTAGATAGTTTTATTTCTATTTGTTTTTCTTTTCATTACGTTCTTTTACTTATAGTTTAGTTTCTATCAAGATTAAAAAAAAAAAAAAAAAAACTTATATGTTAGCTTTTATTATTTATTTGTTTGTTTAATTTTCTTTTGTTAAGAAGTAACAGGTAACATTGAACTTTATTACCATATTCCTTTGTGTTCACCTGTTCTATGATTGCCGAAACCGAGGTACTATCGTTCCTTTCTTACCTAATCTCCTTTCTTTCTTTTTATTGTTTCATTGGGGACAATGACAGGTTTAGGTTTGGGGGTATGCACACCCACATGCACATTCGTTTATGCAAAATTTTAAAAAATTTTAAATTTTTTTTTCAATAAGTGTGTTTAAATAAACGATGATTACCGACGTTTGTGCAACCTCAATTTGATACATCTTGTTATGTAACTTGGATTATTATAGAATGATAAACAAGAGAAGATGTGATTAAACATTTGCTGAAGTTATGATGTAACGTTTTAAGTTATGTATCGTTTGAATCGTAGTTTTATATCATAGATTTGCACATAAACTTATACACTGCACGTAGTCATTGGAATACATGTTGGTTGTGAACTATAATATGATTCGGATTTCTAGATAACACAAGGTGGAGACTAGACCCGGTGAGCTTTTGAGCCTATCTTTTCTTTTTAGAGGGTTATAAACATTTTTGTGTTTGTCGAATTTCATTAAAATAGCGCATTAATTTGTTGTTTAGTCTCATTATTCTTGTTTTGGTTGATAGTCAAGTTAAAATATTTGTTACCATGCTAAATAATCTTCCATTGTAAACATTGAAGAACCGTATTACCCTACGAAATGATTTTAGGCCCTCTTTGTTTACTGCCGACCGATAAAAGATAAAAATTTCCTTAGTTCGCCCCTTTGAGCCGTTACAATGCCTCTTTTTCTTTGTTCACCATTATCCTTTTTAAAAGCTCCAACTTGATCAACTTGGAGTATACCACTGGAAGAGTGATCAACTTTTAGTAGTATTAAGGCGATGTGTTGATTGAGAAGAAGAAAATAAGATGTTATTGGGGTAGTTGCTTGGTATTCAATGCATAGTCATTTGAGAATCGAGAAAAGAAAAAGGAAAAGAAACAAAATAAAGAAGATGAAGGTTGAAAAAATGAAAGAAAGGAAGAAAAATGAATGAAAAGGAATGAAGAGAAAGAAAAGATGAAAGTACCCGTGAACGGTTAAGGAGAACTCGAACTTTTAAGATCGAACCGATTAAGATGGCTGACGGAAACAACGGAAATAATCTGAATAATCTTAATATACCGCCACCTCCTCCACTTAAAGATTACTTTATTCCTACGACTTACACGCCACAAACATGTATTAATTTACCGGAGGCGACGGCATCTCACTTTGAGATAAAGTCGTCTACCATCTCGCTACTTCCATCTTTTCATGGCCGTCTAAATGAAGATCCATATCAACACTTAGGAGATTTTCAGGATATATGTTCTACTTTGAAAATTCAAAACTTAAATGATGATGAATTAAAATTGCGGCTGCCGATGAGGCCTGGAAAATTTTTTAAACGTTAAGCGAGAATTCGATGCATCAGGCTGTATCAGTACGTTCCGAGGGATATCATTCACAACCTAAGAGGGAGGTAAAGTTCGAGTCAAGTCAATCAATTGAAATAAAAGAACTATCTAACAAACTTGACCGACTATTAACAATGAACCAAACGACAGCCCCACCCGCTCATGAAATTTGTGCATTATGTTCTGATCCTTCACATTCGATACTTACATGTCCATCGGCGAGTCAATTTCCGGAATTCGTGGAGCAACACATTAATTCTATACAACAATACCCACAAAATAATTATAATTCGACTAATAATAATCCGGACGCGCCATGGAGAAACCATCCTAACTTCTCGTGGAAAAATAATAATAATAATCCTAATGAGGCGACTAATTTTCCTAATGCATATCGACCTCAGTTTCAACCTAATCAATACCAACAACCGCCTCCTAATCCGAACCCTCCAAGGGGTAACGTTTTTGAGGAAAAGGTGTTGGCGTCCCTTAATAAAATTGAAACACAAGTACAGGCACAAGCACAAATAGTGCACTCTCACACACAATCCATTGCGAAGCTTGAATCCCAAATGGGACAACTAGCTACTGTAGTGAGTCGTAGAAACGAGGGGACGTTGCCTAGTCAAACAATTCAAAACCCTAAGGGACAATATGAGGTTAAGGGGTCGAATGAACAAGTAAACGCCGTCTCAACTAGGATGACTACACGAGATGAGGTGATAGAAACCCCTAATAAGAATGAGAATGTGATAGATATGAACATCAACTCTAATAAAGAGAGGGGTGAGGACGTGAATCAAAGTAGAAAAGAAAATGAACCGGTCCCAACAAATTATATTCCGAGAATGCCATATCCACCTAATATTGAGGAACCGTCTCATCTTTCAAAGAAAAAGTCAAAAGTCGAAGATATACTCGAGGTATTTAAACAAGTTAAAATTAATATTCTTTTCCTCGATGCTATAAAACAAATTCCCGCTTATGCTAAATGTTTAAAAGACCTATGTACGCAAAAGCGCAAAATACGCAGTCACACTCCGAAAAAGGTCTTCCTCACGGAAAAAGTAAGTTCAATTTTCCAACACGCTCCTCCGAAGTATAAGCATCCCGGTACGCCTACGATTTCATGTGTCATAGGTGACACTATCATTCATCGGGCTCTCCTTGACTTAGGTGCTAGTGTTAACCTCTTACCCTATCATGTCTATAAACAACTAGGTCTAGGTGAACTTAAGCCCACGACCGCTATTATTCAATTAGCGGATCGTTCTGTCAAAATACCTAGAGGAATTGTCGAAGACGTCCTAGTAAAAGTTGATCAATGTTTCTATCCCATTGATTTTATGGTCCTTGACACCGAACCGGTGCTAGATACTAGAAAACATACTCCTGTCATCTTAAATTATGAAAGCAATTAAAAAGTGTTTTTGATGAATATGTTTAAAGGAACCTAGGATTGCAAATCCACCATTAGCTTCATAATAGGAATATTTATGCATTCAATTAGATTATTAAGTTGGATGATAATGGGGAATTGTAGCTACAAGCCCAATTCCTCCGTCAAGAAAATAACTATGGTTCAAGCACCAACATAATCCATCTTCAGTTAGCACGAATTATCTCACACTAAACTAGGGTTGTGATTTAATCCCTCTAATCTAGGCATGGACTATTCGGATACTTGATAGCACAATTCACTAAAGCACCATTACATGTAAACAATCTAAACAAGCACAGCAAGCATAGATCATTGAGCACATCACAGTCAAAATAGATCTACGACAAGAATAAACTTTGAAAGTAATGATTTAATCAATAAAAGCACGATTTATTTATAAAAATCCTCGGAACATGTAATCATCATCCATACATAATAAAACTAAAATAAAAGCATAAATAAAAATCTATTACTTGGCTAGGGTTTCCTTGAAACCCTAGATCTAAGGTCTAGCTGTCCATGGAAGTGAAGGATGACAAGTAGTTGATGGAGGAAGCCATGGAAATCCTTGGTCTTCTTCTTCTTCTCCTTGCTTTCCTCTCTTCAATGGCTGAAAGTATGGTTGTATATTGTGTGTATATTATTTGGCAACCCTTTAATTGAAGTAAAATAGGGTACATATAGATTTACAACAAGTTTTTAGAAGCTTTTCCAACTCGAAACGCACTAAAACTGCTATATTTTGCAATCTGGACGTAATTAGGTAGTTTCGTTCGCGTAGGAATCATCAGTATACTGAAATATGCAAGTTCCATTTTTACACATATCGCGCGAGCTCGCGCGCACGGATCGCGCGAACGATTTCTGGGTTTTCGCGCACGCGACTTAGCTTTTTCAGCTTCTTCCTTCTTGCTTTTTCACCCTGTTTAGCCTGATATACTTGATTTCTTCCAAAACCTGTCAGAAAATAAAAAATGAAGTAAAAATATACAAAAACAGGATAAAAAGGTACTAACAAATGCTCGTTAAGGCGTATAAATAGGATTTGTTCTCTCCCGATCAGTATCATAGTAAGTAATTCGTGTATGTATGAGATGCATACAAGTGAGATACGAATTACTATTCTTTCATACTTAGAACTTGTCACAGTGAATGATGAGACTGGATATCTCATCAGGTATACACTATAGCATGATTAACTACAATTAGATGGAATGATTAATCTCAATAACTAGAGTATAACTCTTGGTTAATATGCTAGTGCTTATAGTACATTGACGGACCTAAGTTTTCCTATTGACACTTAAGACTATCAACAGTCGATAGGAACTCATAACTTGTATAAGGTATGTGTTCTCAATCTTGAGATGATTATGAACACAGACTGTGGATATGGCTGCTTTGACTTACCAATCAGTGAGGTCTTAAAGATCAACACCTGGGTATCATGGGTATGTCATGTTCACAGGTTTGTGAACATATATTGTCAAGATAGAATCTACCCTATGATGAAGAGTAAGCATTCCCTGAGAATGTTACCAAGTTGGTTACTGAAAACTGCAGTCTTATTGATAAGTAGTTATCAACATATTTGGTAATCATGAAAGGTGAATGGGACTCAAGGAATACAAGAAGTAATCATGATTTAGGTTGACAGTAATAGTTTATCCGATTGCCTGAATATGATTATGAATGCTGATGGTAGAGGGACATTAGTACACCATACAAGTCTAGTTATCGCTTAGGATATGTTCTTTTGCGTTGGAGTTACAGTTATGGTTTTATAATGGAGTAAATGTTAACTGATCAGTTGGTTAGTTTGCTGATCAAAGAGTTTGATCTTGGGAATTAGCAACTGGTCTGAGCCAACAATAAAGAGCCTAGGATGTCCTACTCTTAGCTCCGATAGGATGCTTGGAAAGGCACAAGAGGATCTTGTCAAGACACATTCGATCGATCAAAGGAGTTTCGATCGATTGAAGTCAAGGCAAGTTCGATCGATCGAACGTTGTTCAATCGATCGAAGGTTCGATCGATCGAAGCCACTTCGATCGATTGAAGGTAAAGTCAGTTCTGGGAATCTATAAATAGGGCAGCTGCATCCAGAAATTTGAGTTCGTCGCTTTTAACATCCCTAAGCTACAGAAACTGTTTTAGGGTTCCCAAACCTTCTCTATCCTCTCTATTAGGGTTCCCATCAACCCTAGTTTCTCTGGGAGCATCCATAGGAGTCATAAGAGTGAAGACCATAGTCAAAGATTTCAGAATTGGGTTCAAGACTTAAAGGTATAATTCTTGTCCCCTCTCTAGTACGCATCTATAGAGTTAACGAGTAGTAGATCCGGGCGGCTACTAATTAGTTTTATAAACTATCTTTTCCGCTGTGCGTGATTTAAAGTTTTTCGAAACCTAAATTCCTACAATTGATCCTTTGATTTTCTGTAAATTTATGATTTGCATTAGAGTTAAGGTTAATCTCAACTATATTCATTAATAATTGATAGATCCAAGTCTCATAATCATGACTTGGGCCTTTCAATTTGAGGTTTCATGGGACTTTCTTCATATCCTATTAAAATTCATAAGTATTAGTATTATTTTATTTTCCAAGGCCCATCGATTTGGGAGGAGAAATGATCAAAGTAGGTCTCAATTCCTCACGGACCATAAACTTGAGAGAGGAATTGGACTCAAGAGAGGTCAACTTCATGGTTTGATAATTCATATCCAAATAATCTCAAGTATTCAAGTATGGATATGAAGTTGAAATCCTCATTGAAGTCTCCTTAAGGTCTAATCTAGGGACTTCTTTTGGTAAGTTTGATTATTATGGTAATGGTTATAACTCTAATTTGGTGGTCCAAACTCTCTCTAGAATTTTGAACCAAATTTGGTTTAACAAGTAGGTGACTATTCAACAATGGTGCAGTGAATTCATTGACCAACTGTGATCAAAGATTTTTAATTAAACCATGATCCGTTGGATTTGAATGAGACCAATTGGAATGTGTTCATAACATCTAATTTTACCATTGCTTTTTTTGCTTTGACTAGATTTCATGGTTAGCGTAGTTTGATCATAAGTTTAGTAGGATGATTACTCTCTGTCCAGAATTCCAGAACAGTAGGCCTATTTTAAATTGTTTAGGTCAGAACCTTAATCAAGTATGTCAAGCTTTAAATAAATTTTTCTATGAAGATTAATGAGTTAATAAGATTCTCTAGAAAGATTGAAAGGTTTAAGATAAGTTTGCAATTTTAAATCAATCATATAAGATCTCTGGACAGAGAGCTCATAAAACCTGAGTGATGTCTGATTATGGTCCCCACAGGGGCACAATATATCTAAAAATCATTAAGATCAAGCCATGGGAACTGTGACTTTTCTATTTTTAGACATTTGATTTCCTCTTTGTAAATCCTAAATTCTGGGACAGATTTGATAAACCTTAATAATGATGATCCAATTACTTTTTCTATGACTTAGGACTTAAAACATGTTTTGAATGAAGTTAATTAATCTTAAATGCATATGCTAAAAGATCCAACTTAAGGAGTAATTCATGTCTTGTTCATGCTCATTCATCCATGATCATCATGTTTAGGTAGTGATACTTGAATCCTAGGACATTAGCTTGTAGATCATTGATATAACTCATGATTGGTTGAAGTTAATCGTGGATTATTTTCGATTATGTTGAGATTATATTATCTCTATATGGACATTACATTGGCTCCTCATTGAGACTTGTATATTTATAGGGATGATGTGCCTCAACAATCGAAAAGAATTCACGATTTTGTCAACCTCCCCGTTAAATTTAGGCTAAAATTGGGTATACTACTTAGGATTTGATATTATATTGTATTCAAAGCATGTGGACTAACATTTGTTTTGTAGCGCTTTTGAGGTACGATTTCTCAACTTTTTTCTCGTTTATTTCATTTCTTGATTTTTATTGATTTACAACTCCATGTGCGACACCTTAGATTAGGCCTGGCCTTTTGTGTAATATTTGAATTAGGGACTTTTTTTAGGATTTTTCTATTATTCGCATGCATTACACGTTTCCCATTCGCAGCTGGATCTTGTGTAATTTTTCTTGTTCTTTATTTGCATGTCATTTTGCTTACTATTTGAACTATGTGGTTTTGTACGCCGTTTTATCGTTAACAATCTTGCACCCCTTTCGACATGCTTTCGGAATGTGTGTGTATATATATATATTAATTGATAGCATGCTTAGATTAACAATTCGATTAAAAAGGATATTGAGTAGAGGTTTATCGCGAGATAGGATGAGAGGGGGTGTTTTAGTCCGCCAAGCTCCTTCCCCTCTCATTCCATAATCCCCGGACCTAGAAATTTCTGGTTTCCAAAAGATCAGTTTGCTTTTAAAATGGTTTCTTAATTTTCCTCAAAATTAAGTGGCGACTCTTGTTTGTTTTGAAAAAGTACAAAGAACATTTAGGGTCCCGTGTCCACACCTATTCAAGGATTTCTAATTAGGATAATCCTAATGGACCTTCTATAACTATAATCACGGTGACGTCATTACTTCTAAGTCCTACGTGGAATTTCCAGAGAAAATTCAGGGTGTGCTATAGTTATGTTAAAGTGATTGTGATTACTTCTATAACACTCTCCTTTTTTTTTCTTTTATCTCTTTTATTATTTTATTTTTTTATCACTAGTATGGTATTGAAATTTTTAGACACATGCACAAATTGTTACATGAACCAGTATATCAAAAATCAAGAAACAACTATCCTCACAATGATGTGTCTGTAAAGGTGAGATAGTTTATCGTTACAATTACCATCATCGAATGTCATTCAATAAAAATAAAGTTCTTAAAAAATGCCTAATTATATTTTTACACAATTGTATCACTATTTGTTTAATAAATCATTGAAAGTTAATGTGTTTGATTGATTATTATTCAAATATATTTCCTATAGCACGAGTTTAAAGCATTTACTTCCTTTAATAACAAGTATAAATATAGTTCCCAAGGGAAAAAAAAAACCCCTTCAACGGGCACGTGCCATGCACGTGAGTCGCATAAAGGAGGTCATCTAGATTCGCACACAGGCTAATAAATAATCGTTGAGCTCTTACAAAGACTTTACAAATTTATTGTTGTATCTAATTATAGTGTAACTTGTAACATCTTTTCCACTACTCTTTTTGTTAGGCTCATATACTTTGGGCCTTTGTGTAATGTAAAAAGAGAGGGACAAAAAAATTTTGTTTCAAATTTCTTTAAAGCTCTTTTGTTTGCCTCCTTTTAAAAACCAAAGCTAGAGTTTTTTTACTCTTGTCCCATATTGGAGAATAAGAGGAACTTTAAAGGCCACATATATAGATGTGTGTTGTCTAAGGGTTGGACCCTTTGGGGTACCCAATTTTGTGAATGGGGGAGGACCTAGACCCAATCCATAAAACACACATGCGTGTGCCGCCGCCGCCCCGCTCCTTTCCGAGTGTGGTGGGTTTGGGCATGTTTGGCTAGTCCTTTCTTCTTTATTTTTTTGCTGAAAATTCAATTACAACTTAGCTTTAAAAATCTGAACTCATCTTTTCGCACATGTTTTTCCTCCAACGTTTTAATCTATTTTAACACTCAAACGTCCAGATTTTATTTATTACATTCGGCCCATTGTGATGATATTTAAAGCCCAATGTTCTAATTTGTTGAAAGCCCAACGGACTAATTTTCCACTATAAAAACAGGACCTTTCCTCCAGTTCTAATCATCTCATTTTCCCGAGTGTTAAACACTTCCAAAAAAATTCAATGAGCTTTCCCTGTTATTCCAAAGTTTTTAGAGAAATACAAAATTCTTTATCTTTTGTTTCCGAGCACAAATCAGAAAAGGTGTTTGGTATTCCAATTATTCTTTTGTGCAAAGATAATTGAGACTATGGTATTTTCTAGGTTATTTTATCCTAGGGAGGACGTGGCAACTTTGAGGGACTGCTTGCACACTTTGGACAGAGCCGTAAAACGTTTTAAAGAGAGCAAGTTCCGCGACTCAACCCAAAGAAATTGCTACAGACTCTACTTTTCAGTAATTTTGTTCCACTTCTGAATTTTAGTTTTAAACACTTTTTAATACAAAAAGTAAACGTTTAGTGCACCGAGAAACACCATGACCACGAGCATTGCGCGTTCCTTCCTCTAGATATAACTATAAATTACCCATAACCACAATTGACCATAAGTCCTCTCCTTTTGAGGTACCCATACTATGTACCTAGAAACACAATTTAAAAAGGTGAAAATTATGATACAATCATTTTGAAATATGTTGAAAGTTATTCATTTTGAGACCTTTAAAATTGATTGTTTCACTCGAGTTCCTCGATTTTTACATTGATTTTAGTTGAGGACAGTTAAGGCAAAAAATAAAATGACTACTAAAAGGCCTTCAATAAAGAGAAAGTAATTCAAACCTGTGTAAAAATCGACCGCCTTTAATAAAACAATCAATCTTAGAAGGGGCCCAAAATGCAAAGGTAGCAAAGGTTTTTTAGGCTTACGATTTATGAGAATGGATTTGAAAATGTCAATCCACGTTCCCATTCAAGTGTGGTTTGTCTCGAAAGCCCAGTGGTTTATCCCCAAGAGTTGAGATTTTTGTCCAGACTACGATTATTGCAACACTTTTACCATCTAGGTTTTGGTTATGATCTGTTAATCAACCCCAGCCTGTTGAGAAATGGCAGAATCAGGTATTTCCATTAGTGTATCCTGTCATGAATCGCATGATCAATAAGGCCTTGCTTGTCAAATTCAATTGTAAAAAGCTGCTTTTAGCCAATGCTACCCAAGGGAGCTTTCATCCAATTGCAAATTTTTGGGATTTATTTGCATTTTTCTGCTGTTGAATTGCAAAAGCTAGTTTGCCAAACAGTTTCATTTAATCTTTGGGAGTTCCGTAATCACTTATTGGCTCCAAAATCTGTCAAACAGGGCCTAGAGAATCTCCTTTGCTGGTCCAACGAAAAGCTCAGCAAATTTGAAAACTTAAGTTCAATCCTAATTTGAAATCATGGGGAAATAATATAATAATAATAGTAATGCTATGCTTTCCAAATTTGTAGCCCAAATGTGAAACTCAACACATGTGGCACTGACCCCACTTAATCTCCATCGGAGGATGTTGAAGGAGTAATCCCACCATTATTGAAGATGATCTCACTACCACATTATGAGAACTACGATTGGATACAAAACTTGAGAAGCGTAGCATTACTTGTAGTCGTAGTATAAGGGTATAGGCCATGCGACTGTTAAAAAAGGTGAGCATAAACACAAACCACCAAAATCATGTAAAACTGCGTCACAATCTTGCAGTCTCTCCAGATGCCTCCTTAAGTTTAAGGTCACCGGATTGTGGCAACAGCTCTCGAGAATTCATCAGTACATACATTATACACACACACACACACACACACACACACATACAGACAGATGTACTATATATAATTAATGTCTGAAAGGGAATACCGTGATTTATTCAGGAAGAGAAACTTATTGTTGTCATCTCAGGAAGATTAACGAGTACATAAACGTCGATTGGACAATGTTGGAATACTAAATTACAAATACAAGAGGCTGGAAAAAAAAAACAAAAAATACAAACTCAAAACTGAAGATATTCAAGGAATGGTTCCCAGAATCATTTCAAAGTACAATTGATACCCTGAAAATGACCATAATAACAATCTTCCCAAGGAAACACCTAAAAACATTACTAAAATGCCCCTCTTAACTTACTTAGGAAGTCCGGTTTCAGGGTTAAGGAGAGCTACACTTTCATCAGATAGCAAAACTGGACCTTTCCCTGGCCTTGTGCAGATAAAGTAGTTAATATCTCCTTTGTATTTATGGGCTGGAATGTTATCTTTAAATTCTGGAGGTGGGGCCAGTGCTTCCACATCCTTGATATTCTGAACACCGGCATCTTGTAATATTGACTTATCGCCAATGACATAACTGGAGAAAAACAAGACGAGGGAAGTAAAATACACTATTAGAGAACTCATCGGAAGGAGTGTAGAGAGAACTAGAAAAGACAGTCTTCAACTTACTACATGCTATGTTTGGTATGAAGAAAGGATAGAGTGAAGGAGAGGAAGGGTGGGAGGGAAGAGACAAAAATCCCTTGTTTGGTGAAGTAAAGAGCAGAGGGGAGGGAAAGCAGATAGGAGGGAAGAGGCATCCACCGGACCCACCATTTCTCATCCGTCCGAAAGTGGACGTGTTGGGAGAGGGAAGAAGCTTCCCTCCTTTTTTCTGATTTTTTGTTCCTCGAAAGAATCATCCTTTTGTTATGGGAGTGTTTAGTACATAATACGTCATAGGGCGAAATACATTTTGGTACTCTATATTTTCTCCAAATTTTCATTTAGGCCCTCTGTTATAATCTAACTCACTAAAGACCCTCAATTTTTTTAATCAAGTTTCAGTTGAGGATGATTAAGGTCAATCAAGGGCCTGTAAGTGTTACAAATCAATCTATTTCAATTAATGACGGTTATTTGCGGGCCTGAATTGTCATATCCATTAACAATTGTCCTAAACTGAGATCAATTTTAAAAATCAAGGGCCTGTAAGTGTTACAAATCATAATAGAGGGCCTAAGATGAAATTATAGACAAAAATACAAGGTTCCAAAGAGTATTTGATCCTATTTCATTTTTTCCTACTTTCTTTCCTTCTTATTTAACCAAATAAAAGAAGGGAAGACCTCCATCCTTTCCCTAGTATTATTACCTCTTCCCTGCATCCTCCCTCTTTCCCTTCCTTACAATTTTCCATCCCTCCAACCAAACATAGCATTAATGCTTCTCCATAAAAGTTTACTTCACCAATTAAAGTAACTAAGTTATAGGGTAAGTTCAATAAATAAAATTTTCTGAACGCAACACCTGTTCAAATCAGTATCGGAATTTGGGGGAAAGTGAAAAAGCAGTCTCTGAAGCAAAAGGGTAGCAACTTGTCTATTATGTGCAATGAGAAATGCATTTGGCCCCGCATCAAAAGCATAAGCCACCTGTCAAAAATCTAAAATTCAGTTGCATTTTCTTTAAAATCAGCCTAAGGAAATGCGATATAAGAACGAGTATAGGTATACATATGGATATATGCAATTACGACATTTGGAGCAACCCACGGGGAAGTAACCAAACAGAAGAAATTCAAATAGATTGGCCAAGAAAGAGAAATCTCCTAGTCTTTTAACTCTCCTATCTGAAGAAAGAGAAAATTTGAGAAAATTTCCTTTCTTTTTACTTTTTCTCTCCCTCTTTCTAAACAAAATGGTGAACTTATCTTCAGCTCACTAGATTAGCCACGATTGCATAATGCTTTTAGCAATATGGGTGTTTGATGCAAGGAGATGGTCGGGATTGAAATTATTTTGCCTGCCGCTATTGCCCAAACCATATTGGCTTGTGCCAAGGAAACTGCTGCTGTGAAGAGTTGTACTCAATCATCCACAGGTGTACATTGCTTTGTCAAAGACCGAGCATGCATGGGAAATAGGGCTACCCGTTACTGATTGTCAATGTAGTATAAAATGTATAGAGTAGGATGAAAAGAATTATGAGCAAAGAATGTGCCCGAATTCCACAACAAACTGGTCTGCTTACTACATTAATATCACCACATTCAGTTCATACTTATTTCTTACCTCAGCAGATATTCAGTTTTTCATATCTATTTCCCTTGTATGTTCCCTAGTGTTTATCTCCATGCTTTACTAGCATTAGAAATTAAAAACTTTCAAAATGTAAAACGAACTCAAGAAAAGTGGAAGGGAAATGACCACAAAATTTGAAATATTAATTACTTTGAGGCTCTGTTTGGTTCATGGATTTCGTGAGGGAAAAGAAAAGTGAAAGGACACTAGTTCCCTCGTGTTTTCCGTTGTGTTTTCGTTCATGCTTAGCTTAGAAAACATTAAAAATTAAAACTTTCTAAAATATAATTGTAATATTAATAAAGGAAGCGAAATGAGCCACAACATTCAAAATCCTTAATTATTTTGCAACTTATTCTCTTTTCTTTCCTAATTTCCTCATCATTTTCCTTATTAACCAAACAAAGGAAAAAGGTTTTCCTCTATGTTTTCTTTTACTAAATCCAAGAAACAAACAAAGCCTTAATGTAATTTTCTTCTCCTTCCTATTTTCTTAGTGTTTCTTTCCTTTCCCTCACTAAATCCATGAACCACACAACCTTGAGTTTACAATGGGTCATAGAGGGATTTCGAGAGAATGACTCCCTAATAAATGCCATTTTCTCCATTGAATGGACATGGGTGGTGAATAGATCATAATATAGTTATTATTAGTACTATGTGAAAAAGACTATGTTTTACCTGTATTTTTTCCTTCTTTAACTGCTCAGTATCTGGCAGAGCACATCTGCTCAATCCAATTGTATGAATCATTTAAAATTACGACCGACCCACAGCATAATACAATATGTTTCCAATCATCGTGGAATTTCCATCAAGATGAAAAAATTTTCTCCACAACTGTGTGCTTATGCATGTGTATATGTGTGGGTGTGGGTGTGTGTGTGTGAGAGAGAGAGAAGGTCAAAACGAAAATGAGTGTCCTGTTCATATCAATACACTACGTCTGCCTAGAGTAAAGCAACTTGCACCTCTACTTCGGTACATGAATCTTTAACATGTGAATCACACAATATGGCAATTACCCATAACAAACGTTTGATAGATCCAATATATGTATTGCAACTGCAATCAGAAAAATGCAGAAAACCTGGAATAACAAATAAGATGGAAGAGAAAACAGACCTGAGGTGTTCCTTCTGACCAATTCCATTTCTCCACATAGCTGATTATCCTGAAACAACATCACATTCTTTTGTCAAGATTAAAATTTAGGATTCCAAGAGCCCTTTGGAATAAGAGAGCTTTTCTTTAACATATTTTCGATAAAACGGAAAACTACTGTTTCTGGTTTAGGCTGTTTTTACATCTTTAAAGAAGATTCCATAGTTGAAAACATTCTAGAAGATTTTTTAAAATATTGTAAAAAGAAGTTTTCCCAAGAGACTGAAAATCTTGCAATAATCCCACATTAGGGATTGTTGGTCCTAAATAAGTTGATCCAAACGCGCTCAAGGATCCATCTTAGCAACAATTTTAAACATGACAATCTGCCAACAACCATTCACAATCAGGAAGGGCCGGAAATGAGGCCTTGCCTGTGGGATATGTCATTCATGTAGAAAATAGGGGGAGTTGTATCCAGGCAGACTGCATGGAACTGATTACTGTCTGCACAAGCCAAATGTGCAAAAGATGGAAAATCACGGTTTTTCATGGCTTCTTCCATTTGAGTTATGCGTTTTGGTAACTTCCTGCAGCAAAGATAAAAAGTTAGGTCCAAATTATATCAGAAAACTTTTCAGCTTTTCGAAAGAAAAAATCACCAGGTATGGAGAGCATGAAAATGTTGATTTAACACTTAACTGTAATTCAAACAAAGACGTGGATAATATAGAACGTAAAAGAAAGTTCGATTGTGAGGCCTATCTCACTAGAGTTACATAAGGCCCATTTAGGATAAACTTTTGGAGCCCCATGCGTGATTATCTATGAAGCACAAACATGAACACCCCGACACGGATACTACATGACACGACGTCGACTCGACAAAAACCTAAAAAATTGCACGTCGACATTGAGGGAAAAGTTTCCATGAAGTATCGTGTTTCGTGTGTCGGACATGATACGACACGCTACACGTTACCTTCTTAGATGTGTCGGTGCTTCCTAGGTGATTATGGAGGCTCCAACCACATAACTGAACCGTTTGGCTGGAAAACTACGATTGTGATTCACATTTCCCAAGGCTTTTGCAATTGCACAAATGTTGCCAATGGGCAGCTTAAGTCTAGTGTCCATTCGTGTAATATGAAAATTGGTCTACTTTTACCACTATGCCCTTGACTCTAGCAAATTGGTATATATCACATTATCTGATTAATATACTCAATATAGAATACCTATTATAATAACAGAGTAATGCTATGATTTCCAAATTTCTATCCAAATTTGGTTTTTGACCGATGTGGCAGTGGGTCATCCTAAAACAATAATAAATTACAGTCGGTCCACTACAGTTGAATATGACTGCCACATCGGTTGGAAACCAAATTTGCAAACCATAGCATTAACTGTAATCATGTGTTATAATATTTTATAGGAAATGTTTTGCGTATCAAAATATTTACTATATAATAAATGCTTTAAATTTAATAGTTGTATAAAATGTAATTACAAGGGCAAAATTGACATTCGAATGTTCACAATCAATTTTGCACACATTGGCCAAATACATATGTAATCATTTTTGACATCATAATCATCTTTGAAATACATCATCCAAACACTATACACCACTCAAAAAAAAAAACTATCAGCAATCTCAAAAGCATAAGAATTCTCAAATGGCACATAGTATCTTGAAAAGAGATTATTCGAATGAAAGGAATGGCTAATGTTGTACCTTTGCCCTATGTTGTATAAGCATACTTGTTGCAACACTCTCACGCATTCCTGAGGTGCTACTTGTTTCTTTCTGACGTGAACTTACCTGAAATCATCAGAAGCACCATTGAAATAAACTCAAATGGGCACATGAAAAGCACAAAATGACATATTCGCACTCAAAACAAGAACTTTCCTTATGAAGTTCCCCTCACTATTTTGAAACCCTATAGAAAGTAGCTTAATTTTGTTCATGTAACGCGTTAGAAACTAAAATAAAGACGATATATTGATATATTCAGAATACCAACTAGGGTTACATGAGAGCCTTTATATAGGCAAATACAAGGAATGAAAAATACTAAAATGCCCATAGGGCTTACATCATATATATGACATTATCCACAACAATAGCCCTAAATACTAATTGACATATTTATCCTAACACTCCCTCTCAAGTTGGCACACGGAAACTTGTTGAAGTGTCCAGCTTGCATACTTGCATTTGAGCGTGAGTAAATGCTCCCAGCTTTTCCAAGATCTCTGCAATACTTCACTTCAACGGATAACACTCCCCCTTAAAATAAATGCCCAACAAAAAATACTCCGAACAATAAATAATAAATGCTCCAACATCCCCCCTCAAACTGAAGGTGGTCATGAAAATTACAACCGAAGTTTGGAATGAATAATGACAACCGAAACAAGACTGTAACAAGTGACTGAAAATGGTGATGACAACAACCAGTGGGATATCCCCAAAATTGGCCAAGGTGGTAATAACATCCAACAACAACAACAATAAATTATGGAACAACAACGTCCATAATATGGGGGAAACACATCCACCACCACCAACAACAAGAAATTGTGGATCAACAATGTCCACAATATTGGCCAAGGTGAAAACTATTCACCAACAACAAAACAAAGTGTGGGACTAAAACCCACATCAAAAATCACAAAATTTCTGCCCAAGAACAATGAAAACAAAGGTTGTAAAACTCCATCCGAGACTGTGTCGGATATTGCGACTTTGAATCATCACAGTCTCACTCCCTTTCACATGCTATGTGATGAGATGACTTGGGGACCATTTGGAACTGCAGTGGCAATTGTGGCCTTTCAGCACCTGTCACCGAAAAATGCTCCAATTGCGTTGCTTTTTTATTTTCCTAACTGGTTTTGGGAACTGCAATTGAAGAGCCAATGTCGCGTTTGGCTCTCCAACACGGTTATCCACTGGTCAGACGTAAATTCTCTAGATTTTCAAGCAAAAGAGGAGGCACTTGAAAGAAAGATACATACCACAGCAATGATAATGACGAGATCATCCCAGTGCTTCTCATCTTGAAGTTGAACAGCAAGGCTGTCGCTTCCTTTCTCGTCCTTTGAAACATTCAGAAATAAGGTGTTAGGTTAGGCCAAAAAAAAAAAGGTTAACAACTCAAATGGGTAACATACTTTCTTCACACATCCCAACAAATACAAACATCAAAATCAAACTTACTTTTCCCATGATCCACTTGACAAATCCACCATATAAACTGCGACACGCACTGCCCGAACCCTGCCTGTATATGGAAGAAGGAAAAATATTATAATATCACCCCAAGTATTTACTTGTGTTCTTCAGATCCTGGTACATAAAGAAACTATACAAATCCAAGACAAAAAAAAAATTCATGGTTATTAGTATCAGGCCTATTCACGAGTCAATACGAATTTCATACAACTCGTTACGATTCAAAAATACGATTTATTGATTCAAACTATCGAGCTTTGAAGCTTTAAGTGGAAAACTTTCAACATATTGACCCTTGACATTGCATGATACTTTGTTATATTGTTATTCATCCATTTTAGGCACTGTATATGTGTTTTTACATAACAGTATATACACAGATTTTATTATTTATTTCCTAAAAAAGTGAAGCTTACAATTCACGATTCATAATTTGGTAAACCGATTCATGATTTGATTCACGATCTGCCACAATGAACAAGACATCTTCCACATACGGAAAAATCGAAACCATAAGCCAACATGTAAACTACAAGATATCAAGACATGAAATATATACATACATATATACACACACACGCAACCATTAGAATGGATTTATGACGGGACCCTTTTAAGACCAGCTCGATAAGCTTTGTAAGGTGAATGCATGCTGAAAACCACCACAGATGAATGACGCAGGTTATTCAAAATATTAAACATATTAACTGACACATCAAACAGATTAAGCTTCCAGCGCTTCATTAAACAGAAAGATATCAATGAGTAATACACACCTCGCTATAGCAGAAAGTTTTGATTGATCTTCTTGCACATTCATCAGCTTTGCCAGGGAAAAAACTGCATATTATTAAACTCATTCATGACAATTTGGGTTCCTATATACATTTAGTTATACTAGATCAAGCTATACATACAAACGCTGAAATAGAGTAGATGGCTTTAAGTAGATAAATAATGGAGTCATATATATATATATATATATATACTCCCTCCATCCCAAAATTAAAGTCCTATATTCCATTATGGGATGTCCCAAAATTGTGTCCACTTTCCTAAATGGGTAAGCAAATTTCACCAATTTTCCAAAACTACCCTTTCTTGAAACCTTCCCAAAAACTAGAAACAATAGGTTGTTGTAATGATTAGGGGTGTTTGTGGAAAGTAGGTGTAGATTCCTTTTGTCCCCTTAAAAAGTTGAGTTCCCAAAGATGAACTCTAATTTTGGGATGGAGGGAGTAAGAATAATGTTGTGGTTCGCAAATTTGTACACCAAATATCTTTCCCAACACACGTGGTTGTGGGACAACATTCAATAATAGGAGGACCACCTAATTTTCATTGGATATCCTTTTACATGGTCCCATTACCACGTGTTGGGAAGCAAATGTGGGAATCATAGCATTACTCTAATCATAAACATGTGGAATGTGTTGGGTTTGTGAAGTCTGATCCACTCTGATACCGGGGGTTCGGGAGGTGGGTCCCCCCGAATTGGACGAGCAGTGTAACCCTAGTGGAATATATTTTCCCTTTTTTGTGCAGCCGCAGATTTTAGAGCTGCGTTTTTTAGAGAAACTCTATAACCCTTATTCTTTGATTATAGTGAACTGGTGTGAGAGGCTGTGGACGTAGGCAATTTTGCCGAACCACAGGATATATCGTGTGTTGTGTTTTCTCTGTTTCTTGTTTCTGTGTGCATTTGCATTGTGTGTTACAGGTCATATTCGCAACAGTATGGTCTAGTACATACGACATCCACAAAATGCCTTATATATGCCACCATATCTCCGTCCACTACTTGTTTAGTTAGCTAGTGCCAATAGAAGATCCAGGAAGCCCCCGCTAAGCGACTTAAAACGCAAAGACTGACTGTTGAAAAAAAACTGAAGAGAAATAGATAAGTTTATTTTGTACTTTGTAACACAAAGTAATACAACAAAAATAATAACCTGGCAACACTTTATGTTGACTTTAGCTTCTTTAACAAAATCGATTATCCATAGTGATTACTCATTAGGCTAAGCAAATTATACCTAAAATATAAAAGTTTTAAAAATATGTATATATATATGTTCAATGGTGTGTGATACTCTGTGTTTCTACGACCTGTGATGGTCCATTATCAGTGTTCTAAAAATCGGCCTAGGCGGTGCCCGGCCGTCGAGATTTTCCCTAGGCGTTTGCGAAAATCGGCCAGTGGATTAGTCGGCCTCTAGGCGGGGCTAGGCGGGCTAGGCGGGCAAGGGTGAAAATGCTAGAGAGCCTTATTTGGGTCTGTCTCTTTGGAAAAAAAAAAACCCTAACATTAGTACATATATACACTTAAGATTTAAGTTAATTATGGAGAGGTCTCTAATAGTTTTTTAAATATTAAAACATTCTAATAACCTTTATATATATATATATGTATATATCTATTATTTGAACCACAAATCTATAATTATTTTTAATTAACACTACATAACTCGTATATATATCTGTTATATAATTAATTTTATTTATAAAAAAAAATCCGCCTAGGCCCCTAGGCGCTAGGCCCCCTTCCGCTGCCCGACTAGCGCCTAGCAATTTTTAGAACATTGTCCATTAGTGATAATTTTTGTTAGCTACAGAAATATAGAAATTTAACGAGATATTCTAGACCAAAAAAGAAAAAAAAGTTATGTAGGAAGGATACACACACATACGCATACAAATTACCTAACATAAAAAGATGAGAGCGGACCAACGCTTTTCTCGCAATATATGGAAACATATAGTTTAAGGGGAAGAAGAAAGTTGTTCATTGTAATAATCATATAAATAATTAGATCATAGAATGCAAAGAGACCACTTCCCCCTTCCAATCTATACTCTATATAACCGAATCGCTCAAATTACTTCTAGCTCTCTATACATATCATAAATGCTTGAAGTACATTCATGCTATATAACATATCACTTTCATATTCACATGTGGAAAGTGAAAGGTAGATTAAGGCAAAAAGAACACAAGGAGCTCAAACTTCCCACCCAAAAGGCATCAAGAACTATTTGATACCTTTTAAGTGTCAATGCTATTCATTTCCTTCTCTTTTGCTCAAAGGTATGAGCTATTATTGAAGATTTTCCTGTGAGGGTCTTCACTTTTTGCAATGTATTACATATTGTTAAGGACGTTACTGCCAAAGAGAGCCAAAAGTGAAGAAGTAACCAATTAACATGGTTGTTAAATTGGTGGATTCATAAGAGTCAATTCGAGTTTCAAACATTTCAATAGGATACACAGTTCAATACGAATCAGGTTTCATAATTTTAAATCTTGAAGCTTTAAGTTTTAAGTAGCAAGCATTCAACATTTTGAGACCTGATATAGATGGAAACTTAAATTAAGCACTGTTAATTTGTTCACTTAAGCATTGTACAAGTGATTCATACAAATACAGTATTTATTTGCCAAGAAAAGTGAATTTTAAGATTCATGAATCATTATTTTGGCAAAAATCGATCCACGACTTGACAACGATGCATATAACAATTCAATTAAACGACAAATTCATGGTTTACGCTATCCTACAGTCCTACCATTATTAGTCATCAGGGGATGGTCTATATAACAACTAAAAGTAAGTGAAAGTGATATATTGCCGAGGCAAGTGAAACCAGCAGCTGAAGAAGCTAAACCAGCAGCAGCAGGGAAATTGTTAAAAGAAGCAATGTGGACATGCAATTTCTCCCAATCCTTCTTCGTGATCTTGATACCCTTTTTCTCATCCTCAACATCGCTAGCACGACTACGAATTTCTCTCAAACAATTCTGGTAACTACCCCCAGAAAGTGATATCTCCTACACTAACCAGCAAGAGAAAAATGCCAGGAATGAACAAGGACGCCAGAGAACTCTATATGGTTAAGCCATGCTTTGGTTCGTGCGAGTGAAAGGAAAAGAAAACATTGAAAAAACACTTCCAATTGTTTGGTTAATAAGCAAAACAATGAGAACAATAGGAAGAAAATATAAAACAGGGTGAAAAATAAAACTAAAAACTTAAAATTCGCGAGTTATTTCAAAAAACTTAATTTCAATTAGTAAGTACGGTAGAAAATACCATAAGAAAATATAGAGAAATAATTTTTCTTCTCATTTCCCTTTTCCTTCTTTAACACATAAACCAAACAGAGCCTTTCCAGCAGTGAAATTGTTTATAGCCAGCTACTTTAGCTAAAAATTATTTTAGCTATCCACTATTTAACCTTCAATTCCAGCAGCGCTTTTCATTTTATCTAGTCATCTTACTTTATTATATTTTCTACGATTGAGATTTGTGTAATTGAACAATGAAAAGATCCAAAGTTCGAGATTTGGAGAGAAAATTCATAGTCATTCCTGGCTAGTCAAAAAAATAAATGTTAAAATGACTAGTCATGTGGCTAACTTGCTAGAACATGCAAAACTCCACCTGACTATCTATGTTGTCTGCAAACTTAAAATAGCTTCTCTGCTGGATATACTCTTAGCAAGAGATCCAGGAAAATAAAATGATATAAATCTTAACTTTTTTCACAATAAAGCCTAACCAGTACGGCAATACCCAACTCTCTGGATCATTCCAAGTGAGCTCCACAATAGTCCACAAAAATCACAAAAATCAAATTTCTTTTCCTTGAATCTATATAACTCCTCAATTTTCTTAGAAACCAATCATTGATTCAAGAAAGATGATTATGAAGATGAAGTATTGGGAAGGAAACATATAGATATCTATATAATAAGTTAGAGCGGTGTGGGTCCCTCCCAAATAAGTAACTTTCAATCCGAACCATTCAGACAAGTTTAGATATTTTAAACCGTCCGATCATTAGTCCACCAAAAATGGTAACATGCACACACACCAAATCAGTTTTCAATTTACTCCTATACCTTTCAATTCGGCTCTCAATTTACTCCTATACCTTTCAATTCGGCTCTCTCTCTTTCTCTCTCTCACTTAATCACCCCCAAACTCTCCCTCCCTCTCTCTCTCTCTCTCTCTCTCTCTCTCTCTCTCTCACACACACACACACACACCCACCCCTCAACCCCAAATGGAGAGACCCATATATCACTCATGTCTCTTAAGCCTTTGTTTTTTTTTTTTCCCCCTTCCAAAATCTTTAAAAAAGGCCAACAAAGGCTAAGTATAGATTGGTTAATTTTGCTTAATTTTTTTTTTTCTGGTTCTTTCCAAAATCTTAGGAAAAGCCTTTGTTCTTTCTTTCTTTTTCTTTTTTTTTTTTCCTTCTAAATGCATGGAAAGTATAGTTTTTCAAAGTTTCTATAAGGAAAAAAAGAGAGGTTAAGTATAGATTGATTAAGTACTTCAAGAGATGTGTGGGCCACAGCACAACTATCTGAAACTACTGAGTAATATTATGCTTTTCAGATTTGTATGGTAATGGGACCACTTGATTTTTCAGTAGAGAGTGTTGAAGTAATCCAATAATATTGAAGGTCTCTACAACATGTTTTAGAAATAACTAAATTATTGAAATAACTAAATTTGAGAAGCATAGCATTACTTGAAACTAATATTGACATGTAGGTTGTTGCAAACTCAATACGCTAAATAGGTTATGACCTGAAATGAAAGAGATACGCATATGAAATTATGTTTTTTTTTCCTAACAAAATTTACAGCCCATATTTAGAGTCATTATACTCCGCATTTTTTTTTCCACCCGTGCTACTATATATATACTCACTGTGTGTTCACGCAAGGAAGAAGATAGGTTGGGTTAAGGCCCGTTTGGAAAATCAGTTTATGGGCAGACTTTTATGTGTTAGGAAGTTGGATTGCCAAACAGAGCCTTAGGTCTTAAATAAAAATTAAACATATTCCAGGCTTTAGAAGGAAAAAAGGAAAAACAACATGAAAAAAAAAATATCCTTTTATTTTATTTTATTTTATCCATGTTTGAAGTAATTGGTAGCTAAACTTGGCTACTCTCTACAAAATTTAACTTTTTTTTTATTCTTAATTTAAGCAGTTCTGCTATTGATTTATAACACAAAACCTTTCAGTCTTTAGAAGGATTAAAAGAGTATCATATATCTAGAACCTTCGTACTCAATTTTATAAACATAAAAGAGATATCAATGACATGGACAATTTTACGCAAAAGATTTGATCTTTTAAAGTATTGAATTTCTTTTTTCTTTTTTTTCGTTTCATGCCCAGGGGCACGGGTCATTACTAGTATATATATATATATATATATATACCTTGCCACTGAGCCACGTGCGATCTTGGAGAAAGGTGGGACTAACAGCAACAGTGGTGATGGTGCAAAGATGTTCTGGATCGAGTGTCACAGTGATGCTATCATTGATTGGCAATATTAGGGTTTCGTCTCTCTTTCCCCAGTACTTTATCACTGCTATGTTGGTCGGCGTCTGTGCGGTCACCATCAACACCCATTTCTTAGATTCATCGGCGGCCATTTCAACACCTACACCACCACCTAGATTTGAAATGCAAACTCACTGAATCAAATCACTCTCTGAATCTATAGATTGAATCGGAAATATATATATATATATATATATATATTCAATTCTCTGAAGCGAATTGAGGAAGAAAGAATGTCTAGACGGGTGAGGCAAGGGATCAAAAAGTTACCTTTTGCAGGGGGATTTTGGGTGTGTAGGCTGTGTTTTTATATAGGTTAATTTTATTGTGAGAAGTCATATGAATTGAATTAAATGGAATCGAATCCAAAAAATGGGTCTCACTATGTTTGAATGAGATTTTGAGTTTTAAAGACAAATTCTCAGCAGATGCTTTTTGTTTTGTTGGTTGTGATGACTGATGGACTCGTCATGGACATATTGAGAGGGTAAAATAGTCATTCTGTCATATGTGATTTACATGTGTTGCATAATTTTGTCCTTGGAAAGAAAAATTCACTTGATTATTTTTCTCCGCCCACTTGAATTTATTCAAAAGTATTTTTAGCTAAGGTTGTAAACGGTTCGGATCAGTCAGTTTTTTTCTCTATTTTTTGCATATATGAAAATCGTTTAAACATGGTCGGCTCGGTCGGTTTTGTCAAATTTCGTCGATTTTATTCGTGTTCGATCGATTTTCAAATTTGGGGTTATTTTTGAAAATCGACCGAACCATTCGGTCAGTTAAGTTTCCAGTTTTCCCAAGTGATGTTAAATGTACAACTTCTCATCAATACATTACTTCGAAACTTCATAGCTTTACGAGCCACTTTCTATTTCTGAATTTCAAAGAAGAGAAAGAAAAAAAAATACGAGTATGTAATGTTATTACAGTATTTGTTATTCTAAAGAGATAATTCAGATAGACAGACTGAGAAAGTGTGGTTGAAGCAAAATGATTTCGTTTGAAGTTCTATTACTTCATTTGGCATGCAGGACTTTTCTCCTAATTATTATTGTTATTATTATTGGCTCTTTACTATCAACAATGTTAGCTAGAGACACAAACACGTTATACAAAATGTTCTATCTCTCTTTTGAGTGACACTATAGCATTCATTGAAATTATTGGATCCTACCGTGCCACTTAGGAAAGAGTGTATGTAAAGTGTTTGTGCCCCAAATATTACTCTTTTACTATAGGCCCTGTTTGGAAATTTTCTAAAGCTCATAAGTGACCATGAAATTTTAATAGTTAAAATGAAAGTGTTTGGCAAATCAACTTCGGCATTTGAATGACCCAAAAAAAAAGACTTAAAAGAATCGAAATTTGTGATTAGCCAAAATTTGTAAGCTAAAAATAATTTTACGATAAACCCGCAAAATTGTTGTCATTTCACTTGCATTTTGGAGCCCCTTTTACAATGAAACCGCATAAATCATCATGTGGGATCTCAAACAGAAGGAAGTAAGGTCGAGCGTGGAAATTGAGAACAACATTCTCTTTTAAGTTGTCAATATATTTTTGCATAACTGTGTGTGAAATATTTTTTCTGTGTTTTTTTTAAACCAAGAAGATCTCTTTTGGAGGGTAGAGAGTAGCAAACTTCCTAGTGGTCAACTAAATATGCAAGCAAAAGTCCAAAATGAGCTGATCAAAAAAAAAAAAGTCCAAAATGAAGCACAAAAAGTCCCATTGTTTCTATCTCATGATTCGCATCATAATATCATATGGCCGGGCCGAAGTTATGGGAAGCTTTAAAAAATAAATAAATAAATAAATAATTAGTGGAAACTTTCTAGAAATAACTCTTAAGAGTTGAGAGTCTAAAAGATATCTTAGTTTGTTAAAAAGTCTTTAATTTTAAATTTTATATTTTGCTACATCCTGAGACATATAAATTTACCATTGTTTCTTCCAAAAATACCCCAATGAAAAAAAAAATGCCAGCTCTCTCTCTCTCTCTCTAAGATCTCAATCTCTCTCCTCACTACCACCACCACCGATCTAGAGGTGTAAAACAGGGCAGCCTGCCTCGCCCCGCCCCACCCCGTCCTGCCACCTTGACGAGTTGGACGAATTTTGACGAGTTACTGGGCGGATTGGCGACATAGACAGGGCGGGGCGAGTTGAATCAGTAAGGGAAATAGGGTGACTCGACTCAGTCCACTAATTCGTGGGTCTACGAGGCGACTAATTCGCGAGTTGGTTGGCAAATTGACCCACAAGTTGCCCACGGGTTGATCTAAAATATTTGGATTTTTTTTTTAAAAAAAAAAAATGGTTTTAATTTAAGTAGAAATAGTTTCTTTTCTTTTCAAGGCTCTCTCTCTATATTATATATATTTATATATACACATGCGAGTTGGACGGGTTGGGGCTAGTTTAGGCGAGCTAGCTCGCGGGTTGGCGGGGCGGGGATGGGCTAGGTTGTGAGACGAGTTGAGTTTCCGGGGTGGGCAATTTGGCGAGTGGGTTGGCGGGTTAAGCGAGCTGGGTCACGGGGCAAGTTGAAGGAAGTCGACCCGGACCCATACCCAATGAATCGAGCCACGAGCTGGGCTTGTCCACGGGGTGGGGCGAATTGGACCCACCTATTGGCAAGTTGAGGCGGGGCGCGTCAATTCGCCCCGTTTGACACCCCTACACAGATCCTCTGCCGCTGCCTCCACCACAGATCTACCACCACCTTTACACACCACTACCACCTGAACTCAGGTGAAACTTTATCTCTCCTCGACGAACTCCAGCGATGCATTTTTCTCTCTCCTCGAAGATCCTCCATCACAGCCACCACCGTGACGATTCCTTGCTACGATGTGATGTGCAATTTGAGCCAGTGGAGATACACAATTTTCCGGCGACAGATTTCAATGAGGAGCTTCTACACCAAAAATTCTCTGGTTAGTGTTTGAAGAAGAAAATGGAATGGTTGTATTTAGCAGGGTCTATTTTGATTTTGTTTTTGGGGGTGGTTATATTTAGCAAGGTATGAATTGTGGTATTTAGGGAGTTTGCATGCTAGTTGTTTGATGAAAGTCCTAGGAGAGTTTTTGTTTGTTTCATTGGTTTAAGTTAGGGGCTGTTTGTGTGGGAGTTTGCAACTTGATGTAATTTTGAGGTTAGTTGCAGAATATACAAAAATCAAGTGAAATTTCACTTGTTATAGGAAAATTTAAGTAAAATTTCACTTTTTTTTTTCTATATCACGTCAAATTTCACTTAACTTTGGCTATAACAAGTGAAATTTCAATTATTTTTTTTTAACGAATAGTGACTTAATGGGGGTGGTCGGCGGAATTCAGGCTTGGCGGGGGGTGGTGGGCGAATGTGGCAGAGGTGGTGCTCTGAGGTGGTGGTGGCCGGCCAGAGCTCAGGCAAGGCATGGGGTGGTCGCCGGAGGTGGTGGGTGGTCGCCGGAAATGGTGGGGGTGGTGGTCGGAGGTGGTGGGGTAGTCGTTGGAGATGTGGAGGTGGTGGTTGGAGGTGGTAGGGGTGGTGGTCATGGTGGTTAGAGTTAGATGATGAAGATGACCCCATTTAATCTAAGAAATTGGGGGATGGCTTATCCTTAATGTTAGATTTAAGTTGTCCTTAATATTAAAAAATCTTATGCATTAGTCCTTTCCACTAACTGCCCCTAAAAAATTAGTGGTAGTAAGACTTCTAGAAATGAAGAGTGAGGGGGAACATCATTTTATTCTTCTTGTCTATAACGAAAAGATAAATTAAAAATAGCTTGTGGTTGTAATAAATAAATAAATTAGAGATTTAGCATCAAATCCCTAAGTTTGTACATTACAAGTTTAAAGGACACTAAGTTATTTAGCTTTTTAAAAAGTCCCTCATATGTAATAATCTGTCAGACTTGATCCCTCGACATGTTTAATTACACCACTTAAGAGTTAATTGCCCCAACATCAAATCGTATACAACGACGATCAAGAGAAACTTCTCTCTCTACTGTACGTCTCTTCCATTCCTCTCCCTCATCGATCTGGCTCTCTCTCTCTCTCTCTCTCTCTCTCTCTCTCTCTCTCTCTCTCTCTCTCTCTCTTTGAGTTGACTTAGCAATGATGGCGTTTAGTGTGTAGGTTAGTTTGGAGATAAGAGAATGAACTTTCTCACCACGTGATGATCACGACGACCTGCCAAATCCATGGGATCATGGACAGTAAGCCGAATAGAATGAAACACCAGGATCCAAGACCGACAGAGGCATGCAATTGTGTTTCAGAGACCACATGTCGTTGAGATGATGATGAGATAGGAAGAAAGTTGCTGGGATTTTTTAAATGCTTATTTGGTTATGCTTTGGTTCACTACATGTCTATTGTGGGCTTTTTTATATTGCTAGTCAAGTATTTGTTGAAATTACTATTAGGGATGTCTTTGAGGTGGAAGTGATTTTGAGTTAGTGCTTGTTTGTGAACTTTCTAAATTTCACAAAAATAATTTGTGAAATTTATAATTTTTTGAAAAGTTTTTTTTCAATATGCTTTCAAATTTTGAGAAATTTCTCAAAATAAAATTTTGTGAAATTTATGATTTTTTTTTTCAAAAGTTTTTGATACTTTTGAGTTTTTGAGAAATTTCTCAAAAAAAAAAAATTTTTTTGTAAATGTGTGGCTGGAAATCTGTAAAATATGACAGTGCGAGTGTGCCAGACTTGAAATACAAACAACTTGACTAATCGACGAGTGAAGAGATAGAGGAATGTAATCTCTTTCAACAGGGTCAAATTGTTTTAATCAAAGATTAAAGACTGGAAATGTGAGAAACACCAATACTAGTAAAAGAAATAATAGCCATCAATTTCCATTAAATCGCTTACAAACAAAGTTCAATCAGAAGTGGTAATCACACCTTCTAATTGGGATTTAACTAAGAATCTACTCCTAAAATAGGAAAAAAAAAACTGCAATTTAAAGATAAAGGAAAGGTGCAGTAAACAATATGAAAATGTTAGAGTTCTTGATCATCAGGGATCCTTTCTTCTTTCTCCTCTGTTTCCTTATATAGGTTACAGCGGTAATAAACACTATTGAGCAATTGGAAACCACCCACTATCTCCATGATTTGGGAATAGTGGGTCTTGATGATAACCGCACATGTCACGATCCCTATGCCACACGTGTCGCTTTTCTGATTCAACACAACCGCCAATAACTGTTTTTCCATTGACCTGGCATACGCACTGGGTTATAGCATTTTCTATGCCGCATCAACCTGCTTTTCGCATCACAGTTGCTTTCTCAAATATCCCTTGTGTAATTCCCCCATCGGATTTTGTGGGCCTACTTCAAATTTTATTTTATGGTACAAACAATGCTCCTTAACATCTTTTTCAATTAAAAGTGCAAAGAACTATCACTTGAAGGGATGTTGCCAAATGGAACACTGGCCCACCAAATCTCAACTGATTAACTTCATTAAAGAAGTTATTCTCATCCTCCATATTCCCAATCGCCAACTCCGAAAGCAATGAAGTGGCAACTTATGAGCAAAGATGTTCTTTCTTCAGGAAGGCTGTTGACTTGACCTTTATCAATTCGTTTTCATCGTTGCATCACATCAACCCCTATTTTTAGGGAATTTTAATTCAAATTGATTCTAACTCTAACCTTTCCTTCCCTCTTTGCAATTCTGCTATTTAAACCCTGTTAAACACTTTCGGCATCATGTCTCTTATCACCATCTTCTAAACCTTCAATTCTCTCTCTGCGCCTTCAATCTTTGGCTCCCATGGCTGAAAATCCACCGCAATCAACCTCATCTCCTAGTACAGAAAATGTTGCCACTAATCCTCCATCACGATCTAGGGATGCACTGAGCCAATTCTACAACGCTACCTTTGAAGGGGTAAGCCTGCAGGTAATGAACCGTTCCCCTGATTTTAGCTCTCCAATCGCCCAAGAATTTATTCTCCCCATAGTCTCTAAACTCTTTCCCCGCAGTGGCTTATTCCTATCTGAACATCCAAACACTCCATTACATAGGTGGAGTAAGAGCAACGACATCTGTTTCTGGCATACAAAACCCCTGCCAGAATGGTTGGCTTGGGTGGCTAGAGTTACGCCCCATAAGTTAGACGAGTGGAAAAATAGGACCTTCATGAGTTGTTCTCTCCACTGCTCTAGCCTTCTTGTCAGTGTCTACTAATTTCTTCCACTTTCCCTATGGAATGATGTCCCCTACGCTTTTAGATTTGGCTACGCTTATTGGGGTAAGGCCAGATGGTGATCCCATCAATGCCCTTCTGTCAAAGAAGACTTACCCCATTTCTTCCATTACATCAGAATTCGAGAAGAATACGAGTTACCAGTCTTTCATCCTCGAACACAAGAAGGATGATGGTCCCGTGTCTGAAGCAGAATACCTGGCCTTTCTCACCTTTTGGGTCAGTAAGTACCTGACTTGTCCTCCTTCCTTCAAAGTGGTTAAGTCTGATCTTGCCTTGGCCCAATGCTGTTGTCAAAATCAAGATAAATTAATCCTACTAAAAATATGAGTATAGTGAAAAGCAGGGGTCGATTCCTCAGGGATTGGGCTATGAATTTAATTAGATTCTAAAATAATAATTCTAATTGACTACTACAAATAAGTTCGATTTATTTGTTGAGTTTTTAGAACTAATGAAAGTGGTTTTGAATAAAGAGTTTGAATTTAATTAAACTGTTAACTAATTAACTAAGGGTGCGTTTGATAAAACTGAAAATTAAGTGCTAAAAATTAAGTGCTGAATTTTAAGTACTTAAAATTTTAAGTGATTGAATTTGCAATACTGAAAATAGCACTTTAACTACTGAAATAGAATGCATTCAGTGATTATTTTAAGTAGAAAATTTTCACTTAAAGTTTTCAGTAATATTTTGGCTGCCTTTTCAATTAAGTGGTACATTATCAAACGCACTAAAAAGAATAAGTGCTAAATATTTTCATTTTCAGCACTTAATTGGGTTATCAAACATACCCTAAGAAGAGCAGTAAATATAATTGATGAAAAGATATGGAAGAAAAAGATCTAGGGTCACAAATCCACCACTAACTATGTAAACGATTCATTCATATAATCCTTTAGATTAATGTATTTAGATGATCATAGGGAATAGTGGCTACTAGCCCGATTCCTCCATCAAGAAAATAATCGAGATCTAATTACTAAATATCTCATCTGCGGTTAGCATGGAGTGTCTTGCACTAAACTAGGGTTGCAGCACACTCCATCTTTCCTAAATATGACATATTCAATAATTACAACCTTAGTTCCATAAGCACCATTGCATGCACACATCTCATACAATCACCAAAAATATGAACTGTGGAGCATATTGAAATCAAAATAGATCTAAGACAAGAATAAACTTTGAAAGCAATGATTTAAACATTAAATGCAATTTTATAATTAAATCCTTAAGCATATAATTATCATCCATATAATACAAGCAAAACTAAGAGACTACATAAATAGAACGCTTTTGCATAGCTAGGGTTTTATTGAAACTCTAGAACATGTGTTTAGTTGGCCATGGAGGGAGTTGAATACATGAAGTTGATGTAGGAGTCCATGGAAAACCTTGAACTTCTTCTCCTTCTCATTGCCTTCTTCTCTCTCTAGGTTATAGAATATGAATAAAAATTGTTTATAATGAGTGTATATCTCATTTATATATATATATATATATGTTTTCCAAGTTTAGGAAGTTTCCCAAACCCTAAAAACACTAGGAATAGCCTTTTTTCACGTTCTTTTATTTTTTTTTTTGCACGTTTCTGGACCTCATCAGCATAAACCGCCCGAGCGGCTCCTGCTCAGGTTTTTCGCTTGGGCGGAAAACCTATTTGGCTAGTTTTTGTCCTTACTTCTCCAGAATTGCACCCAAGTTGACTGTATACTTGAATAACATGAAATAAAACAAAACAAGTATAATGTCTTTCAAATAAAATAATCTCGAGACTAATAAAGGCAAGTTAGGCTTAGTAATCAGGTATTATTCATCCACTATCACACCCCCAAGCCAACACCTTGCTAGTCTTCGAGCAAAGAAACAAAATAAAATAATCTACAAATCTAACTCACTTTCGCAGGAATCATGATTGCATTTAGTATATGCAACAAGCCTTTAAACCTCTAGGTGTCCTTAGTAGGACGAGTTATAGTCTCGTGAGGGTTTACAGTGAAGTTACCCACAAACTTCTCTCTCTCTCTCTCTCTCTCTCTCTCTCTTTAATTTTTAAAAAGAAAAACTAAAAATAAACTCTGTACTATAACGACTCAAAATTGACTCAAGAAATACCTCTTCATCGATACTATAGATAAAATTGTAATAACATGCAATGAAACAATATTATAACACAATACTCATTAATGAAAAACAATTCTAAGTAGTTATGTAATTGCAATAAATAGACATATCTTAAAATTGCACGTGTGTGATATGGTAGTCAATAGAACACGCGTTTGTCATGACTTAAGGAATATAACTGGGATGACTTCTGACTATGCCTCCACTACAAATCTTACCAGACACCCACAATGAATTGCTCTGAAACAGGTGTAACCTCTCAAATATATGTGAGCAGAAAAGTATTTTCAAGACAAAGAATCTCACATATGACACATGAAAAACGTAAAACACATAGAAGGACAGTCTCAAAGACAAGATGCTAATAGCCTAGGATTATTCAACAAGTTATCATATGTACCATGTTAGTCCTTTCTATTATTTTCTTTCTTATATGCATAGAGTTACTCCACTATGCTATTCTAGAATCAAGTAAGACTTTTACTATAAGGACGAAATGTAGGCTAAGGTTCATAGCTCAGAAAGGAAGGACAAAGGATAACAAAACATTTTTTTTTTGCTGAAAGGCAAATATAGGATAACAAAACATTTGAGAGTGATGTTAAATGGATATCAAAAACTCTAGGGCTTTATTCACCTTTTTAACTTTGACTTTTTCTTTTTTCTTTTTCAACATCTCATCAATTTTTTTTATATAGATCTTTTAATTTCCCCTTCTTTTAATTCCACTACTCTTTTTTTTTTTCATGCTCTCAATCTCATTGATAAATCTTGCAACTACCGGAGCATATTTTTTTTCATCATCACTATTAGCCCTTTCTGTTTGTCTCTGAATTCCCATTTTCAAAGCATTCTCGAACATAGGGTAGGATTTTGTATATGTTTATTATTTCGGCTAACTCCAATTTGGAGTGGGTAGGGAAAATTGGTGAACAAAAAAATTATCTTAATTCATAAAGGCTTAAGGGGCAACTAGGGATACAAAATTTTACATATATTATTTAAAGGGTAGGTAGAAAGTCCAAAAGGGTTAAATAATAAGAACGACCTACAATCATTTCCAAAAAGAGTATGGTTTCTTCATCTATACATATAATATGTAACACTTTTTTTTTATAATTATTATTAGGACTCTTTATATATTCTTTTCAACATGATAAATATCTATTCCTTTGAAACTTTTCTTGACTATTAACCAAATAACAAGAAAAAATGAGACTAAGCAACGATCAACGATATGATACGTATTTCAAGGAAGTTTGACAAATATTTAATATTTGTAACCCTACAAAAAAAAAAAAAGAGAGGCACAAAAGCTCGCAAGGGTTTATTCTCCACACTTCATCATCTAGTAATCCAATTTACATTCCAATTCAATCTACAACATGTATTCACATGACTACGTGCGGTGCTTAAACGTGTGCAATTTAAAATACAAACCATTATTCCAACCACTTAGTATCATAATTATAAATCAAAAAATAAGTAAGCAAGTAATATGGTTTTAAGCATATTATTTAATTCTTCCCATAGACATGATAAGGAGTGTTTGACAAGCAAAACGTATGAAAAATTCCTGAAACAAGAAGAAAGAAAAACAAACTCACTGTTAAAAACTACAACTCCCAAAATAAACTGCTCAAAGTAAATCAAATGTATAAACGTAAACAAAAGTGAATGCCCACCAAACTATCAAAACCATCCATCAGCACTTACCACAGCCACCTCCATATCACTATACAGATGGCCAATGGGTCACAACAGTAATAGGATCAAAAGAAATCGTAACAGCTACCGTGACACCTCGAAAACGGTTTGAAACTTTAATGTGGCGGGGGCCCTGCTCTGAGCAATGTAAAAGAATCAACCGCCTCCCACTCCAGATGCTGAGGCGACCAGTCTAGATGTCCCCATCTCTGACGGACTATCTCTGGCACATAATCTAGGAGATCGCGATACGGGTAGGTAACCTCCTCATCATCCTCCTCCACTATACTCTCCACACCAAGCTGAATAGGCATCGACTTCTCCTCTTTACTCTCCTCATCAGTCGAATCATCTGAAGAGGGTGAATTAGAGGATGACTCCTCAGAGCTAGGTGGTTTACCATATATCTCATCCCTACCTGTAGGATCATCCTCATATAGGCTATCCTCATATGAAGAGTAGGCAGAAGCGCTCGACATGGAAGATGATGAGTCTGAACTGGTTGGGACTAGGATGATCTTGGGGGGTCAGTATCGAGGGAATGGGGGCACTACCCCTAATGAGTAGTTGGTCGTGAAGGTACCTACTAGCCTGCCCAGCTATGTTGGGTACGACAGGGGTTTGCTGGGATCGCGAGCTAGGAGCTAATTCTAGCTCAGCATCACTAACATCCTGGCTCCTATCCGGTGAGAAGGTGGGAAAACTGGGTGACCCATCGGTATCTAATAGGTATATCAAAAATGATCTACGTACATAAAAGATTGTTATTAGATTTGTTAGCAACAGTTATAATGAGTTTTAATAACGATAGTGAAAGAAACTACGTACTAGAAAGAAAAACTGACTACAATGATGGTTATCTAATTTTTCCGTTTATTATAACCTAAATTTGGTTATAAAATTTTTTTTGGGAAGAATTATTTTTATATTTCTATTTTTAATTCCTTTCTACTTGTGACTTGATATATTTTTTATTTTGATTTTTTTTTAATTTAGAAAAATTGATTGCTTTGAAATTTGATTGCATTGGACTACATGATTGCTCAATATTGAATTGACTGATAGTATCACCCCCAAACCTAAACCTTTCATTGTCCCCCAATGAAGTAGTCAAGAAAGGGATAAATACTCATGAAACAACATAGAGCACAATAACGGTAATCAAATAAATTTTTGCTCAAAAATGCAAAATCAAGTCAAATCAGATGACCATCACAAGCATGTACATAAAATGAAATAAAGAAATAACAACAAAAATAATAATAATGATGGTGGTCCACTAGCCTAAAACAATAGCAGTCCATAGTCTATGGCCTGGTAGATCGGTATATGCCCAACAAAAATAAGTAAATAAAAACGATTGAATAGATGAACTACTCCGATCGAAGCCGGAGGACAAAAATATCCTAAGAATGGAAAGATATAACTAAAAATACAGGACTCAATCTATAACAAGTAAAATAATCTACAAAAGACTAATACAAAAATAAAATAAAAAGACAAGAAATAAAAATTTTGGACTGGAACAGGGCAAATTGGGGTCAAACATCCAAATATCAACCCCCAACTAACCAAATACTACCACCACAACCAACCAAACAACCAACTAATCCTCAAACAAAGCATCAGCATCAAAAAGTCTCATCACCACCATCGTCATCATCACCATCGCCATCACCATCATCTCCTACCTCCTCAGTGTCACCATCCCCATCAGTGCCGTCATCATCACCGAAATCTAGATCCGGGGGAGGCGGAAAGGCTCTCTGAAATGCTATCTCCCCACGGGCTAGAATCTTCGCAACCTTGTCTAGAATGAAAGCAGAGAATAAGGACTGGACATAAGACTATGTGCAGAATAACTCACTGAGAAAGCGCTGATAAGGCCTGCTCAGTTGGAGGAGGGACAACAGGGGGCCGGGCATGCGCGAGCCACATCGGGATCTAGAGCCATGAGGCTTCGCCTCCATCATCTGCACCAAACACGGGGATGGTCATATCAACCTCCTCGTGATCAGGCATCGGGAATGATAGATGATGGAGAATAGTAGTGATAGTACGGGGAAAAGGCAGAAGCTGAGAGATATCAGGGTTATTGGCGATGAGGTTTTTGATGAGGCATATACAGGCCATGATGACTCCGCCGACATGTAACCACTCGCCAATCCATAAAGCATAGAGGGCTTTATGGATAGCCTTGGTCCGCTCCTAGTAATGCCCCAGAGGTTAGACATTCCTCTTAAAGACATGGTCTACGAACCACATTACTCGAGAAAAGTCCTTCCTCCGAATGGACTGGCCGGATCCCCCCTATCCTGAGCCATCCGAGTATGGATTTCCATAAAGTTGTGTGGGTGGGTGCTCTAAGGAGAGGGGTAGCGGACCGATTGGTGGGGATACCGAAAGCTACACAAATGATGTCTGCCGTGATGGTGAGCCGTGATGGTGAGATCGGTGTTGTTGATCAAAGTGGTGAGACGGTCGGGACCCATATCATTGGCATTATAGAACACTAAATGCTGATAGAATAATCGGACAAGACGGGAGTAAGTGATGAGGTCGTGGTCACGGAAGATGATAGGTAGACCCAGATGGGCTTGAGTCATAGTGTTAATACCCCACTGGGTATTAGGATCGGTCTTGAAGTAGTCAGAGTCGATGCCATGGTTGTACAGAAAACCATGTGAGTTATACATTTTGGAAGGTGGGTTGTTGTGGGGTTGAGAGCGGTTGCCTTTTATTTTCTTCTGGGATGGGTTCGCTTGCGCGGACCTCGACCCAGACACAACGGGTGTATTAGAAGGTTGTTTTTGGGCAATGTATATATAGGGCAACTAAAGAAAAAAAATAATGGATAGAATAAAACAAGGAAAAGAACAAGAACAAAAAACTTTCCCCCCTAAAAATGGCTACTCCCAACTACCCAGACACATAAAGAGTGGGTCTCTGCAATAATAAGCAATCCAAAAAAGTATTTAAATAAATATTTTACATTGTATGTCATGGTGATGTATTGCATTTGTAACATATTCCCACATTACAAAATTTTGTTTTGCTAATTGATAACTGACTTGGAGATCCAAGTGGGGATCCATGAAGGTCTCCATGTCCATGGGAATTACAAAACATGCTAAGATTGAAAGAAGTTGTATAACGCGTGAAACACAATTACACCCTCAAATGCAAAGTAAATATTTACATGAAAGTATAATTCTAAGATTGCCCGTAAGCAAGTGTTAGCCAATGGGTCAAAGCAATGGTGCATTGAAGGTTAGAGATAGGCAATGAGGGGGAATCATTGGAACAAGATATATCTATATAAATATCTAAATATATGGTACATTATTAGAAAAATCTCCAACCCAAAACTTGTATAAGTGAAAAACGAGGTTAGAGTTGAGTTCTATAGGTAAAGTACATGAGATATGCATATATAGAGATATATTTATAACTTGTATCCATAGAAAAAGGAGAGAAGAAAATGCAAGAAAATAAAGAAACAAATAGAAAAAGAACTAGAGGAAGATGAAGATGAAGTAACACCTTTATAGCGTGCCCGGAGTTGGGCGAGAATCTCTCACCAGCGGTCCAAGACTTGGTGCTTGATGAGATAGAAATGGAGTGAAAGGGAGAGAAACTGAAGAAAGAAAAACGAAGAGGGGCAGCCCTATATATGAAATTTCGCAATTTCTGCCCGGGCGAACTGATCTAGCAGCGGCGCCTGCTCTGGCTGGTATATCGGCGAGTGACAAATCAGTGAGACGAGGGAACGAGGTCTTTGTTTAGATGTTTAAACTCCCACTTGGGTGAACCACTCGGGGCGGTGCCCACTGGGACAGACATACTGGCGGGCGACATTCCAGAGAGGGGAAGGAAAAGAATAGACTTCAAAATTTTTGAAGTCCGCGTAAGCGAACCGCTCGAGCGGTTCCCATCCAGGCGAGATTTTTGGCAAGCTAGTTTTCAGAGAAGGGACCCTTTTCGAAACAATTAAACATAACTTTTCTGAAGCACTATTCTACCCGGGTAGGCCGCATCGGGCGAGATTCACTCTTTTTGGTCCTCTTACTCTATTTTTTTGAATTTAAAAACTTATCCAACAATTTTGACCTCCCCCAAACCTGTTCCAAGACCAAAATGACACCAAGAACAGAAATAAATTGTACAGCACTTGGATTGCCTCCCAAGAAGCGCTATGTTTAACATCGTCAGCTCGACCTTTCCACGTTCGATTAGTTTACATATATAGGATCAGTCAAATCTATGGCCTCTATTTCTTCTCCTACATCTCTGTGAAGTATGATTCAACTTTGGCCGTTCACTTTGAATGGTCTCCCATCTTTAGCATCACATATTTCAATGGCCCCATGGGGAAAGATATCTGTGATAGTGTATGGTCCTTCCCATCGAGATTTCAATTTCCGAGGATGTAAGTGTAATTTAGAATTGAAAATCTAAACTTGTTGGCCCACTTGGAAATTCTTATGACGTATTAATGTATCATGAAATGCTTTAGATCGCTCTTTATAAAGTTTAGCATTTTCTTATGCTTCGTTTCTCAACTCTTCTAATTCTTGAATTTGAATTTTTTGGTGACAGCCGGCCGATTTCATATCTTGGTTAAAGGCCTTAATAGCCCAAAAGGCCCTATGTTCGAGTTCGACCGGTAAGTGACATGCTTTTCCAAAAACAAGACGGCAAGGTGACATTCCAATTGGTGATTTGTAAGCAGTACGATATGCCCAGAGGCATCGAATAATCGTAATGACTAGTCCTTGCGCGTAAGAATACTCTTGATTTCTCTATTAGACACCTCTACTTGTCCACTAGTTTGTGGATGGTATGCCATGCCTACTTTATGTGTGACAAAGTATTTGCTGTGAATATATCAAATAATCAAGAGAACAACAAAGGGAAAAAAAATCTAGAGTTTCTCATAACATCAAATTTGAATGAATGAATACGATAGAAAAAGGAAGAGATAATAATAGTATATCTAGGTATACAGTATTACCCTAATATAAAGTAAAAGACTAAACTACCCTAAAGCTAAATAAAACTAATTCTAATAGCTAACTCTAATACCCCCTCCCTCAAACTCACGATGCTACAACTAGAAGCATAGAGAGTTTGCCAACTAAAAAATGAAAACTCTGAATCGGATGTGACTTTGTAAACAAATCAGCAATCTGCACGAAAGAAGACACAAAAGGCAAAGTGATAGCTTCATGCTTAAGGTGATGACGAGTAATGTGACAATCAATCTCTATATGCTTGGTCCTCTCATGGAAAACTGAATTATGAGCAATCTGAATAGCACTCTTATTATCATAGTACATAGATGAAGGGCGAGGAAGAGAGATGTAAGTATTTAATTAATAAAACCATCATGCGGAAAAATTTTATATGTCAGGATCTTGAATATAATACACCTTAAGAAAATTAAATATAAATTCTACATACCGTTATTCGCCATTGAAATTAGCAGAGACAGAATTTGAACCCCTTAGATTGCACTTATTCTAGGCTTTACTTTCTTCTCTCTGTCTCTCAATTATGTACACCCTTATTTCTGTAATTGATTGAGGTTAACTTTCAAGGGGTAGGGTGTACCTTTTATAGAGGAGAGAAGAGGGCCTATTAATGACTGTCATAAAGACGGTCTTGGAATACGTAATGACTTTCATAAATATTTCCTTGAAATATGAAAAGTCTCTTATTTAATAACTGTTGAAAGATGAACCATTCAATCATCGGTTATCTCAACAATTAATAACGTATATCTTTTATATATATATATATACATACATATATATATATATTAATTGGGACAATCTTCTATTGGCTAAATAATTAGTGGAGTTCAACTAACATAGAAGGCTAGTAGACCATATTTAATAGGACTTCTAAAAGTCACTTAGGAATTTACATTCTCCCACTTGGTCCACTAGACCGATTATGATACTTGACTTAGTTGGATTCCACATATAAAACTTTAATGTGATCACAAATATCCATAATTAGGCAATACACCCAAACTGTCATTTACTGTTATACTAAGATTAGCATAGACTATCAATGTGAGTCATAGCGGTTGTACAACATTTGTGTCGTATTCCCTTCCATGCACCACGCCATTAATAATCTGTACTAACCTTAGTCTATTATTCTGTAATGCCCATGTAATTTGTCTTGTTAAGACATTTCCTGTTTATCAAACAATAAAACATAAATTGTGCACACATAATTGAAAACAGGAAATAACAGAAACAAACTTTAATTGCGCATAAGTGTCAATTACACTACAACTGAAATATCCATCAATTACATCATTGATTACTCAAAAGACCCATCCTTACAACATGTTCCTTATATGTCTTTGGAGGTAATCCCTTAGTCAATGGATCAGCAACCATAAGAGTAGTGCTCAAATTTTCAATTGACACTTGCTGTTTCTGGACTCTTTCTCTAACAACCAAGTACTTAAGTTCCATGTGCTTGGAACCACTAGAATACTTTCCATTCTTAGAGAAGAAAACTGCTGCGGTATTGTCACAATAAATTTTCAGCGGCTTGGCAATAGAGTCAACAACACCAAGTCCTGAAATGTAATTCCGCAACCATAAAGCATGACTCGTAGCCTCAAAACATGCCACAAACTCGGCCTCCATCGTGGATGAAGCAATAATGGACTGCTTCACACTTTTCCACGAGATTGCTCCACCAGCTAGCAGAAACACAAAACCTGATGTGGACTTTCTGCTATCTAAGCAACCACCAAAATCCGAGTCTGAGTACCCGATCACTTCTAACTGATCTGATCTCCTATATGTGAGCATATAATCCTTTGTCCCTTGAAGATATCGCATAACTTTCTTTGCTGCTTTCCAGTGTTCCATTCCTGGATTACTTTGATATCTACCTAACATTCCAACTGCAAAGCTAATATCCGGTCTGGTACAAGTCTGAGCATACATTAAGCTCCCCACAGCTGATGCATATGGAACTTTCTTCATTTGTTCCTTTTCTAAGTCATTCCTAGGACACTGACTTTCATTTAACTTGTCACCTTTCATGATTGGTGCATCACTGACTGAACACAGCTGCATATTGAATCTTTCCAAGACTCGATTGATATAACCTTTCTGAGACAGTCCCAGCAATCCTCGAGATCGATCCCTAAAGATCTCTATGCCAATGACATAGGATGCCTCACCCATATCAACCATCTTAAAGCACTTAGAAAGATACTCCTTGGTTTCATGTAACAAACCAAGATCACTACTGGCTAACAAAATATCATCCACATATAAGACCAAAAAGATAAACTTACTCCCACTGATCTTTAGATAAATACACTGATCAACAGTGTTTTCCTTAAATCCAAAATCAGTAATGGTATCATTAAACTTTATATACCATTGCCTGGAAGCTTGTTTAAGACCGTAAATGGATTTCTTTAATTTGCAAGCCAAATGTTCTTTTCCTTTCTTTGTGAACCCTTCAGGTTGTTCCATGTAGATATCCTCATCCAAATTTCCATTTAAAAATGCAGTTTTCACATCCATTTGATGTAACTCTAGATCATAATGAGCTACAAGTGCCATGATAATTCTAAATGAGTCCTTCTTAGATACCGGAGAGAAGGTCTCACTATAATCAATGCCTTCTTTCTGAGTGAAACCTTTAGCCACAAGTCTGGCCTTATATCTCTCAATATTGCCTTTAGCGTCGCGCTTGGTCTTAAAGACCCATTTACAGCCGACTTTCTTACAATTATTAGGCAATTCAACGAGATCCCAGACACCATTCTGGTCCATCGATTTCAACTCTTCATTCATGGCATCGATCCATTTACTAGAATTATTACTTTCCATGGCTTGTGAAAATGAAACCGGATCCTTATAAATCCCAATATCAAAATCAGATTCTTGTAGATACACCACATAATCATCTGAAATGGCAGATTTTCTTTCCCTCTGAGATTTCCTCAGAACTGCCGGTTGTGGTGGTACTACATTATTTTCAATGGCAACATCCTCATGAAGTGGTGAATCATTTCCATTATGTTGTTCATTTCCCTCAACTGGTTGAATAGCTTGAGGAACAACAATTTCTCGAGAAGGAAAGGGTGGTGGGATATCCACTCTTAATTCCTCAAGATTAACCTTTCTTGATTCATCACTCCCACTAACTTCGCCATTCTCTAAGAATCTGGCATTTCCGGTTTCCACAATCCTCGTACTATGGTTAGGACAATAAAATTTGTACCCTTTGGACTTATCTGGATAACCAATGAAATATCCAGATATGGTCCTTGAATCTAACTTTTTCTCATGTGGGTTGAAGATCCTTGCTTCTGCTGGACAACCCCAAACATGTAAATGTCTCAAACTAGGCTTCCTACCAGTCCACAACTCGAAAGGAGTTGTTGGGACAGCCTTACTAGGAACCCTATTCAAGATATACATTGCAGTCTTTAATGCTTCACCCCACAATGAATCAGGTACAGTTGAAAAACTCATCATACTCCTAACCATATCCAAAAGTGTACGATTACGCCTTTCAGCAACTCCATTCTGCTGTGGCATACCTGGCATTGTGTATTGAGCACAAATGCCATGCTTTTCAAGAAATTTGGCAAATGGGCCAGGATTTTGACCTGTCTCATCATATCTACCATAGAACTCACCACCTCGATCAGATCTCACTATTTTAACCTTTCTATCTAACTGCCTCTCGACCTCAGTAATGAACACCTCAAGGATGTCAACGGCCTGAGACTTTTCATGTTTTAGATATACATAACCATAGCGAGAAAAATCATCTATAAAGGTGATAAAATATCTTTCTCCAGCAAAACATGAAATGGAGAGTGGTCCACAAATATCTGTATGAATTATCTCAAGAAGCTTAGTACTTCTTGTGGCACCTTTCTTAGTGTGTTTGGTCTGCTTTCCCTTAATGCATTCCACACACACTTGAAAATCAGTGAAGTCTAGGTTATCCAAAATCCCAGTCTTTACCAATCTCTCAATTCTATCCTTGGAGATATGCCCCAGTCTTTTATGCCACAAGATTGAAGAGTTTTCATTAATTAGGCCACGTTTTGAACCAATATTCGAATGCAGGGCTATCAAAGATTGTGCAAACTCATGATTCAAAGAAATTTTATATAAACCATCACATAAAATTCCAGAACCAACCATAATAGAGTTAAACATTAAACTTAGTTTCGCACAACCAAATAAAACAGAATATCCAGCAACATCTAATCTGGATAGAGAAACCAAATTCCTAGAAATCGAAGGTACATAAAAAGTGTCCATAAGATCCATCTGATGACCCGTCTCCAAGAGTAGGCGGTAGGTTCCAACAAATACCACTTCCGCTTTGAGACGGTTCCCCATATAGATGAATCGTTCACTTTCCTTCGGGTTCCGGGTTGTAAGGAATCCCTGCATTGAATTTGTTATGTGAGTTGAGGCCCCAGAGTCAATCCACCAAGTATTGGAAGGAACTTCAGCAAGATTTGATTCATAACATACAAAAGAAAGATTGGTACCTCTCTTTTCGAACCAAGCCTTACGCTTGCTGCAGTCCTTCTTCACATGACCTTTCTTGCCACAAAAATAACACGTGACAATAAACTTTCCATGGCCCTGACTACTTTTCCCAGGTCCATCTCCTTTCTTTGGTGGAATCCTCTTTCCTTTCACAAACTTTCCTTTCTTTTTAGCTTCATGAGTTACAACTAGCACAGAGTGGGGTCCTTCTTGCCTTAATCTCACTTCCTCTTGAATACACATACTAGTCAGCTCATTCAAATTCCATTTGTCTTTATGAGTATTATAGTGAATTTTGAATGGGCCAAACTGAGAAGGGAGTGAGTTGAGAATAAACTGTACTAAGAAGGATTCATCCACTTGCATTCCTAGTGCTCCTAATTTTGCAGCTTTGTCAGTCATATAGAGGATATGTTCCTGAACTCCTCTATTACCATCATATTTGACAGTAGTTAATTCTGCCATAAGTGTGCCTGCTAGTGACTTATCTGCTGATTTAAAACGTTCTTTGACAGCAGTCAATAGTTCCAATGCGCTATTAGTTTGAGTAAGAGAAGTCTTAATGTTATTAGCTATGGTCATTCTCAGAAACATAAGACTAAGTCTGTTCGATCTTTCCCAGGCTTTCATAATGTCAACCTGTACTGCAGTACTGTCAGCAGTAACTTCCTCAGGTTTGTCAACCAACAGTGCCATGTCAAGATCTAACACACCTAGTGTGAATTGGACTTGTTCATACCATTCCGAAAAATTTGACCCATTAAGAGTTGGAATGCTAGAAGCATGAGAGTGCAACGAAGTAGGAACAATCACTGAAATAGGACAATTCTCACGTTAAGGCCTTGAGTCTATCTTTAATATAGAATTATAAATTCTAAACAGATGAACTATTGATATCACTACAGTTTCTCCTTTGGGCGAAACCGTAGCATATCTAGTGTCCACTCTATAGGTGCAAAATATTATCACCTATATAGGTCTAATGTAATTTATGTCACCTAATAGTTAGTCATGTTACCTTTGGGTATCCAATTCTAAACTACTCAGTAACACAAATTACATTACCCTATCCAGTTCATAGTTAGTTGAAAGTGACTCTCCTTTGGGCTAGCCCCAATCTCCCAACTATGACTGCCATTGAGAATATTATTGTATTTCATGTCACCCTTATTTGACTTATCTTTAATGTAGTTTTATATTCATAAGGCTCACTAACCTAGGTCACTTTGGCAACTACTAAGTTAATAAACCATATGAAAATAAAACTAACCAATAATATTCTCTAACCTTTTATTAGAGTTATTTATTCAATTGCTAAAGTCATCATTTATTAATTCAATTACTAATTTAATGAAAATAACAGTAATTTCTATTTTTTTTTTTCTCTTCTTTTATGTAATTGAATTTTCTGTTCAATGATTACTTTAAGCAATAACTCTAAAATTGTAAATTTTCTATCACCTTTTATAAGAGTTATTTATTTAATTGCTAAGTTGTCATTTATTTACTTAATCGCTTCCATAATAAATTTAAAATTTCTTTCATGTGATTAAAATCCTTTCAATGACAAGAAGTAGCAATAACTCTCTCTATAACAAATCTGTAATTCTTGGCCAGTTCATGAATCATAAGACATAACAAATTATTATAAATTTACGAAACAAATAAAATATTTTATATTTAGTAGTCAACATAATGAGCAATTACCTTACTGCCCAAACAAATCAAGCAAATTTGTTTCACCAAATATAGTCAAGAGTCTTGAGACAATCTCAATCGAATTCGAAATATGTACTGACTACAGGGCTGGGTATCAGTTATGCCAATTGCATGTGCTTGACACATTCCAAAAATATTTCATGTACATATAAGTGTTGATTGCTATTAGAGCCTGTACATGGTATATCCATATATGCACGAACATATATACCACCATATATATATATACATGAACATATTTTATTAAACATTTCAGTCTAAGATGTGATTCATGAACAGTGTCTAGGTCCGGCCAACAGAATCAGTACATTCATTTGTTCAGAATTTGTATAACGAAAAACTGAATTTTACTCTAAGATGCATATATTCAGAAACCCAAGCTCTGATACCAACTGTAAGTATTTAATTGATAAAACCATCATGCGGAAAAATTTTATATGTCAGGATCTTGAATATAATACACCTTAAGAAAATTAAATATAAATTCTACATACCGTTATTCGCCATTGAAATTAGCAGAGACAGAATTTGAACCCCTTAGATTGCACTTATTCTAGGCTTTACTTTCTTCTCTTTGTCTCTCAATTATGTACACCCTTATTTCTGTAATTGATTGAGGTTAACTTTCAAGGGGTAGGGTGTACCTTTTATAGAGGAGAGAAGAGGGCCTATTAATGACTGTCATAAAGACGGTCTTGGAATACGTAATGACTTTCATAAATATTTCCTTGAAATATGAAAAGTCTCTTATTTAATAACTGTTGAAAGATGAACCATTCAATCATCGGTTATCTCAACAATTAATAACGTATATCTTTTATATATATATATATACATACATATATATATATTAATTGGGACAATCTTCTATTGGCTAAATAATTAGTGGAGTTCAACTAACATAGAAGGCTAGTAGACCATATTTAATAGGACTTCTAAAAGTCACTTAGGAATTTACAAGAGACACCCATATCTGTAAGTAGTCGACGTAACCAAATAACCTCACAAGTAGTCGTAGCCATAGCATGATACTCAGCTTCTGTGGAAGACACAACAACAATATCTTGCTTCTTGCTCTTCCAAGAAATAAGATAATCACCCAAAAATATACAAAATCTAATAATAGACTTGCGATCTGTAGGATCACCGGCCCAATCAGCATCAGAGTATGCACGCAGCTCCAAGGAAGAAGATGATGAAAGTAAAAGACTTTGAAACTAAGTGCCCCTCAAGTACCTCAAAATACGATGAACAGCAGCCCAATGAACTATAGTAGGGGAAGTAACAAACTGACTAACAACATGAACAGCATGACTAATATCCAGAAGACTAATAGTAAGATAAACTAAGCTACCAACAATAGTGCGATATAAGGTAGGATCAGGCAAAGGAATGCCATCAGAAGGGGAAAGACAAACATTAAGCTCCAAAGAAGTATCAACAATCTTATTATCAGTGAGGCGAGCACGCTCAAGAATGTCACCTGTATACTTAGACTGAGAAAGAAGATAATCTTGTAGAGAAAAGGCTACTTCAATCCCCAAAAAATAACGTAGTGGACTAAGTTCTTCATTTCAAAACAACGAGCTAATTTAGACTTCAACATTATAATCCCATCAACATCATCACCAGAAATAATCATGTCATCAACATACAAAGAAAGCATAATATGACCAGCAGTGGTACACCTGATAAAAAGAGCTAAATCATACTCACTCGAGGAAAACCCAAATGAGGTAATCACAATGGAAAACTTCTCAAACCAAGCTCGAGGGGCTTGTTTAGGACCATAGAAGGCTTTCTTAAGCTTGAAAACTTCACCAGGACCATGAGAAACACCCGAAGGAGGAACCATGTAAACCTCTTCTTGGAGGTCTCCATTCAAGAAACCATTTTTAATATCGATCTGAGTTATATGCCACTGACGTATAAAAGCAACTACAATAAGAATACGAACAGTAGTCATTTTAGCAACAGGAGCAAAAGTCTCCTCGTAATCCATACCATACTGCTAGGAAAAACCCTTGGCAATCAATCTTGGTTTGTACTGCTCAACAGACCCATCTGACTTAGTTTTTGATTTTATAAACACAACGAGAACCAACAGCGCTCTTACCATAAGGTAAGGGAACCAAACTCCAAGTGTCTGTCTTATATAATGTAGAGAGTTCCTCTGTCATAGCCTGCTACCAAAGAGGATCAAGAGCTACCTCTTTATAGGATAGAGGCTAGGAGAGATCATGAATTGAAGCTAAAAAGGAAGCAAAAGAATCTGAATAACCAGAATAAACAAAATCAGGTAATTGAATAGACTTACGAGTGCGAGCAGGATAGCGAGGAGGTTCCACAGCCTTAGCAGGTGCTTGGGTGGCCTCTGGAAGGGAGGTAGCATCAGGTGGCAAGGCACCAATATCAGCAGAAGTAAAACCATGAGGTGAGACAATATCAGTGGTGCATGGGGGTCGAGAGGGCACACTATCAATATCATCAGAGAATGGGCAAGATGGATGAGATCAGATTTAGTCAACTCATGATGATTATCAGGAATAGAAAAGAAGGGTATGTGCTCGAGAAACACAACATGGCGAGAGACATATAGTTTTTTAGTAACTGGGTCAAAGCAACGATATCCCTTCTGACCCTCACCATAACCTAGAAAAACACAAATAGTAGACTTTGGTGACAATTTGATACGCTCTACACGAGGTCGAAGGACAAAACAAGTACAACCAAACACCTTTAAGGAAGAATAATCAAGAGCATTCCCATACAATTTTTCAAAAGTTGACAGACCTGAGCAGTGACAGGATGAAATTTTATTAATCAGATTGACAGCAGTAAGGACAGCCTCTCCCAAAAAATCACTAGGGGCATATGCAGATAATAAAAGAGAGCAAGCAGTTTCAATAATATGCTGATGTTTTCTTTCAGCAACACCATTTTGCTCAGGAGTGTCTGTACAAGAGGACTGGTGAATAGTTCCATCTAAAGCAAGTAACTCATGAAATTTATGATAGGTATACTCTCCACCTAAATAACATCTAAAACATTTGATGACAGCAGAATGTTGAGTTTTGACAAAAGTACGAAAGGCGTTGTAAATATCAAAGAAGTCTGAATGACGTTTCATAAGATAAACCCAATAGTAACGAGTGCAATCATCAATAAATGATACATAATATTGAGACCCCCCTCTTATAGTAACAGGAGAGGGTCCCCACACATCAGAATGAACTAAATCAAATGGTGCAAGAGAATAAGAAATACTTCTATTAAAAGGTAAAGCTGAAAATTTTTCCAGTTTACAACCACTAAATCGGAAAATGTCATGAGTTTGTAAATATCCTAATTTTCCTGTAGAAGCTAAATATTTTAAACGAGAGGCTGAAACATGACCAAGGCAAGAATGCCATAAATAAAAACTAGACGAAGATGAACTCAAACGAAAGGATGACAAGTCAACACTAGAAGCTGCAACCACTGGTACATTGAGCTTGTCCAAGATGTATATCCCCCTTGCCTATAACCTGTCCCAATCAGCTTCTGAGACTGCAGATCCTACATATGACAAAAAGTAGAAGAAAAAGAGACTGAGTTACCTGCATCACAAAGCTGACCAACAGAAACAAGATTCACAGTAAGTTTGGGAATGTGGTAAACACTAGAGAGAGATACATAAGGTATGACAACAGACCCAACTCCTGTTAAGGGCATGGGAGTGCTTGTAATACCTATAATTTCTCTACGTGCAATAATACGAGTTTAATGAATTTCTATATCTGGTCTATTATTATATTATTATTTTATTTGTGTGACTGTATCAGTGTAATGTAATTACTAATTAGACTATAATCACTGCACCGACTCAACCGTAATTAGAATTAACTTAGTCCCGTAACCGGACCCGGACGTTAGAAACAACACCCGTTTACACGTAAATTAAGACAGACACGTATATCAAGGAATTTATGCACGTAAACCAAGGAAGTGGCACAAAATCCAAGGTGGGCCCCACCATGGCCGGTCACATGGAAGCTACATGCAACCCCATTAACACATGTCACCACCCCATGTGACACTTGTCCACTTGTAGGACACTTGTCCTAACATGCATACATGCATGTGACACCTAGCATAAGTCTTGCATTATATAAGCTTCCATGCATATGCATTTTTAGTTCTTTTTGTACATTACAATCTGCATATATGGAATTAGAAGGGACTAAGAGATGAGTTTCATGGAGATAGATGAAGAATTAGAAGTAAAACCAAAGTGTGTTCATTTCCCTCCCTTGTATACACTTCCATGCAAACACATATACACATCTATATACTTATATATGCCACCATGTGAACTTAGAATCTGTAATAAGAAGTCTTAGAAGACCTACAAGAATCCCATAAGTTAAGAAGTGAAGAAGAAGGAGAAGAACAAGGAACATCCACCATTGAAGCTTGTGTTCAAGCTTCCTAAGCTCAAATCCAAAGCCCAAGCTCAATTTCAAGTTTATGTGAGTATTCTAACTCACTTTAGAACCTATATAGTATGTAGTAATGTTTATTAAGTGCTTGATGTTGATAGTTTGAGAGATCCATGCCATGCAAGATAAATTTTCAAATCTGGGAAGCAGAAACTTCCAGCAGAATGTTGTTTAGCAAAACAAACATTTTGAGCAGTTAAGAATGAGAATGAGGCTAGGTTTTTTTTGTGGAGAAATCTAACTCATTTATCTACAAATAACTCTTCTATAGCTTAGTCTAAAAATCACTTCTTCATAGGTGAAATGTACATGCAACGAAGTACTTTAAATCTGAGAAACAGAAACCTCCAGCAGAATGTAGTTTAGTAAAATTAGTGTTTTAAGCAGCTCCAAAATCTGAATTAAGATAGGTTTTTTTTGTGGAAAAAGGTAACTCATTTATCTACAAATAACTCTTCTATAGCCTGGTATAAAAATGAATCCGTGATAGGTGAAATGCACATGCAACGCAGTACTATAAATCTGGGACAGAGCAGTCCGAAAATATAGAAATGTCTAAGTAAAATAAATATTTTGAGCAGCTCAAAAATGTAATTGAAGCTAGAATTTTTTGTACATGAAGCCAATCCAATTATCTACAATGTTCTAGTTTTGAGTTTGATCTAATAATCAATTTATCATGCCCAAATAAATCATATCAATTCAGTCGACATAGTAAAATTAATTCCTGGCTGATTGTATAACTACTTGTATGATGTGTTTATTAATGATGCTTGCTTACCGGTACCTGTGTGGTTCTGGATATCATGTACTATGGTAGTGCTATCGAGTAAATGAGTATGTTAGGGGCTTCATCTATATAGTACTGGTATTAAATCCACGAGCTACACGCTAGGTTTCCGTTGTTATGAATATAGTGTAATGACCATATAGAGTTCATACCCAAGCTATAAGTATGTTGTACGGCATGATTATTGCGTTGATAGTGATTGGATAAGTTTCCATTATAAGTATATTACGACATAAAATAGGATGACGGATGTATAAACGTAACTTCAAAAGTATATTCGAAAGTCCTTTAATGAACTAAATTTTGAAATGAGTGACGAATGCGCGGTCGGGAAAATGTAAGGGTCGGTTGTGCTGTGTTAGAAGCAGATTATGATAAGGATAATTATCGGATAGGTAATCTGGGCAGCGGAGATCAAGATAGTAAGAAAAAGGGATGTGTTGTTGAGTTGTGACGCGGTGATTCTTTGAGTAAAGACTCCTTTCGGTTCTTCGTGACGAAATGGATGTTCTTGTACTCCGTAACGCTTTCGGTTCTTCGTGACGAAGCGGTGATTCTTTGAGTAAAGACTCCTTTCGGTTCTTTGTGATGAAATGGATGTTCTTGTACTCCGTAACGCTTTCGATTCTTTGTGACGAAGCGGTGATTCTTTGAGTAAAGACTCCTTTCAGTTCTTCATGAAGAAATGGATGTTCTTGTACTCTGTAACGCTTTTGGTTCTTCGTGACGAAGCGGTGATTCTTTGAGTAAAGACTCATTTCGATTCTTAGTGACGAAATGGATGTTCTTGTACTCCATAACGCTTCGGTTCTTCGTGACGAAGCGGTGATTCTTTGAGTAAAGACTCTTTTCGGTTCTTCGTGACGAAATGGATGTTCTTGTACTCCATAACGCTTTCGGTTCTTCATGACGAAGCGGTGATTCCTTGAGTAAAGACTCCTTTCGGTTCTTCGTGACGAAATGGATGTTCTTGTACTCCGTAACGCTTTCGATTCTTCGTGACGAAGCGGTGATTCTTTGAGTAAAGACTCCTTTCGGTTCTTCGTGACGAAATGGATGTTCTTGTACTCTGTAACGCTTTCGGTTCTTCATGACAAAGCGGTGATTCTTTGAGTAAAGACTCCTTTCGGTTCTTCGTGACAAAATGGATGTTCTTGTACTCTGTAACGCTTTCAATTCTTCGTGACGAAGCGGTGATTCTTTGAGTAAAGACTCCTTTCGGTTCTTCGTGACGAAATGGATGTTCTTGTACTCTGTAATGCTTTCGGTTCTTCGTGACGAAGCGGTGATTCTTTGAGTAAAGACTCCTTTCGGTTCTTCGTGACGAAATGGATGTTCTTATACTCCGTAACGCTTTCAGTTCTTCGTGATGAAGCGGTGATTCTTTAAGTGAAGACTCCTTTTGGTTCTTCGTGACGAAATGGATGTTCTTGTACTCCTTGACACTTCGGTTCTTTGTGACAAAGTGGTTGATGAAAGATGAAGTGGTTGATGAAAGATGGTTTGGTTAGCAAGAGACACTTTGGGTTTGTAAATGATATCGGATGTTAGAAATGAATGGTAGTGGCATTAAGAATGTCTAGACGGGTCTTCTGAATTGTTTGTATTCCTATCGAATACGTAGTCGGGTACGCTACTAGTTATAACTAAAAGACATGTTGAAAGGTAGTAAATGTATTCCTATTGTGTTTTACTATATCGTTCCATTTGATTTAGCTTACTCACTCAGCTTTCATAAGCTGACGACGTTCATGTCGCTGGACATTCACATGTCCAGCTTATCCAGGTAATGAGTACACGGGTTATGATGCTACGCAAGCGGAGAACGTGGAGGAAGAGTACATCGAAGATGGCTATGGATATACTTGTTAGAGAGAAGACTAGTGGCTGTCTTTTGTAAATGTCTTTGGTGGAAAGCTCTATCAGAAGACTTATTATAGCTTTTGTAAGGCCCTAGAGCCATAAGACTCTGATGTATCTACCATGATGTAATAGTTAACTAGTACTGTGGCCTTTCTTTGTAATATATCAATGTAAGCAGATGTTGGTTTTATCCTTTTGGTTACGTTGTTTATTATTAGTATTTGGTCATGGACAATTCGGTAATGCAACCAGTCACGTGCCTCAAGGTCCAAGATGGAAATTTTAAAAAAAAATTTCCCTATTTTGGCTACGCCGGGGCGTAACAGTGCCATCAGCAGTTATAATAGGAAAAGAGGAAACGGGACATAAGGAAGCAAAAGACGACAAGTCAGGTGACATATGATTAGAAGCTCCAGAGTCTAAGACCCAAATATACTTGAAGACATACCTAGTGAAAAGGTGGCCATAGCATGTGGCTGTTGATCTCGTCAAAATCAAGATATAAAGTATGCTTTACTTTCTAAAGATTTATAGTGTGGAAGTAAAGGTCGAACCCAAAGAGATTGATTATTTTTGTCCTTTAATTAATAAAACCTAAATCTATTTAATTATTGAAAACAAAAGTTTGATTGGTTGTTGATTTAATTCCTTCTATTAACTAAACTTTAAAATTAAACTACGGAATTCTGGAAGTACTATTCTAAAATTAAACTAAGTAAACGAATACAAGATTTAAAGTGGTTTAAGTATGAGTGGATGAGATCTAGGATTGCAAATACATCGCTAACTATGCATCTGGGGTCTATACTTTCTACTTTAAGTTTTATAATTGGATAGTTATGATCTATCGTAGCTACACGCCCAATAGTATCGACAAGAAGATATAACTAGTTTAACCTAAGCATAACTCATCTTCGGTTGGCATGAATTGCCTACCTATAACTAGGTTGTAGCACAACCCATGTTTCCTAAGCATGAATTATAAAAGATCTAAACATCACAATCACATAAGCACCATTGTATGTAAATACTCCTATCAATCACAGAAATCAAGAAATATTGGATTCAATAAGTATTAAGGGAGAATCTAAGACAAGAATAAATCCAAAGTACTATTGATTATTATCATTAAAAATCTGATTATATATAAATAATCCTCAAACATACAACTACTATCCAAATGCATAAAATCCTAAAGTAAGAAAGCAAAGAATTCCACCTTTACATAGCTAGGGTTTCATTGAAACCCTAGAATAGGTGTTTAGTTGCACATAGTTGATGAAAACATGAAGATTGAGATGATGGCTGCCATTAGAGACCTTCAAGCTAGATCTTCTCTTCATCTTGCCTTCAAAGTTGATGAGTGTAAGGATGTGTAACCCCTCAATTGAATTAGAATGAGATATATATAGTTGTAGAGAGATTAGGAAGGCTTTTGTAAACCTAATCTGACTGAAACTACTGTAATTCGCTTTCTGGACATAATTAGACAATTTCGTCTACGTAGGGGTCTTTAGCACTTAAAAATACGCATTTTCACTTTTTTGTACAGATCGTGTGAGCGGCCCGCACGAGCACGATTTTGGCAGGTCGCGCGAGCAGGCCACCCGAACGATATGCTGGATTGTCGCGCGAGCGGGCCACTCGTGCGATATGGCTGTTTCTGCTTCTTTCTTCTTGCTTTTATACCTCATTTAGCCTGAAATCCTTGCTTTCTTCTAAATCTTGACATAAAATGGAAAACAAAGTAAAATTATACAAAAACTGGATAAAAAATGCTAACAAATGTGAATTAAAGCGTGTAATTAGGATTTGTTCTCTCCCGATCACACCCCCAAACCTACATTTTGCTAGTCCTCGAGCAAAAAGAATAGAAAAATAAAACTACTAATAACAATAAAATTCCTACTCCATTTTTGCATGGATAACGATTGCACTTAGCATGTGCAACAAGCCTTTTAAACCTCTAGGTGTCCCTAGTCGGACGAGTGAAATCTCGTGAGGGTTCTCGTCGTGAAGTCACCCATAACCATATTTATTAACTTGAAAAAAGAAAAAATTTATTTAAAATTTCAATTTTTCAACACTGACATCCTTCCTTGATAAAACCGAATTCAAGCAAAACTTTAAATCGTCAAGAGTAAAATAATCGTACGTCTACCTAAATCATGAAAATAATCCAAAAACATATATCAACAGAATCAATAGAATATATCAAAGACCCGCACGTGTGTGAATAGTGATCAAGTGGATACACTGGGACTATGAACTTGGAATATAACTCGGATAACTATCAGCGATGCCTTGACTACAAATCTCATGTTGTTAATTACACTCTAAAATAAAATCTCTCAGAAACAGGTGTAATCACTCGAATATACGCGAAGGAGGTAATTATATATAAAGCAAATAAATCTCGCATATGGCACAGAATAACGTATGACATGACAAAAAAAAATAGTCTCACGAATAGATATTGATCGTCAAGTAAATATTATTACTACCATGCTTTTATTCCATTTTCCTATCGGTTCCATATTCAAATCATGTTTCCCTAGAATCAACTAGGACTTTAAAAAGGTTTTAATGTTGGTCAAGGGTTATAGCTAAGACAAAAAAGGTAAGAGAGATTCAAAAAGTCCTTAAGTAGATATGAATAGCCTTAATGTGTGACACAAGGGCTTTACTACAACGACTAGTTATTTCTCCTTTCTTTCTTTTTTTAAGAGATTCATCTCTTTTTTTATCCAATCCTTTTTCCGATATCCATTTTTTCCTTTTTATATCTATCATTTTTTTTCTCTTATATATATATATATTTTTTTTATACTCAATACTCTACTTTATATGAGTTGTTATTAGCCCGCTTTCTTTATGAAAAACTATTCTTCAGCTACTCTTGGACATGGGTTAGGTTAACTTTGATAGTGGCGAACTCCATATCGGAGTGGGTAGGATAATAGGTGAACAAAGAAATGGCTTATTTAAAGGCTCAAATGGTTAACAAAGGATATAAAACTTCGATATTTTATTGGGTAGCTCAAAGGCCAAAAGGGTTTATAAAGGCAGATGGCCTAATATCATTTTCTAAAGTCACATGATTCTTCAATGTTACGATATCAAGGCAAATAGATTTTTTTTAATTTTAATTATTTTTTAAACATGGTAATTATAACCCTAACTCGACTTTCAATCAAGATAAAGAAATAGTGAGACTAATCAACAAATTATTGTACTTTGTCAAAGAGATTCAATAATACTAATTTTAAAACCCTCATAAAAATGAAAAGCTCTAAAGCTCTCCGGGTTTAGTCTCCACAATATTGCTATCTAGAAATCCAAGCTATATTATAATTCAATAACGATGTGCATCCATATGACTTCGTGTCGTGCAAAACTAAATATGCAAGTATAAGATATAAAACAATGATTCCAATGATATATACTTTCAAGACATACCTTCATAACCTCAGTAGACATTGGATTACGTACTCTCTTAATCTCAAATTTCAATGAAATCTAGTTGAACAAGACATAATGAAAAACGTTGAACAATATTAAGAAAACATAAAAGAACCGTACTTTTTATTCATTATCACTACTACTTGAGTTAATTGTTTATTTTTATTTAATTTTTTTTAAATACAACGAATGAAAGGAATAACGAATAAACGAAAAGAAAACAGCTGAAACTATTAAAACGAAATAAAGCTAAAAGTACTAAAAATAAAAGACTACTCCAAAAATCCAAATCCCCCAAACCGAATCACCGCATGTCCCTATGCAGGTGGGAACATGACAATGACATGGATATATACCTCATGGAAGACAACCAGAACGTCCACCCCGCGGAAAACATCTGACGGTGTTGGCACGTCAGCTCGGATATACCAATCAATCAACTCCCACTCTGGATGCTCAGCTAGATCAAACGGCTACACAATCTCCTCATCCTCATCCTCATCCTCATCCTCAATAGGAATCGCCGGAACCAAATCTGCCTCATCCTCCTCAGTGATACTCGGTCCCAAATTGACCTTATCATCCTCAGGACCGGCATAAGGTGCAAAAATAGAGGCTATGTCCTCAAGAGACCAATCAGGGTGACCCGGACATTGTCGAACAACGTCCGGCACATAATCAGGCAAGTCCCTATAGGGATAGGTAACCTCAGGTACAGGGACAATGGTCGTAATAGGATCACTCAAAGAAATGGAATCTAGACCCGAAATAACTCCCTCATCAACCTCAGTCTCATCGTCATTAGTAGAGTACTCAGCCGGATCTGATAAAGAAGAAGACTCAGAGGAAGTAGGTGAGGCACCATAGGGGCCGATAATAGTAGGGTCATTGCCAAACAGATCATCCTCGTCCGAAGAATCAGAACAACTAGTAAGGGGAATATGAGGACGACGACGACTCCAACCGGGACGACCGACTGGACCGTAAAGTTTGGCTACCCTAGGACTCGGTGAGGTGACATCGGTGGATGAACTAGAGTCAGAATGATGACTCGACGCACTAGGGGACCTATCGAGTGAAGGAGGAGATATAGGATGGTCCATTGTACGAGGATGATAATAAGATCTATGGAACGAGGTATACTATATGGATATATAGTAACTATAAACCTGTAATCAAAAGTAGATCAGAGCTGAAACCTAATTAGTTTTAGTCATTAGAACAAAAAGTCAAAATAACTAGTTATTAGATTACTCATCATGCTTAGTCCGAATGAATGAAATTATAACTTATGCAACGTATATTTAATTTCTATGAAATTTTTGCATAGCTTCCCCCAAACCTGAACCTTTTTGATTCCTGGATAGTGCAATGGGGTTGGAATTGCTCTGTATTAACAATATCTATGATAATTGCATAAGTGACAGATTCAAAGCATTGTAGAGCTAACTATTAATGGTGAAGCATAACCAATCAATAGTGACGTTAACTGTGCGACTAATATAAGTTTCAGGAATATAACAAACCACAAAGAAAAGAAAAAATGCAGGATATAGAATAATACAGACCCAAAATAAAAAGAACGAAATAAAAGCTAATAAATAAATAAACCGGTCGCAGCCGGGTACATCAGTATCCTAATAATAAATAAAAAAAGGAAACGAAACATAAAAGCATAGTCATAAAATAATATGCAGGCCAATGTCTGAGAATGTCCATATCCACCCACCAAATATAAGAAAAAGAGAAAAATAAATGTCCAATCCAACCAAACCCACTCTATTTATCAACTCCCTCGACTAACACAAGCTCCAGCTCCTTACTCCCCTGCCTGGTATCACCAGCACCATCTCCATCGCCATCGCTCCCATAACCTCCATCATCACCAGCATCATCACCAGCCTCCTCTTCCTTGCCTGCCTCCTCCGTAACCTGCTGTGCCAGTCGTGGAAATGCCGACTGGCTCCCTGAGCAAGGATGTCCTCCAGCTGATCGGGATAAGGGAGCTGAAAAAAGGAGCGCATGTAGGACTGAAGACGGAGGGTCTCGCCGCGAAAAGCACACACGTCCCCATAAGTCCATGCATAAGGGGTATCCTCTGGAGGAGGTGGACACTGTGCTTCCCGCTCCCGACGTGCTTGGGCCTGCTCCCTAGCCCTCCTAACCTCTAAATCTAAGCGATCCAGGCTCAACTTCCAATCAGCGGAAGCGAACTCCGGGATATGTCTATTTACAGGCTCGTCGGTAGGTATAGAAAATACATAAGACTGAAGGATCGCGGTAATGGTCCGAGGGTAAGGAAATAAGAGTTTGGAATTGGCGGTGTGGTCAATGACATGGCTAGCAAGACACATGCCATCCATAATAACAAGGCTGGGATGGAACCAGTCGCAGCGATAAACTACATGGAGGGCATGGTGGATTTCTTTGGTTCTCTCTTGCACATAGCCAAAGGGGTAGAGGTTTCCTTTAAAGACATGGTCGATAAACCACATCTAGAGGGGCATATGAGATCGACATATAGTCTGCCTCGAACTAGTGCGACCGTCGCACATGTCTTGGGTGATGTGGGTGAAGAGGTGGAGTTTGGAAAGAACGTTAAGTTTGGGGACTTCGTAGGAGTGGGAGGGAAGCTGGAGGGCATCGACGATATTTTCTGAGTTAAGGGTGATGGCACGGTCGTCTATGGTGGTGGAAAGATAAGCGTGTTGGCTTAAGGAGGCCTTGTGGTATCTAAGGTTTTGGTAAAACAAACGTACAATGTGGGGATAACTAATAAGGTCAGGGTTGCAGAAATAGAGCGGTGGGGCCAATTTTCGGGCAGTTAAAGTGTTGTGCCCCATTTGGTGTCAACATCCAACGCGAAGAAGTTAGCGTCGATGGCGTCTTGTAGTTTAGGCCTCGGGTGGCGTATTTGGGTGATAATTTGTTAGGGTTAGGGTCAGGTGGGTCACAGTGTTTGTGTATGTGTGGGCATAGAGCTAGGATCTAGGATTTGGAGGCATTTAATTACAGAGATATATATAGGTATTTACATACAGTGGTGGATATAAAAACCCCCAAATCACAAACCCTAGAATGTAATCAGTGTGTAGGTTCGTGTATGTATATAAAAATATAGACATGTATATACTTGTTAATATATGCATAAATATATATATATATATGTGTGTACAAATATATATATTGATGTATATAGATATATATATATATATATCTTTATATCTATACCTGTGGGGGAGAGAAAAATAAGAAAAAAATGGGTTAAAGACAGCAACGACAGCGTCGGCGGTTCTGCGGCGGTCCGTGGTAGTCTGGTGGTGGATCGGCAGCAACGTCGTGTGGTGGTTGGTGGTGGTTTATGAAGGGAGAGAAGATGAGAGATTTGAGAGAGAGAGAGAGAGAGAGAAGATGAGAGATTTGAGAGAGAGAGAGAGAGAGAATCATAAGAGAAAAACGAAGAGAGAGAGATTCTGAACATTAGGGCTTGATCAGCACTATTTATAGGCAAATAGGAACCTCGCGTGAGCGGGCCGCGAGAGCGACCTTCGCGTGTGCGAACTCCTCCACGAGGTAAAGTTGAGGCTTGTTTTTTGTGATTTTTGAAAATTTTTCTAACTTAGGAAATCGCTCGAGCGGGCCACTCGAGCGAGAGCCTCGTGCGAGTGATATCAGACGCGAGTTAATACTGAGGGTTCTTTTAAAAAGTTTCAAAAATTTTGTCTAAGGGGCAAACTCGTGCGATCGGGCTGTGTGAGAGACACGTCGTGCGAGCGGGCCGTGCGCGCGAGATGCCATTTTTCCAATTTTCTCTTTTGTTTTCTTGTATAGGGGTTTAAATAATCAATTTGTCCTCTTTTTGGGTATTCAAAACTCAGACATTAGCAGAAAAACTCCTAAAAAGTGAACAAAACTAAAGAAAACTCTAACAAAAGCTTGGGTTGCCTCCCAAGAAGCGCTAAGTTTTACGTCATTAGCTCGACTGATGCAAGTGCTCAGTCGATATAGATTGGATCTACCAGATCTATGGATTCAATTTCTCTTTCATCTATTTCCTCAATTCGGTATGGCTTAATCCGTTGGCCATTTACCTTAAAAGGGGTTCCGCCGTTTGTATCTTGTATTTCTATCGGCCCATGCGGAAACACCTGTGTTATCACGAACAGACCATCCCAACGGGACCGTAACTTACCAGGGAATAACCTTAATTTTGAATGAAATAACTAGACACATTGTCCAATCTCAAAAAAATTTCTTACGATCATTTTTTCATGAAAAGCTTTCGAACGTTCTTTATAGATTCTTGAATTCTTATACGCCTCATTTCTTAATTTCTCAAGTTCTTGTATTTGAAGTTTACAGTGGCATCCTGTCGCTTTTATATCTTGGTGAAGCGATTTTATGACATAGTAGGATTTATGTTCAAGTTCCACCAGTAGGTGGCACGCTTTTCCAAAAACTAGTCGGTATGGGACATTCCAATAGGTGCTTTATAAGCTGTTCGGTATGCCTAAAGTGCATCGGTAAGTCGTAAGGACCAATCTTTGCGATCTGGACGCACCATTTTTTCTAATATACTTTTTACTTCTCGATTCGACACTTCTACTTGGCCTTGGGTTTGCGGATGATATGCGGTTCCTACCTTATGAGTGACAGAATATTTTCGAACGAGTGCCTCAAAGTGACGATTAAAAAATGTTTTCCCCCGTCGCTTATAATCGCTCGTGGTGCAACAAAAAAGACAAAATATGTTATCCTTAATAAATTGAACCACAACTTTGTGGTCATTCGTTTTTGTCGCAACTGCCTCCACACACTTAGAAACATAGTCGACCGCGGCTAGAATGTATTCGAACCCAAAGGACGACAAAAACGGACCCATAAAGTTGATGCCCCACACATCAAATATTTCAATAATAAGGATTGGGTTAAGGGGCATCGCATCGCAACGTGACATGTTACCTGTTTGTTGGCAACATACGCAGTTTTGACAAAATTCGTGAGTGTCCTTAAACAAGGTTGGCCAATATAACCCACTTTGGAGAACTTTAGTGGCCGTACGACGGCCTCCAAAGTGACCTCCGCATTCTAAAGAGTGACGGAAGTTCAAAATAGAATTGAACTCACTCTCTAGAACACGTCGTATAATTTGATCAGAACAATGTTTAAATAGAAGTGGGTCGTCCCAGTAATAATGTTTAATTTGATAAAAGAAACGGTCTTTGTCCTGGCCTGACCAAGTATGAGGGGTATATCCCGTGGCTAAGAAATTTATGATGTTACTGAATCACGGACGATTCAGGGCAGATAACGCAAATAATTGTTCATCCGAAAACGAATCCTTGAGAGGGGTAATATCGTTAGATTCGACAAGAATTCGTGACAAGTGGTCGGCTACAACATTTTCAGAACCCTTTTTATCTCTTATTTCATAATTGAATTCCTGAAGGAGTAAAATCCATCGGATTAAATGAGGTTTCGTTTCTTTCTTGTTTAAGAGGTGACGCAATGCGGCATGGTCGGTATAAACAATGACCTTGGACCTTAATAAATATGATCAAAATTTATCGAGGGCAAACACGACCGCTAATAATTCTTTTTCATTTGTCGTGTAATTTAATTGCGCGTCGTTAAGGGTTTTACTGGCATAATAAATTACGTGAGAGATTTTATTAACTTTTTAACCTAGAAGAGCTCCCACGGCGTAATCAGAAGCATCGCACATTAGTTCAAACGGTAGTGACCAATCAGGGGATTGGATTAGCGGAGCCGTGGACAGTAAAGTTCTCAACGTTTCAGATGCTTTAAGGCATTCATTATCAAAGACGAATGGAACATCCTTGGTGAGCAGGTTACACAGGGGTCTTGAAATCTTGCTAAAATCTTTGATAAATCTACGGTAAAATCCAGCATGATGGAGAAATGAGCGAATTTGACGAATGGACGACGGCGATGGAAGTTTGTCAATTAATTCAATCTTTGCCTTGTCTATCTCTATACCACGTTTGGACACAATGTGACCCAAGACTATTCCATCTTAAACCATAAAATGGCTCTTCTCCCAACTCAAAATCAAATTCTCTTCCTCACAACGGGCGAGGACTTTCGTAAGGCTTTGGAGACATTCGTCAAACGTAGGACCAAAAACCTAGAGGTCATCCATAAATACCTCTAGAAAATTTTCAACCATGTCCGAGAAAATTGCCAGCATACACCGTTAAAAAGTGGCCGGTGCATTGCGCAAACCAAACGGCATACGACGATAAGCAAATGTACCAAAGGGACATGTGAACGTTGTCTTTTCTTGGTCATCGGGATAGACAGGCACTTGATTATAACCAAAGTATCCATCTAGGAAACAATAGTAACTTTGACTGGGCAAATGTTTGAGGATTTGATCAATGAATGGAAGAGGGAAATGATCTTTACGAGTCATCGTATTAAGTATACGATAATCAATGGATACCCGCCAACCAGTAGTTTGACGGGTGGGTATGAGAACTCCTTTTTTGTTTGGCACTACTGTAATACTCGATTTCTTTGGAACAACATATGTGGGGCTGACCCAATTACTATCAGAGATCGGATAAATAATACCTGCGTCTAAGAGCTTAATGACTTCTTTCATGACCACCTCTTTCATGTTAGGGTTGAGACGTCGTTGCATCTCTCTAGATGTCAATGTTGAAATCATTAAAATTGAAATGAGATAGACATGCTTCCAAGGCTTCTTTAGTCAACATAAAAGGCGCTGCATCTTTGACTAATTCTTCAATTAAATCTTATGCATAACAGTCTGCCTCTTAGTCATCTCTATAAGGTTGATTAGATGCGTTAAATACATTCAAACGGACGGTCATATTCCCAAACGTTATATCCATAACCCCAGTCCTATAGTTAATAATAGAATTAGCTATAGCTAGGAAAGGACATCCTAGGATAACTGGGACGTGTTTAGCATCTAAGACTTGTTCTGTGTCTAGCACGATGAAATCAACCGAGTAATAACATCTATCTACCTTTACCAACATGTCTTCTACCACCCCCTGTTGTAGACACCCCATTTTGTCGGCTATCAGATTTAGGAGACCCATAGCTTGGTGGTTCACAATGATCGTAAAAGACTCAAAAGGACTCTCGGAAGTCGGCTCTATCTCTCAGAATGCTCAGAATGACCAAAATGCCCCTGAAAGCCCGAAAACTCCCAGATTTGGTCCCAAAGTTCTGAAAACATGCTACGTCGTAATAAAAGTGATAAAACGAGTTTTTAAGAAAAATCGGATGAAATCGTCAGCTCCCAAAGACCCCCGGAAGTCCCGGAAGTTCCCGGAAAGTCCCCGTTGACCGGTTTGACCAGGTTTGACCAAGGTTTGACCAGGTTTGACCAAGTTTGACCGAAATCGTCCGAATTCACCGGAATCATTTTAAATCATGAGAAAAGTGTTAAAACAAGTTCCAAAAGAAAATCGAGCGAAAACATCAGCTCCCAGGAACTCCCGGAGGTTTCTAGAACTTCCCGGGAATCCCAGGTTTGACCAGTTTGACCAGAATTTGACTTTGGAACCAGGGCACCAAAACAATTTTCAAACATTTTTCATGGATACTAGAGGTCAATAGCTTTCCAACGGTATATCGCACATAATTTCTGAATTTAAAACGAATTTATTATGAATTTCCGAAGGTGAAAAGGCGATCAAATCGGCTTTTATCGCGAATACCGCAAAACTTTTCAAAGTGACCTATCCCCAAACTATTTTTTATGTAAAGTAGACTCTATTACCTTTCCAACGGTATATCACAACCTCAGTTTGGAGTTCATACGCATTTTCTATGAATTTCGGACAAAATAGGGCCTTTTCGCGAATACCGGAACCTCTGGGGGCCTAAACGTAAATTTCTGGGCGTCTGAGGAGCAGTGCTGCCGTGGCACTGGCCCACTGCCGCCGCGGCACTGGCCCAGTGCCGCCGCGGCACTCAACCCTCGCAGAGTCCATTTTTGTAATTTTTTTGGGGGTCCAATTTGATTAATTGAAAGTCAAAACGACATAGTTTTGTGTTCACAGTTGTTTGGGACCAATGGGAGTACTTCTAAAACCCCAAAACCACCCCAAATTGGCCTATTTAAACCCCCCATTGCTCTTCATTTTGGGGGGGCCAAGTGCAAAGCTTGAAAAGTTGTAGAGAAGAAGAGAGATAGAGATAGGTTTAGAAGAGAGAAAGGGAGCTTCTCCCGTTGATTTTCCATAAGAAAGTGAGTTTTATTCTTGATTTCTTTCATTACCTCTCTTATACTTCACATCCCAAACACCCCCAATCACCATTCTTGAGCATTCTTGAGTTAGGAAGCTACTTCCATGTCCAAATGTCAAAATCTATGAGTGAAACACCAAGCTACAAGTCCAAAATCACATTGATTATCATCTATTGATTGCTATTTACTTGCTTTGATTATATATATGTTCATCTCTTCTTATCTCATTTCTTTTTTATTTTCTTTATTTACTTACTAGTTCATCATCATCTAAGTGATGACATGAAGTTTGGGGTGAGTGAATCCTTATGGATAGTAGCTCTTGACCTCAAAAACATGTTTGATAGATGATGATCATAACCTCAATACTTCCAAGATGTTCTTGAAATGTATTGAAGTTATGTCCAAAATAAAAATGAATCTCTCCAATAATATTGGGAGTTCTTTGATGATTCAAGGTTGGATGAGGTTCTAAGTGGTCACATGGTCATCTCAAGAGTTTAAGTTCATGCTTTGAACATCTATTTCAAAACCCCCAATCAAGAACTCAAACTCTATTTCAAACCCGAATCCATTTTCTTCAAGAATGATCCAAAACAGTGAGCTGTTCAGATTCAAAGATTTGTTTTGAATTAAATACTTGAGTTATGATGATGAAACCACTTGGAAAATATTCCTAAGACATCATAGTTTGTCCCCAATTTTTCCCATCAATTATAGAAATGTGAAAGTATTTGTTTTGGATGTAAGAAGTTCATATTCATAATCTGCCTCTGTTCTCACAGAATGTTCACCCAACTTCTTGCACTTATTCTGGATATTTTCATCACTGTACATATATCTTTTCTATTTTTTTTATAAAACTTGGGTGTCTTAGGAAACTTTTGGTATATAATAGGTCATGATAAACCTTTTATTTGATTTATGAAAAATCATACAAAATCAGTCAACAGTGCAGTTTTTGTTTCTGAGTCATGTGTACATTATGATTTTTTTCTTTTAATCTGTGATAGTTATTAATGTTTGGCTTTTTGGGTTATTTTCTAGACACAATAAGAATGATCTTTGATTTTTCTCACATTTTTCTAGGCATGTTTGACCTCCCATTATAATGTTGCAAAGTAACACATGCAGTCTGTCCACTATTCACAGCAAGCACATTTCAACTTTTATTCTTTGGTTTGATGCTCATATGCATTCCAAATTAGCCCATATCTTAGGAAATAGTTCATACTACATTTGTACATATCCCATATTGATTTAATCCATTCATTCATGCACATTTTAGACTTCTAAGTCATTTTAGAAATCCATGTACACAAAACACACTACAACCTTTGCACATTTCTAGGTACATACAATACATTCATGCAAGATTTGGGGTTTTTGTAACCCTTAATCTAAGAAGATTATAAGGGATGAACTTGATCACACGTTCATGCTTCCCCTCGATCTAATCGTCCTTTCTCATCCGTCCCGGGGATTGAGAGGTCTTCTTTTCTCAAAAGAATAACATGCATCATTCTAGTTTGCTAAGCATATTTTGATTTCTTTGATTATTTGTTTCAAGAACAATTCATGTCCCCCTTTAGATTAGGAAGTCTTGATTATTTGATACATGGTTAGATGATCTTTCCTAGGTTTATTTGTGTGATCTTTCACTTTACATTGTATGACATTTGGCTTAGATCTTATGAATGATATCTTATCTTTAGATCTTCCATTCCAAGTTTCTTATGTAATGTAGTATACTATCATAGTATTATTTGTCGAACCAAACATAGTATAAGATGATTATTTGGATGCTAATTGAGGCCCGTCGAAAGACGGGGCGAGTTGAGGGTGTTTTAGTCGCAACAAAGGCTCCTTCCTCTCTCGTACCAAAACCCCGAACCAAGTTCTTTGGTTATGAAGGGCCGGTGCCCTTATCCGCTTGGGTGAGTCAAAGTTAGGTTTCTTGGTTCCTTAAAGACCAAGTGGCGACTCTGTATCTGTTTTCAACAGACCTTTCCTTTTCTTTTCTTTGATCCAAATCAAATTCCTTTTCAAAACAATCTCAAACAAGAGAGAGAAGTGGTCCGATTCCGCGTGTCCACACCTGTGGAACTTTAATGAACCTATCTGGTAATTGTAAAGTATCCATGGTTGGTTTTAGTTCTCCTAAGCCCAAATGTTTGTATACTGAATAAGGTAGTAGATTCACACTCGCTCCTAGATCGAGAAGGGCCCGGTGGATATATTTGTCACCGATGTGACAAGCGATAGTTGGAGTACCCGAGTCCTTGTATTTAAGTGTGTTGTGTTGAAACATAGAGCTAACCTTCTCTATTGAAAAGACTTTTTTAGATAAATGATTTCTAGATTTCCCCTTTTGGGTACATAAGTCTTTTAGAAATTTAGCATATGGAGATTTTGCTTAATGGCATCGAGCAATGGGATGTTAATTTTTACTTCTTTAAACGTCTCTAGAATATCCTCCGGTCATGTTCCCTTCTTCAAAAAGTGAGACGGAACGTACACACTTGGGGGAAATGGCATCCTAGGCACGTAAGTCGATGGGTTCACTATTTTAGATGTAGTAGGCACCGAAGGAGTAGAGTCCTTCGTGGCTTTATTCTCATTTTCATCATGTTCTTTACTGATTTCTTTACCCTTATCTTTTCTAGGTTCAGGAGGAGGTATGACCTCCTCCGGACGTTCAGTTGCTCTTGTCGACACCGCATTTACTTTCTGTCATTACGACGATTTAATGTATTAGCAAGTTATCCCATTTGGGATTCTAAATTAGCTATCGATTGCGTATGGGAGTTAACGAGTTGAGACTGTGATTATGATTGGGCCTCTAAGTTTTTTAAAGATGCCAACACACTCTCTTTAAAAGTTTTATCCCTAGGAGGATTAGCACGGTAGGGAGGTTGTTGGTATTGATTAGATTGAGGCCTGTATGCATTTGGAAAGTTCGTCGTCTCAGGTTTTGAATACGGTCCTTCACTATTATATTTCCATGAAAGGTTCGGGTGAGGTCCCCATGTTGTATCCGATTTATAACCCGCGAGGTTATAGTTGGGTCTTTGGAACTGTTGAACAGTATTAATATGTTGTTCCACAAATTCTAAAAACTCTGATGCAGACAGACATGCAAGTATAGAATGAGACGGATCAGAGCATAACTGACATATTTTGGCAGGAGAAGGTGGGCCCTGAATGTGGCCCATCATCATGAGTTGGTCCATTTTTCTATTTAATTCTTGAATTTCAAATGAATGGCTTAACTCAACTTTAGCCTCTCTCTTTTTGGTTGTGGTGGAAGGTGTCCCTCGGGGCGTACAGACACAGCTTGGTGCATAGAGTTTTCACTCAAGGTTTCGAAGTTCTTCCAAGCTTTGTTAGCACTTTTATGGAAGAAGGTCCCCACACAAATAGCATCGACTGTGTTTTGAACAATGGGCACAAGCCCTTCGTAGAAAACCTGTACTAATTGCCATTTAGGTATCTGATGATGAGGGCAAGAGCGTAGAAGTTCCTTAAACTGTTCCCACGTATCATAAAGTGTTTCACTATCTTGCATCGTGAAATTCGTTATAGATTTTCTAATTTGATTTGTTCGAGTGATGGGGAAAAACTTTTGTAGGAAAGCAGTATGCAACCACTTCCATGTTCTTATAGAGTTTGGCTCCAAAGATTGGAGCCAATACTTCGCTTTATCCTTAAGGGAAAACGGGAAAAGACGTAATTTCAACTCATCATCTGTTAAGTTTTGAATTTTTAAAGTAGCACGGATACCCTGAAATTCCCCCAAATGATGATAGGTGTCTTCCTTAGCGCGGCCGTGAAAAGATGGGAGAAGTGCAATGGTTGATGACTTTATCTCGAAGTGAGACGCAGTCACCTCCGGGAATTCTATGCAAGATGGTGGCATATATGCAGTCGGAGTGAAATAATCCTTCAAGGGTGGAGGCAGAGGTACGTTAAGGTTACCTCCATTATTTTGATTATTTCCATTATTCACGTTATTTCCAATATCCGCCATTGGAATAGGTTTGATATTAATAGTTCTAGTTTTCCTTAGACGATTAAGAGTACTTCAAATTTCTGACTCAAACAAAGACGACGGTTCAGGTGTGGATTCGTCGTTGAGCATCAACCGAGCTCTAGAAGCTTGGGTTGAAGACCAAAGGGCTCTAAGGGTATGTTCAAGTTCAAGATTAAGCGGATTTAATTTAGGTTTACTCGATCGGGTACCAAACATAAACTAAAGAACTGACGCTACTATAAAGACTGACTCTAACAAATAAGAAAACAAACTCGCAAATAATCAAGTACTACTATGATGCATGTAATTATCCTTTATGCAGTGATTCGTGTCAAAGCCCAGCGCCCCGGGTTTCCTAGCTAATGCAGTGCTCACTCCACACCTAACCTAATGCAAGTAATGCGTCTCAGTGCCCTGACTTACAGTGCTTTGATGTGAAATTTAAAGCAAAGCGGTTTTATTTAACATTTTTAAATTGTTTGCAATTTAATTATTTCAGGTCCGCGTAAGCTCCGTTGACTTGCACTACTGCTCCACTCTAATTTGCTAGAATTTGATGACTTGTAAGCTGCCAAATACTGATAATTTTAGCGACTCAAAAATTAACTAAAAATAAATGAAATAAAATCTAAGCTAATATTTACTATCTAAATTAAGATTCTAAAAATTAATGGCAAAAATATTGCAATCCCTGGCAACGACGCCAAAAATTGATCTCGTCAAAATCAAGTTATAAAGTATGCTTTACTTTCTAAAGATTTGTAGTGTGGAAGTAAAGGTCGAACCCACAGAGATTGATTATTTTTGTCTTTAATTATTAAAACCTAAATCTATTTAGTTATTGAAAACAGAAGTTTGATTGGTTATTGATTTAATTCCTACTACTAACTAAGCTATGAAATTAAACTATGGAATTCTGGAAGTACTATTCTAAAATTAAACTAAGTAAACGAATGCAAGATTTAAAGATGTTTAAGTATGAGTGGATGAGATCTAGGATTGCAAATCCACCGCTAACTATGCATCAGGGGTCTACACTTTCTACTTTAAGTTTTATGATTGGATAGTTATGATCTATCGTAGTTACAAGCCCAATAGTATCGACAAGAAGATATCACTAGTTTAACCTAAGCATAACTCATCTTCGGTTGACATAAATTGTCTACCTATAACTAGGGTGTAGCACAACGCATGTTTCCTAAGCATGAATTATAAAAGATCTAAACATCGCAATCACATAAGCACCATTGTATGTAAATACTCCTATCAATCACAGAAATCAAGGAATATTGGGTTCAATAAGTATAAGGAAGAATCTAAGACAAGAATAAATCCAAAGTACTATTGATTATTATCATTAAAAAATCCGATTACATATAGATCATCCTCAAAGATACAACTACTATCCAAATACATAAAATCCTAGAGAAAGCAAAGAATTCCCTCTTTACATAGCTAGGGTTTCATTGAAACCCTAGAATAGGTATTTAGTTGCACATAGTTGATGAAAACGTGAAGATTGAGATGATGGTTTCCATTAGAGACCTTCAAGCTAGATCTTTTCTTCCTCTTGCCTTCAAAGTTGATGAGTGTAAGGATGTATAACCCCTCAATTGAATTAGAATGAGATATATATAGTTGTAGAGAGATTAGGAAGGCTTTTGTAAACCTAATCCGACTGAAGCTGCTGTAATTCGCTTTCTAGACGTAATTAGGCAATTTCGTCTATGTAGGGGTCTTCAGCATTTAAAAATACGTGCTTTCACTTTTTTGTACGGATTGCGCGAGCGCAATTTTGGCAGGTCGCACGAGGGATATGCTGGATTGTCGCGAGAGCGGGCCGCTTGCACAATATGGCTTTTTCTGCTTCTTTCTTCCTGCTTTTTTACCCCATTTAGCTTGGAATCCTTGCTTTCTTCTAAATCCTGACAAAAAATGGAAAATAAAGTAAAATTATACAAAAACGGGATAAAAACTGCTAACAAATGTGAATTAAGGTGTGTAATTAGGATTTGTTCTCTCCCAATTAGCTGTGTGGCAAGGAACTTCTGAAACTACTCAGCAAGGGAGGTCATGGACAGAGTGGATGGGGAAGGGGAATCGGATCCAAATGAGTTTGATGGTGGTACAACTGTAGCAGTGTTAGGCTGTGGAGGCCTATAAAAACGCTGTTGAGATTGGTTGTCAGATTTCCAATAAGAAGGCTGAGGTTGCTGTTGTTGTGGTTGTCGACTATGTGAGGGCTGGTTGCTGCTATTGGGCTAGTTTGCTCGACCCAACCTAGGATACTGAGCCTTCAAATGACCTTTCTCCTTATAGTAGCTACATACATCACTACCAATTCTCGAGTAAGGCTTATTATGATTGTTGAACTATGGTCGAAAAGGGGCTGCTAAAACAGACGGAGTAGAGTCGGGGAGAATTCCCTTTCTAGAGTGAGTCTTAAGTCGTATTTCCTCTGCTACTAACTCATGGACAACAGAATCAACTGACGGAAGTGGACTACGATGGAGAATGGACCCACGAAGGCCCTCAAAATCATCACGTAGAGCCATCAAAAACTGAACCAGACGTTGTTTTTCCCTACTAGCGATATATGGTGTAAACGCCTGCAATTTGGGTGACTCCATGAGAGCCAAGTAATCCCAAAGATCTGTCATTGTAGAATAGAACTCCTAAATAGTCAAGTATTTTTGTTCAAGGGCACGAATATCACACTCTAATTGGTACCTTTTTACAGAAATGGACTGTGTAAACAATTTAGCCACATGATCCCACACCTCCTTTGATATTGATTCAGCTTATTGGGTTAAAGCTATGAAGGCTGAGATGGAGTCAATGGACTCCAATCAGGTCTAGAATCTTGTAGAAACACCTGCCAATATTAAACCCATTGGTTGCAAGTGGGTCTACAAGAGGAAAAGAGGATCTGGTGAAAAGGTTGAGACCATTAAAGGATGGCTTGTGGTAAAAGGTTATACTCCGAGGGAGGGCATTGACTATGAGGAAACCTTCTTGCCGATAGCCATTCTTAAGTCCATCAGAATACTCTTATCCATTGCTGCATGCCTTGATTTTGAGATCTGGCAGATGGACGTCAAGACAGCATTCTTGAATGGCAATCTTGAGTAGGACATCTATATGCAGTAACCAGAAGGGTTTATAGCTAGAAGAAAAGGTAACCTGGTATGCAAGCTGCAAAAGTCCATTTATGGACTTTAGTAGCCATCCAGGAGTTGGAACATTCGATTTGAACAAGCAGTCAAGTCATTTAGTTTCATACAAAATCTGGATGAACCTTGTGTATACAAGAAATGTGAAGGTAAGGTGGTGCTTTTCTTGTGCTTTATGTTGATGACATTCCACTCATTGGGAATGATGTAGCGGCATTATCATCAGTCAAAGTTTGGCTAGCTAGCACTTTTGATATGAAAGATCTAGGGGAGGTGAGCTATATCTTCAGGATAAAGCTCTTTCGAGACCATAACCGAAAGATAATGGAATTATCTCAAGCCAGTTATATCAATAAAGTGCTAACTAGGTTTTCAATGGATAATTTGAAGGTTTGCTACCTTTTAGGCAAGGTCTTGTGTTCTCCAAGGAACAGTGTCCCAAGATATAGGAGGAGAGGAATCGCATGGCAAGAATTCCCTATGCCTCAGGAGTAGGAAGTCTCATGTATGTGATGTTATGCACTAGACCAGATATCTGCTTTTTCCATTGGCATGGTTAGCAGGTATCAGTCAAATCCTGGTCCAGAGCACTAGACAGCCATCAAGCACATTCTTAAGTACTTGAAAAGGACTAAAGATTACATGCTTATGTATGAAGGGGATGAGTTGATTCCAATAGGATACAATGACTCAGACTTTATGTCAGATAAAGATTCAAGAAAGTTGACGTCTGGAGGTGGTGTTGTTAGTTGGAGGAGCATTAAGTAAAAATGCATTGCAGACTCGACTACAAAAGCAGACTATGTAGCTGCTTATGAAGCAAGGAGGTTATTTGGCTCCAAAAGTTCCTGATGGAGCTCGAGGTGGTACCAGCGTCATTGTCACCTATTAGGCTATAGTGTGATAATAGTGGGGCAGTGACTTAGTTCAAGGAGCCAATAAATCACGAAAAGGGAAAGCACATAGAAAGGAAGTATCATATCATTCAGGATATAGTCCAACGTGGATATGTGACTGTCACCAAGATGCCACCAATGACAATCTTGTGGATCCATTTACAAAGGCCTTTCCACAGAAGTCTTTGATCATCATCTAGATAGTCTAGGTCTCAAATGTAGTTCTGATTGGTTATGAGTGCAAGTGGGAGTTTGTTGGAATTGTGCCATCAAACCATTACTGTATGCATGAGACATTGATGTCTTATATATGGATATCAGTTTACATTTCATTATGTATGTTTCATGAGATGATTATTTATAATCCTTAAGTATCATAGTAGGTAATTCGTGTATGTATGAGATACATACATATGAGATACGAATTACTATTCTTTGATACTTAGAACTTGTCACAGTAGATGATGAGACTAGATATCTTATAAGGTATACACTGTATCATGGTTAACTACCATTGGATGGAGTGATGAATGTCAATTACTAGAGTATAAGACTATTCATTAATATGCTAGCGCTTGTAGTGCATTAATGGACCATGAGCTTTCTTATTGACAATTAAAACTGTCATTAGTCGATAGGAACTCATAACTTGTACAAGATACGTGTTCTTAATCTTGAGACAATTATGGACACAGACTGTGAATATGACTGCTTTGACTTACCAAGCAGTGAGGTCTAAAAGATCAACACCTAGGTATGTTGGGTATGTCATGTTCATAGGGTTGTGAACATATATTGTCAAGATAGAATCTGCCCCTGATAAAGAGTAAGCATTCCCTTGAGAATGTCACTAAGTTGATTACTAAGAACTGCAGTCTTGTTGATCAACATATTCAGTAATCATGAGAGGTGAATTAAACTCAAGGTATGGCAGAAGTAATCATTATTCAGGTTAACAGTAAAAGTTTATCTGACTACCTAAACATGATTACGAATGCTGAGGATATAGGGACAATAGTAAAACCATACAAGTCTAGTTATCGCTTTAGATATGTTCTTTTGCATTGGAGTACAGTTATCATTTTATAGCAGAGTAAGTGTTAACTAATTAGTTAGTTAATTTACTGATCAAAGAGTTGATCATGGGAATTAATAACTGATCTGAGCCAACAATAAAGAACCTAGGAGGTCCCAATCTTAGCTCCAATGGATGCAAGAAGACAAGAGAGAAAAGAGACCAATCGATTGGGATCAATCCAATCGATTAGAAAGGCAATCGATTGGTATAACTTTGGACAATCGATTGGACCTAGTTTGGTTGGAAATATTTATAAATAGGAGACCTACATGCAGAATTTGTTTACTCGCCGTTTTTGAAGCCCTGGGTCTCCAGAAATAGTTTTATAGTATTTTCGTAGCCTTTTCTCTCTCTAGTTGATCTCCAACTAGTTATAGTCTTCCCAAGAGCATCCAACAGAGTCATAGGAATGAAGATCATCTAGAGGAGCCTGCTGGAATCTTGAGCAAAAAGAATCAATCAAAGTTTAATAAACGTAAAAGGTACTCTTCTTCTTTACATGTTACTCGATTCATATGAGCAGTAGTTTCAGACACATGAATTTTTAAACTTAATCTTCTGTTACGTGAACATGTTTTCTAAACTTATTTCCTTCATTCTTGGATACATGTTTAGCGACCTATCGTTTCATGCCTTCCCCCCAAAAGTTCATCTTCTTGTCATTGTACATCTTCATACCTCCTGGATGGACGGTCAGTCTAGACTTGTGTGCCTCTTCCTATATGTCTGTTATGAGTTTTCCCACATTAGGTACAAGTCGGCCTCTGCATCTGAATCCTCCATCTGATCCGATACTCCATTCTTCCTGTTCTTTTGCTAAAAATCTAGCAAACCACTTCTTCACCTCTTCATCCTTCTGCTATGCTTCTAGAATGAGACCAGTGAGTGTTGGTTGTACCACAAGATATCCAAAATGTCATCTTCCTCTGACTATACGGGTTGAAGATCGAATTCTGCTACAGTCTCCAATGCTCTCCATTTTCGAATCATAAGGGAATAAACTATCCCACGAGGTTTCCAGCTCAATGCATCTGAGACTACATTTGCCTTAATAGCATGGTACTGCAAAGTAAAGTCATAATCCTTCAACAACTCCATCCACCTCCTCTGTGTCATATTAAATTCCTTCTGTGAAAACAGATACTTCAAGCTCTTATGGTCCGAAAATAAATTGAACTGCTCTCCAAAGAGGTAATGTCTCTAGATCTTTAAGGCAAAAACAATGGCAGCTAACTCTAGATCATGCGTAGGATAGTCCATCTCGTGTGGCTTTAGCTGTCTGGATCCATACGCTATGACCTTCCCATCTTGTATAAGCACACACCCAACCCATGGTGCAAAGTATCACTATACATGGTGCATCTATCGCCGCTCTTCGGTATTGCAAGTGACACGAATATTTTTCTGTGTGCACTTGTGTGCTATACCCAAGTGTAGGTAATCATGTAAGTAGTAATCTGGTTAAGTCCAGGTCGATCCCACAGGGAAGGGTGAAAATTATCTACCTAGATTAGACTCTAAAAAGAAAACAAAAATCAATATTTTAAAGAAAATGTAGAACACAAAGTTCTACGGTCTATCAACTACTAAAGATAAAGCAATTAAACTAAATTAAACTAATGACTTATGAACTAATTAAAGCAGTATTTTAAAACGTGTTTTTCTTAAGTAAAAGGGAATGTTGGGATTACACGAATCCACCGCAACCTAGCCAACTACCATGCAGTGACGTTGAAGCTCAATGGAGTACATCCTCTACAGTATTCCGTATCTCTCTTAGAATAAAGAATCCATAGTCCTTCATGTCCAAGACTATGTCATCACAGTTAAGTTTGAAATACACAAAAGCGGTTTAGATCAATAGTTAAGACTCGCACCTACAATGGTGTTAGCATTGAGGGTGATTTGCAAAATGTATTGAAAGAAAATGCCTTAAGGCTTAAAGTTTAAAGACTGCTTTGACAAACTGAGCGTTTGGGGACAGTTTGATAACAAATCTGAAAAACAGAAAGTCTAGGAATACTGCATAGAATGTCCTCAAGAATCGAGGGTTCGATCGATCGACGCGCTTTCGATCGATCGAACATCTTCATCTCTCGATCGATTGAACTATGTTCGATCGATTGACTGTGTCTCTGGTCCGATCGATCGAACTACCTTCGATTGATCGAACACAGAAATTACTCTGCTGCATGGCAGAGGCTTGAGATCACAGTTTCATCATGATCTCCCAACCTGGGGACTACTCAGACATGGTCTGAAGAGTCTTAGATGCGTTTTTAACGTAAAGTTCCATTAAAGGTGTGTTTGGTTGTGATTTAAACATAAAATCAATGAAAACTAATTGTGTAAACTTCTCTAACATGCAAAACTAGCAGTCTAACAGATTATATTACTCTAAAATAAGTACAGAATGTAAACAAAATAATGCAAAGTAACCTGGAATAGAAGAACTTGTATTAAACCAAAGAAAAAACAATCCAAAAGCAATATCCAAGCTTTGAAACCTACAAAAAACATGTAAACTCTCTATCTCTGTCTCTCTAAAACTGATGAAAATAAAAGAGGGATGTATACAAAACGCATATATATAGTAGAAACCTAAAACTAGGGTTATATTCCCGCTTCTGTTGCGTGCGCGTAAAATCTGATAAAAACCATGTTCGATCGATCGAACTGTCTTCGATCGATTAAACTCTAGGATCTTCAATCGCTTGAACATTATTCGATCGATCGAAACCTCGATCGCTCGTGACTTCTTCGATCGCTCGAACTCTGTATTTTAGCTTTGAATTGTCTTCAATGGAACCAAGCACTTCCTTTTATCATTATCTTTCAATCTTTCACACAGCAACATTAATCTGCACAAATAATCACTAAAACAATACCACTTATCATAGTTTAATCAATTTGTGTAAAAACTGGCATTGTAATTCAATTTGCAGATAAACAAGGGAATTGTAGACTAATTTAGTGTATTTTCTTCTTTTAGCGCAGTTGTATTTTACAAATACCCCTGCTTGTCAGCAAGCACTAGCACTGAAGTCAATCTCTCTTTTAACTCTTGAAAAGCGCTTTCATGCTTATCTTTCTACTCGAACTTCAAATTCTTCTTCGTAAGACCAGTCAATGGGGCTGCGATTTTAGAGAAACCTTCTACGAATCTCTGATAATAGCCAGCCAAACCAAGAAAACTCCTGACTTCTGAGGCGTTGCTCATTCTTTTCAAATCTAGTATTACTTCGGTCTTTGAAATATCCACAGAAATTCCATCTTGAGAAATAACATGTCCCAAAAACTTGACTTCCTCAAGCCAAAACTTGTATTTGCTAAACTTTTGCATATAAATGGTTATCTTTGAGCATCCGTAATGCAATATGTAGATGCTTCTCGTGTTCTTCTTTGGTCTTGGAATAGATTAAGATGTCGTCAATGAAGACAATAATAAACTGATCCAAGTAGGGTCTGAATACCCTATTCATCAAATCTATGAACAGGGGTTGGGGCATTGGTCATCCCGAACGGCATCACAAAAAACTCGTAATGACCATATCTAGTCCTGAATGCTATCTTCGGCATATCATCCAGTCTAACCAATAGCTGATGGTAGCCTAATCTCAAATCAATCTTTGAAAATATTGTTGCTCCTTGAAGTTGATCGAACAAATCATCGCTCCTCGGTAATGGGTACTTGTTCTTGATGGTAACCTTATTCAACTCCTTGTAGTCTATGTAGAGTCAAAACATTCCGTCCTTTTTCTTCACGAATAACATCGGTGCTCTCCATGGTGACGTGCTAGGTTGAGCAAAACCCAAATCATCTAACTCTTGCATTTGTTTCTTCAATTTTTGCATCTCTGTCGGCGCCATTCGATATGGAGTCTTGGATATCGGGGTAGTTCCACGTACCAATTCTACGCAGAAGTCTATTTCACGCTTGGGAGGTAACCCTGAGATATCCCTGAATACATCCTCAAATTCTTACACCACTGGAATCTCGGCGATTGTAATCTCTGAACTTATGCCATCAATAGCAACTAAATGGCTCATAAGAAAAGCGTCGCTCAATGGGCTGCACTGAAAGATGAAGGGTTGGCTTCCAAGTAACGAGAAGGTAACGACTTGCTAACATAGTCTAATTTGGCATGGTACTTAGTCAACCAGTCGATTCCTAGAATAATATGGAACTCTCTCATTGACATTACCACCAAGTCTACTAGTAGGTTTCTGTCTTCTAGGTTAATGGGGAAATTATTATACACTTTACCCAATCTGAAAGATATTCCCAATGGGGACGCAACATTCAAAGCTACGAAAAGGTTCTGAGGTACTAAACCTAAATCTTTAATAGTTCTACTAGCAATAAAGGAACTCGATACACAAGTATCAAACAAAGCTTTAACTCTATTACTGAAGAGCATAAGCATACCTTCCAGATTCTACTATACCTCAGCATCAAATCCCACTGCTTCTGGTATAATTGCATTCAGACGAGTTTGAGCAGCATGACCTTGAGCTACAGAACCATAATATCCTTGACAAGGTGCTTTACAATCTCAGCACAGGTGGACTACGTCACCGTAGTTGTAGCAAGTAGTCTCCTTCCGATAAAAGGTCATAGGTGTATGAAAATCCTTGGCCTGATGTCCCGGGGTTCCACAGTTGAAGCAATTCCCATCATTTCCTCTTGGGGAAACCGGGGGTGCAACCTGTCCTCCTGTTGGGGCAAGAGCTCTATTCAGGGCCAGTGGTAGTCGTGGTGCTGCCGTTCGAGCTAGCTAATGTCGGGGGTATGCTAGCTAGGGTTTTCTCTCAATCCTAGATTGAACCTCGACAGTGGTCTACCAATGAGTCCTCCCTATTTATCTCGTTTAGCACTCTGAATGGAAATGGCAAGATCTACCAAGGACTCAAAAGGCTGACGTAGGTAGACTGCAGCCACTCCTTATAGGTAAGGGAAAAGACCCTGATAGTATTGCTCATTCTTTTTCTCATGGGTATCATCCATATGTGGTGCAAAATGAGACAAACGGTGAAACTGGGTCATGTATTCCCTGACTGGTCGGTTTCCTTGTACCAATTCCAAAAATTCTCTCTTCTTCGCATTCCTCTCTGCCAATGGAAAGTATTGGGCTAAGAATCTTACTTGAAACACAGCCCAAGTCATTCTCCTGATCCCATCTTCTCCAACTGGAGCCTTCTCTGATTCCCACCATTCAGAGGCGATGAATGTCAACTGGAGGTGGCCAGACGACGCTTCTCCTGGTCATTGCAATCTAAGGTGTTGAAGATCAAATCCATCTCCCTCAACCATTGTTCTGCCTTCCATGATTCACCCAATCCATCAAATCTTTCTGGGTGGATAGTGCGAAACCTCTCTAGTAATCAATCTCCGATCTGTCCGTGATATGCACACTAATGGTGATTGTTGTTGCTCCCACAGCTGGCCATGTTTCCCATAGTGGCCGATGTGCTCTCAATTTTCCCACTAAAGCTTCTAAGAATCCTATCGGACCTAACTCGCATGAAATTGTGTTTGAGGGTCTTGCACCATTCTGGTTTCTCGAAGCTCTGGTGTCGTGAGCCATTTATAATATATGTACCAATGCAGTAACACAAGTGATGGAATTAGGTTTCGAAAAACTTTAAATCATGCGTAGTAGAAAATAGAGTTCAAAACTTTATTGGTATGCCCAGATCTACTACTTACTAATTCTATAGATGCGTAGGGAAGAGGGGGACAAGAATATTACCTTGTGGTCTTTAACCCAATTCTGAATATGTCCTCTCTCTTTGATGTGAAGCAGCTTCCTCAAGAAATCTTCACCCTTATGTGTCTTATAAACACTTATCGGAGAAGTTAGGGCTTGTGGGAACCCTAATAGAGAGGAGAGGAAGGTTTGGGGAAACACTAAAATAGTTTCTGCAGAGTTGGAATAATAAAAATGACGTTCAATTTAAATCTACACATAGCCTCCTATTTATAGGTTTCCACACTGACTTTAGGTTTCAATCGATCGAAACACTTTCAATCGATTGAAGCATTTTCAATCGATCGAAAGTGACCAGTCTTCAATCAATCGAACCACCTTTCAATCGATCGAACCACCTTCGATGGATCGAACTCCCTCTTCCTGCCTTTCTAAGTATTCTTGAAGAGCTAAGAGTGGGACCGTCTAGGTTCTTTATTGTTGGCTCAGATCAATTGTTAATCACTGTGATCAAAATCTTTGATCAGTTAATTAACCAACTAATCAGTTAACGTTAACTCCACTATATAATGATAACTGCACTCCAACTCAAAAAAACATATCTAAATTGATAACTAGACTTGTATGGTATACTAATGTCCCTCTACCGTCAGCATACATAATCATATTCAGGTAACTGTTACTGTTAACCTAAATAATGATTACATCTTCCATTCTTGAGTATCATTCATCTTTCATGGTTACCAAACATGTTGATAATTACTTATCAATAAGAATGCAGTTCTCAGTAATCAACTTGGTGACATTCTTAAGGGAATGCTTACTCTTTATCAAAGGGTAGATTCTATCTTGACAATATATATTTACAACCCTATGAATGTGACATACCAAGATACCCAGGTGTTAATCTTTAAGACCTCACTAATTGATAAGTCAAAGCAGCCACATCCACAGTCTGCGTTCATAATTATCTCAAGATTAAGAACACGTACCTTATACAAGTTATGAGTTCCTATCGACTGTTGATAATTTTATGTGTCAGTAGGAAAGCTCATGGTTCGTCAATGCACTATTAGCACTAGCATATTAACTAAGAGTCATACTCTAGTGATTGAGATTCGTCACTCCATCCAATGGTAGTCAATCATGATATAGTGTAAACCTGATGAGATATCCAGTCTCATCATCCACTGTGACAAATTCTAAGTATCAAAGAATAGTAATTCGTATCTCACATATATGTATCTCATACATACACGAATTACCTGCTATGATACTTAAGGATTACTAATAATCATCTCATGACATATACATAAAAAAAATGTAAACTGATATCCATATATAAAATGTCTAATGTCACATACATAAAGGCCGGGTTTAAGGGCACAATCCCAAAAAACTCCCGGTTGTACTCATAACCCACTGCATCTGAGACCTAAACTATCTAGATGATAATTAAAGACTTTCTGTGGCAAAGCCTTTGTAAATGGATCCACAAGATTGTCAGCGGTGGTAATCTTGGTGACAGTCACATCTCCACGTTGGACTATGTCTCGAATGAGATGATACTCCCTTTCTACATGCTTTCCCTTTCTGTGGTTCCTTGGCTCTTTGGACTGAGTCACTTCCCCACTACTATTACAATATAGTATAATAAGTGACAATGATGCTGGTACCACCCCGAGTTCCATAAGGAACTTCTTGAGCCAAACAGCTTTGTTTGTGGCTTCACAAGCAGCCACATGCTCAGCTTCTGTAGTTGAGTCTGCAATGCATTTCTGTTTGATGCTCCTCCAATTAACAGCTCCACCTCCTAGGGTAAAGAGATGTCCAGATGTCGACTTCCTTGAATCTTTATCTGACATAAAGTCCGAGTTAGTATATCCTACTGGAATCAACTCATCTCCACCATACATAAGCATGTAATCTTTAGTTCTTCTCAAGTACTTAAGAATGTGCTTGACGGCTATCTAGTGCTCTGGACCAGGATTCGACTAATACCTTCTAATCATTCCAACGGCAAAGCAGATATCTGGTCTAGTGCATAACATCGTATACATAAGACTTCCCACTATCGAAGCATAAAGAACTCCTGCCATGCGATTCCTGTCCTCTTGTGTCTTAGGACACTGGTCCTTAGAGAACACTAAACCATGCCTAAAAGGCAACAAACCTTTCTTTGAATTATGTATGTGACTACCATGCCTAAAAGGTGGTTTCATCTAGAACCACAAGTGGCATGGTAACTATCACACTATCTACACAAATCCATAACATACCACTACCATATATATAATATAAACACAAAATAAATGGCCCAAGGCCTACAAAAGATAGTCAACTAAAAAGCTAATCTCTAGGGGAGAGATCCCAGAAGTCCTCCTCATCAGATGCTATTGGCGGAACCTCATCCTCTGGTTCGTCCTCTAGGACTAACTCTGGCTCCTCCCCAGCCTCATCCTCAAAATCTCCCTCCATAACAACATCCTCTGGCTCCTCCTCCGGATCATCCTCCTCCTCTTCCTCGTCCTCGGCATGATTGTTGGGCTCTACATCATCATCATCATCATCATCATCTTCTTCTCCCTCATCCTCTCCACCATTACCCTCCTCTGTAGGGAAGTCCTTAGGGTCAGTGTCATCACCTACCTCTAGCGCTGGCGCTAGTACTGGTGCTGGTGTTGGTGCTGGCTCTGGCGCTGATGCTGGTGCTGGTGCTAGTGTTGGTGGTGGTGGTGGTGGCTGAGCTGCATGATCTGGAGGCATATGTGCGACTTGTGCCAAAATCTCTTGGTAATGCTAAATATCCCGTAAGATAGCCTCTATCTCTCGATCGACCCATATGAGAGTGAATACTCGGTATAGAGCCTCCATACGTACCCTCTCAAAATCTCGAATACCATCGATGTGGATAGCCCTCCAAAAAATCATCCTCTATGAGACACTGTACACGTGTTCTGACCCTCTGAAACTGTAACTCCTGATTAGAACTTGTAGGTTATCAGGAAAGAGGAAGTATCCTCTAAACGCATCTTCAACGAAAACTAGCTCCATACTGACCTGTAAGTGGAACTATCTTATAGTCAGTACTAATGCAAGGAATTTGAATGTTCGAATGCTGGTGTAGAGGATAATTAGCAAGCGAGTCTAAACCTAGAGCTCTGATACCAAATATCCCTATCACGCCCCGAAGTAGACCAAAAATAGGGAAAATTCAAAATTTTCTTGTTGGATCCGTGGACACGTGGCTGGTTGGAGATAACCTGATTGTCCTCAATAATATAATAGTAAGAAACATAATAATAGTGGACATGTGTCTAATTCAACATGCAGCATAACTATTACACATTAACGGTTGTAAACTAACATTACATATTACAGATCCAAACTCCAAAAGAAACATAACTAAACAACATAAGACTTGTGACAACACTTGTCACTATAATCCAACAACATCTAAATTATTACATCAAAAGAAAAGAGAAACAGAAGACTAGGGAGATCTGTCTTCAACTGGAAAGCCATAGTGGTCTACGTAATAGTCTTCTCCAGAGTATCCCTTGTCGTAGAAGCCTTCATCTCCTCAGTGGCATACTCGACATCACCGTAATTGCCCTCGGGATGCACACCACTTGCTAAATCTGGCATAGCTGGAGGTGGGAGGTCCAGAGGTATAAAACACTATCAGCTTGAATACAAGTTGAGTGAGCATAAGGCCTCACAAAGCCATCTCAGGGTTAGGCGCTGATGAGCACATTGAACTATCCATGTGGTTGAGAGCCCTCACAACCTAGGCACAACGACGCAATTATTAGGGGCGCGCTCTACCACTGAGCTAATAGCCCATTGTGCGAGCCTCCCACTGGGGGCCCGTTATGCTAAAAGCAAGAGAAACCCCATCCCTCTTTTTTCCTTTTTTTGCCCCCATGTCACCACACGAGGGGTATAGGGACTAAAAAAGGGGATCCTATCAACTTGTTCCGACCTAGGATAATAAGCTCATGCCATTAGTAATAGTTAATAAAATGATTGAGCTCATTATTCTTTATTCGGCTTGCATGCGTCTTATAAATCATTAAGAAAATAAAATTAATTGAAATACGATAAGAACCAAACTTGGCCATTCTTTACAACTCACAATAAAAGGAACGGGACAACAAGAAATTCAATTTACGAACTTGAACCCAACAACCTTCCTTTATCACAAATCTGACATAAGCCATTATTTTAGGATATACATACCTTAACACCTGCTTGACCACACGCAATGAGTCAAGATATCCAAGGTCAATGACCTGTCCTAGCATACTTTAATAGCTAAGTGATAGTATACCATACATACTTTACAGTCGCTTGATCACACACAGTGCATCAAGATGGTATCATGCCTTAGCATCTGACTAAATCATTAATATCTAAATAAGTATCCATCTCTTGAAAATCATCTCTCAATTCTATTCCCGACTCAAGAACAATAATGGCAACAAAAGATCGAACCAACGAGACATGAACGGTACAATAAGGACTCTTAGTAACTGAAATCAATCGGAATACACCAATGTACAAGTATTCGGGTGCGCACTACAATTCAGTAGAGTGTATGATTATTAAGAAAGCTCTGATCTTATTATGCGTATATTATTCTCATTATTAGAGTTGACATATTATGGAAGTCGTAGTCGCATTATAAGAGTTCAAGAATCAATTCTAAGCATCTAGGTGAACATATACGATGCACACATAAGCATAGATCATTAATTAACAAGTAGACCTAAGTGTAAGTGTGTTAAGTGAAAATGCAAGGACTAAATTAACGACTTAACAACTCAAATTCGTACATACAAGTACTAGATATTCTGATCTAAGCATAACATTACAAGAAAAGTAGCAAAATACTGCACTTTAGCGCTTAAGGAGCGTGAGCGCTCTGGCCAAGCTCGATTGATTGGCTTTGACAGAAACCGGATTCTTGGTTTCTTTCACATGCATGAACATAAATTAGTTTTGAAGTACATGCAATTCTATAAAAAAAAAACATGTAAAAACTGAATCTAAGGTATCTAAGTGAGAATCTATGCTCACAATAGCTTCAAATGTGTTTGGATGATGAATATATATATATAGGTGTTGAGAATGCTTGATCTTGCTCCAATGCAACTTCAAGAGTGGCTTAGGATTCCAAGTTCTTCCTTCCCTTCTTGTTTCTTTGAATCCTCAGCTCTAGAACTTCACGGTGGATGTAATGTATGTGTTTGTGTGCATAAGAGTGGTTAGATGATGGAATTTAGAGGCCATGCAAGTGTGTGTGTGTGTGTGTGTGTGTGTGTGTATATGAATGAATACGAAGATTTTCTCAAAATCTCTCTATACATGTCACGCCACGGAGTAAGCCAAAATTAGGAAAATTTTAAAATTTCCATTTTGGGTATGTGGACACGTGGCTGGTTGAAAGTCAACCGATTGTCCTCAACGGTATAATAGCATAATGCATAATAATAGTTGGCATGTGACTAATTCAAACACAGGGATACTATTAAACATTAGTAGTCTTACGTTAACATTAGATTACAGACCCAAACAGAAGAAACATAAATAAACATCATAAGTTTCGTGACAACACTTGTCACTAAAATCCAAGAATATCTACATTATTACATCAAAATAGCAAGGATAAAAGAAGATTGGAAGGCGGCCTTCAACTAGCGAAGCCGTAATGGTCCCCATAGAAGTCTTTCCCATAATAGCCTTCCTCATAGTACCCTTCATCAACAAAGCCCTCAGCGGCGTAACCATCATCACCGTAGTTGCCCTCGGGATGAGCACCACCTGCTAAATCAGGCATGGCTGGATGTGGAAAGTCTAACATTATAAAACATCGTCATCTTGAATACAAGTTGAATGAGTATAAAGTCTCACAAAGCTTCGGTAGAAACGGTTTAATAAGCAATTAGGTTCATTATTCATTTGTCAGCTTATTTATATCCTCACCAAGTATCAAGTAATTTGGACTAATCAACGTATGATAGGAACAAGACTGGTTCTATTTTACAAACTCATGGTAGAAGGAATTGTACTTCAAAGACTCAATTTCACATTATTATACTCAACAACTCCTCTTACTCGCATTCTCGGCATAAACTGTTGGTTTTAGAATATGCATGCTTTAATAGCCGCTTGATGAGTATACTATACATGCTTTAGTATCCGCTTAATCGCCCTTGGCACATCAAGATAGTATCATGCCTTAACAGCCAACTCAACCAAGATATTCAAGGTCATAGATTTGTCCTAACATGCTTTAACAGTTGAGTGATTAGTATACTATACATGCCTTAATAGCTGCTTGATCACACTTGGTGCATCAAGATAGTATCATGCCTTAACAATTGACTATATCACTAACATCTAATCACAATTTACTTCTTCAATCCAAATACTGAATTGCACGAAGAAATGCCAACGGCAACATTTAGCGACACGGTTACAATACTTCCCAACAAAAGATGGACCAATAGTACAAACAAGGATGCTCAAGGTGTCAATAGATCATACATATATTCATTAGAAAGTTTCGGTTAAATTACGCATATATTATTCTCATTATCGAAGTTTATGTAAGACAAAAGTTTTCGTCGTCATCGCATGTGAGCGTTGAAGGATTAAACTTAAGCATTAGATAAACTTATAACTATACAACTTAACATGGATCATGAATTAGCATGTAGACCTAAATGTCAGTGTGGTAGGTGAACAAATCCCAGATTAAACATCTCAAGTTTGCACATACAACAATTAGAAATCTGATCAATGCACATACAACTAGAAACATAACAAAACTGTTGAACCCGAGTGCTCAGGAAGCTCGAGCTCTCCGTCCTAGCTCGAGCGCTCGGCCTTGTCAGTAAACAGATTCTAAGTTTTAAACACACATCAACCCCATGATTTTGTTCTAATGACATATGCAAGCCATAGTAACTTGTAAAAACTAATTCTAAAGGACCTTAATTGAGAATCCATACTCACATAAGATTAGGACATGTTTAGATGATCATTAAAGCTACCATTTCGTTGATAATAAGCTTAATTATTAACTTTCTTTCAAAATCAAGAACTACAACTAAATATAAAGCACATGCATGGTTATGGAAACATGTTAAGACTATTTCTACAATTTTCTTAGTGAGATTAGATACTCACACAAGCTTAGATTGTGAATAGATGAAGAAAATATGAGTGTAGGTGTTGAGAATGCTTGAAGTGCTCCTATATAGCTTCAAGAGTGTTTGATCTTCCTCCTCCTCTTAATTCTTCAATACTTTAACTCCAGAACTTTAGTAGCAAGTGTATCCATTTGTTTGTGTGTGAATGAGAAGTTGGATCATGCAATTTAGAGGATGTGAAAGTGTATGAATGCATGAACATGAGGATTTTCTCAAAAATCTCTCTTAAGGACAAGCTCTCTGTTTGTAAACGTAAATGCTGAGAAAATGCTGGGTATTTATAGTTTTTCATGATCTAAGGGCAAAATAGTCATTTTACCATAAAACAAGCTCGAGCGCTCACATGGCTCAATCGCTCGGGGCTCGAGCATTCCAAGGTCTCGAGCGCTCAGGTTAGCTTTTCAAGCAAAGCTTCCCTAAGGCAACAACACATACATCCAAACATATATAAATCATATTGATAATCAAGGGATAAGGAAAACATATCTTATTATATATAATCGAGGGTATTACGAAGAGAAATACAGAAATTTGGGATAATAGCTAGGAAAATACAGGTGCTACATCTCTCCACCACCTATCAAAAGATTTCGTCCCGAAATCTGAGTAAGCTAATCTTGGAATAACTCTGGATACTTCTCTCGTATTACTGATTCCATCTCCCAGGAAGCTTCTCTCTCATCATGATGGCTCCATTGCACTTTCACTAAAGGAATCTCAATATTTTTCAATTTCTTGATCTCTCTTCCAAATATTCGCACTGGCCTCTTGTGATATATAACACATTGTCGTTCACCTCAATATCCTTAAAGTCGATCACCGGTGCTGAACCGTGATCATACTTCCTTAACATGCTTATGTGAAAGATATTGTGTACTCTAGACATTCTCAGTGGCAGTATGAGTCGGTAGGCGACTTTTCCAACACGATCAAGCATCTCAAAAGGTCCAATATAGCAAGGCGACAGCTTTCCCTTCTTCCTTCCAAACTTGACCACATCCCTTACTAGGGACACCTTGAGGAACACATGATCTCCAACGTTGAATTCTATATATTTCCGGCATTTATCCGCCTAGCTCTTCTGTCTACTCTAGGTGGCTTTCATCTTTTCTCAGACTATGTTGATCTTCTCACTTGTTTCTCGAACCATATACGGCCCAAGGAGTTCATCATCTCCAACTTCGGCCCAACAAAGCGGTGAATGGCATGGTCTTCTATATAATGCTTCGAATGGCGCCATCCCTATGCTCGACTGATAACTGCTATTATAAGCAAACTCGATTACAGGCAAGTGGATCTCCCACGAACTCTCAAAGTCAATCATACAAGCTCTAAGCATGTTTTCCATAACTTGATTATTTTGCTCGGTTTGTCCTTCAGTCTCTGGATGAAAAGCGAAACTTAATCTCAAGGAAGTTCCCATTGCTACTTGCAAACTCTCCCAAAATCTTGAGGTGAATCTCGAACCGTGATCAGACACAATCGAGACTGGAACACCATAAAGTCGTATTAATTGTTAAGTATACAACTGACTTAACTTTTCACAGGATGTGTCATGTTGTAGGCTATGAAATGAGCAGACTTTGTTAACCGGCCCACTATCACCCAAATAGCATCGTGACCTTGCTACTACCTCAGTAATCTGACCACGAAGTCCATGGTGACATGCTCCCACTTCCATTCTGGAATTGGCAATGGTTATAGGAGTCCAGACAATTTTTGGTGCTTTGCCTTAACTTGCTGACATGTGAAGCACTTGGATACATATTCAGCAACTTCCCTCTTCATGCCTTCCCACCAAAAGTTCCTCTTTAGATCCTTACATCTTCGTTCCTCCTAGGTGGATGATCAATCTAGACTTGTGTACCTCGTCCAATATGTTTGTTCTGAGTGTTTCCACATTGGGTACAACAAGTCGACCTCGGCATCTGAGCCTTCCATCTGATCCTGTACTCCATTCTTTCGATTCGTTTGTTGAAACTCCAGCGAACCACTTCTTCAATTCTTCATCCTTTTGCTGAGCTTCTAGAATACGATCAATGATTGATGGTCGTACCACAAGGCACCCAAAATGTTGTGCTTCCTCTGATTGTATAGGTTGAAGATTGAATTCTGCTACAGTCTCCAATGCTCTCCATTCTTGAATCATAAAAGAAGCAACAATCCCACGAGGCTTCTATCTCAAAGTATTCGCGACTACATTTACCTTACCAAGATGGTAATGCAAGGTGAAGTCATAATCTTTCAATAGCTCCATCCATCTCCTCTGCCTCATATTCAATTCCTTCTATGAAAACAAATACCTCAAGCTCTTGTGGTCTAAAAATAAATCGAACTGCTCTCCAAAGAGGTAATGTCTCCATATCTTCAGAGCATACACGATTGCGGCTAACTCAAGATCATACGTAGGATAGTTCATCTCATGCGGCTTCAGCTGTCTGGATCCATACGCTATAACTTTCCCATCTTGTATTAGAACACACCATAATCCTTGGTGCGATGCATCGCTATAGATGGTGTATCTCTTGCCGCTTTTTGGTATTGCAATCACTGGCGCTGAAGTCATCTCTCGTTTAACTCCTAGAATGCACGTTCGTGCTTATCCTTCCATTCAAATTTTAGGTTCTTCTTCATATAACCAGTTAATGGGGTTGCAATCTTAGAGAAACCCTCTATGAATCTCTGATAATAACGAGCTAAACTAAGAACACTTCTAACTTCTGAGGCATTACTCTGCCTTTTCCAATCTAGAACTACATCAATCTTCGAAGTATTACAAAAATCTCGTTCTGAGAGACAACGTGTCCCAAAAACTTAACTTCCTCGAGCCAAAACTCGCACTTGCTAAATCTTGCGTACAAATGGTTATCTCTGAGTGTTTGCAATGCAATCTGTACATGTTTCTCGTGTTCTTCTTTGGTCTTGGAATAAATCAGAATATCATCAATGAATATAATAATAAACTGATATAAGTAGGGCCAGAATACCCTATTCATCAAATCCATGAACATTGCTAGGGTGTTGGCCATTCCAAACGGCATCACAAGAAACTCGTAATGACCATATCTGGTTCTAAATGCGGTCTTCGACACATCTTCTGGTCTGACCAAAAATTGATGGTATCCTGATCTCAAAGTGATCTTCGAAAATGTTGTCGCTGCCTGAAGCTGATCAAACAAATCATCAATCCTCGGTAATGGGTACTTGTTCTTGATGGTCACTTTGTTCAATTCCTTGTAGTCTATGCAGAGTCAAAATGCTCTGTCCTTCTTTTTCACAAACAACAGTGGGGCTCCCCACTGTGAAGTGCTAGTTCGAACAAAATTCAAGTCTTCTAACTCTTGTACTTGCTTCTTTAGTTCTTGCATCTCTGTCGGTGACATTCGATATAGAGTTTTGGATATCGAGGCAGTACCAGGTACCAATTCTATATAAAAGTCTATTTCTCGCTTGGGTGGTAACCCTGAGATATCCCTAAATACATCCTCGAATTCTCGCACCACCGGGATCTTGACGACTGTAATCACTGAACTTGTGCCCTTAATGGCAGCTAAGTGACTCGTGAGAAAAGCATCGCTCGAGGGGTCCACTGAAAGTTGAAGGGTTGACTTCCGAGCATTGAGAAGGTAATCGACTTGCTAACACAGTCCAAGTTGGCATGGTACTTAGTCAACCAATCGATTCCTAGGATAATGTAGAACTCCCTCATTGATAATACCACTAAGTCAGCTAGAAGGTTTCTGTCCTCTAGGTTAATGGGGCAATCCTTTATATACTTTACCTAATTTGACCGATAATCCCAATGGGGACACGGCGTTCAAGGCTACCAAAAGGTTCTGAGGTACTAGACCAAGATCTTGGATAGTTCTACTAGCAATAAAGGAATTTGATGCACCAGTATCAAATATGGCTTTGATTCTATTACTGAAGAGCATAAGCATACCTCCAGATTCTGAGCTTCGGCATCAAATCCTGCTACCTCAGGAATGATTGCATTCAAGCGGTTTTGAATGGCCTGGCCTTGAGCTATTGGTCCATAGTATCCTTGACAAGGTGCTTTACAATCTCGGCTCAAGTGGCCTAACTCGCCACAATTATAGCAGGTAATCTCCTTTCGATTGAAGGTCTTAGGTACACGACAATCCTTGGACAAACGTCCTAGGGTTCCATAATTCAAACAATTTCCATCATCTCCTCTCGGGAGGACAGGGGGTGCAACATATCCTCCTATCGGGGCAGGTGCTCTATTCTAGGATGACGGTGGTCATGGAGCTGCTGGTCGTGCTGGTTAACATCGGGGGTGTGCTGGCTGGGGTTTCCTCTCACCCATCTATGTGCGTTTGTTCCCTTGGTATGGAAATGGTGGTCTCGGTCCAGAATAAGGTTTATGCGGTGGTCTACCGACTACTCCTCTCTGCTCGGCTCATTTAGCACTTTCAACGGAGATGGCCAGATCTACCAAAGACTCAAAGGGCTGGCATAGATAGACTGTAGCCACTCCTTGGATATAAGGGGAAAGTCCTTGATAGTATTGCTCATTTTTCTTCTCTGGTGTGTCGACCATATGTGGTGCGAAATGAGACATACACTGAAACTGAGTAGTGTATTCTCTGACCGACCTATTTTCTTGAACCAACTCTAGAAACTCCTTCTTCGCATTCCTTTATGCCAATGGAAAATACTGGACTAGAAACCTCACTTTGAACGCGGCCCAAGTCACTCTCCTGATCCCTTCTTCTCCGATTGCGGTCTTCTCTAACTCCCACCACTCTGCGACAGCAAAGTCAACTGAAAGGTGGCCAAACGGTGTTTCTTTTGCTCATTGCAATCCATAGCATCGAATATTAGATCTATCTCCCTTATCCATTGCTCTGCTTTCCATGGTTCGCCCAACCCATCAAATCTTTCTAGGCGGAGAGTGCGGAACCTCTCTAGCAGTCGATCTCTAGTCTGTCCGTGATGTATACAATGATGATTATTCTTGTTGTTGTTTCCTCGATTCTCCATATTCCCTACGTAGCATTAGGCCTTTCAATCCTTCCTACCAGAGCTTCCAAAAGTCCTATCAGATCTATCTCTAGCGGAATCGGATTGGCTGGCCCTGGTCTATTATGGTTTCTTTCTCCTCTAGTATTAGGGGCCATTATGATCTGAACGCCAAAACATTAAGGTGGATAGTACGGTAAAATACATAAGAGAGGTGTTTCACAAATTCGATAATCAATAAAATTGTAAACATAAGTAAGTAGAACAGATTTCCAAAATAAATCTTCATTAATATAAACATGAAATTTACAAGTGGAGTTGACATACTAGTAGTAAAAAACATGTACAAGGTGGTTTCATCCTAAAACCACCTTGTACATGTTTATCTAAAACCACAAGCGGCGTGGTAACTACCACGCTATCCATACCAATCTACAACATACCACTACCATATACACAATCTATACACAAAAGAGATGGCCCAAGGCCTACAAAAGACAAACAAAAAAGCTAGTCTCTGAAAAGATCCCAGAAGTCCTCCAAATCTGACTCTATCGGTGGGGCCTCGTCCTCTAGTAGAACAATCTCCTCTGGCAGTACCCAATCCAACCAGAAGTCAAACACATCAACCATAGGGCCATCCAAGTGATCACCCAAATCTTCTAATGCTGCGTCTCCCATTGGTGGATCTTGCTGTGCTGCAGGCTGAACAAAGTGAACTGATACTGCTGGATCAATCTCCTCTGGTCCATCATCTAGGTCGTCATCAACCTGATCCTCCTCCGGATCATCTAGAACTAACTCCAGCTCCTCTCCAATCTCGTCCTCAAAATCTCCCTCCATACCGTCATCCTCTGGCTGCTCCTCTGAATCGTCATCCCCAACTCCATCGTCCTCGACAGGATCATCAGGCTCAGCATAGTTATCTCCCTCATCCTCACCTCCTTAAGCAACCTCCATAGGGTCCTCCTCTGGGTCGGCATCAACGTCGCCATCATCATCCTGCTCTGGCTTAGGTACGACTGGTGATGGAGGTGTTGGCTGTACTGGTGGTGGCGGTTGAGCTAAACGAACTAGTGGCATATGTGCGACTCGAGCCAGAATCTCCTGATAACGCGAAATATCTCATAATATAGCCTCCATCTCTCGATCGACTCATAAGAGAGTGAGTACTCGGTGTAGAGCCTCAACACATACCCTCTCCAAGTTCTGAACACCATCGCTGTGTATAGCTCTCCAAAAGTCATACGATGTGCACGTGATCTAACCCTTTGAAAATGTAGCTCCTGATTAGTGAGCTATAGGTGGTTGGGAAACAAGAAGTATCCTCCAAACGCATCCTCAATAAAAACTAGCTCCATGCTGACCTGAAAATGAAACTATCTTATAGTCAGTACTACCGCAAGGAATCTTAATGTTCAAGATGTGTAGGACAATCGTCGAGCTCGTATATACCTAGAGCACTGATACCAAAAATCCCTGTCACACCCCGGAGTAAGCATAAAATAGGAAATTTTTTAAATATCCTTTTTGGGTCCATGGATACGTGGCTGGTTGAAATTCGACCGATTGTCCTCAACAGTATAATAGCAGAATGCATAATAATAATTGGCATGTGACTAATTCAAATGCAGCGATACTATTAAACATTAGCAGTCTTACGTCAACATTAGATTACAGACCCAGACAGAAGAACATAAACAAACATCATAAGTTTCGTGACAACACTTGTCACTAAAATCAAGGAATATCTACATTATTACATCAAAATAGCAAGGATAAAAGAAGATTGGAAGGTGGCCTTCAACTGGCAAAGCCGTAATGGTCCCCACAGAAGTCTTCTCCAAAATAGCCTTCTTCATAGTACCCTTCATCAACAAAGCCCTCAGCGGCGTAACCATCATCACCGTAGTTGCCCTCGGGCTGAACACCACCTACTAAATCTGGCATGGCTGGACATGAAAGGTCCAGCGGTATAAAACACCGTCAGTTTGAATACAAGCTGAGTGAGTATAAAGTCTCACAGAGCTCTGGTAGAAATAGTTTAATAAGAAATTACGTTCATTGTTCGTTTGTCGGCTTATTTAGGTCCTCACCAAGTATCAAGTAATTTGGACTAATCAGAGTACGATAGGAATAAGATTGGTTCTATTTCACAAACTCATGGTAGAAGGAATTGTACGTCGAATACTCAATTTCACGTTATCATACTCAACAACTTCTCTTACTCGCATTCGCGGCATAAGCCGTTGGTTTTAGAATATGCATGCTTTAACACCGCTTGATGAGTATACTATACATGCTTTAATAGCCGCTTGATCGCCCTTGGTGCATCAAGATAGTATCATGCCTTAACACCCGACTCGACCAAGATATTCAAGGTCATAGATATATCCTAACATGCTTTAATAGCTGAGTGATTAGTATACTATACATGCCTTAACAGCCGCTTGATCACCCTTAGTGCATAAAGATAGTATCATGCCTTAACAGCCGACTATATCACTAACATCTAATCACAATTTACTTCTTTAATCCCAATATTGAATTACACGAAGAAATGTCAATGACAACCAAACTGATGACAAGATGGACCAATAGTACAAACAAGGATGCTCAAGTTGTCGATTGATCATACGTATATTCATTAGAAAGTTCCGGTTAAATTACGCGTATATTATTCTCATTATCGAAGTTCACGTAAGACAAAAGTCGTCGTCGCGTGTGAGCGTTCAAGGATTGAACTTAAGCATTAGATAAACTTACAACTATACAACTTAACATGGATCATGAATTAGCATGTAGACCTAAGTGTCAGTGTGGTAGGTGAACATGCAAGAACTAAATCCCAGATCAACATCTCAAGTTTACACATACAACAATTAGAAATCTGATCAATGCACATACAACAAGAAACACAACAAAACTGCTAAACTTGAGCGATCCGAGCGCGAGCGCTCGGCCTTGTCAGTAAATAGATTCTAAGTTTTATACATACATGCAAGTTCGTAATTTTGTTCTAATGACATATGCAAGCCATAACAACTTGTAAAAACTAATTCTAAACGATCCCAATTGAGAATCCATACTCACATAAGCTTAGGACATGTTTGGATTATCGTTAAAGCTATCATTTTGTTGATAATAAGCACTACATATAAATCACATGCATGGTTATGGAAACATGTTAAGACTATTTCTATAGGTTTCTTAGTGCGATTAGATACTCACACAAGCTTAGATTGTGAATAGATGAAGAAAATATGAGTGTTGGTGTTAAGAATGCTTGAAAGGCTCCTATCTAGCTTCAAGAGTGTTTTCATCTTCCTCCTCCTCTTAATTCTTCAATACTTTAACTCCAGAACTTTAGTAGCAAGTGTATCCATGTGTTTGTGTGTGAATGAGAAGTTGGATCATGTAATTTAGAGGACATGCAAGTGTATGAATGCATGAATGAGGATTTTCTCAAAAGTCTCTCTCAAGGACAAGCTCTCTGTTTTTCTCTCTATTTGTAAACGTAAATGCTAAGAAAATGTTGGGTATTTATAGTTTTTCATGACCCAAGGGTAAAATCATCATTTGACCATCAAACAAGCTCGAGCGCTCGGGGCTCAGGCGCTTCAAGGTCTCGAGCGCTCGGGTTAGCATTTCCAACAAAGCTTCCCCAAGGCAACAACACACACATCCAAACATATATAAATCATATTGATCATCAAGGGATAAGGAAAACAAATCTTGTTATATATAACCGAGAGTATTATAAAGAGAAATATAGAAATTCGGGATAATAGCTAGGAAAATACAGGTGCTACAACACAAGCTCTCTGTTTACTCTATTGAACAAACATAGTAAAATACAAAAATGGCTTGGTATTTATAGATTAGGTCGCCCAGGGGAAAAATAGTCATTTTACTTTAAATAACAGCTCGAACGCTCGTGTTAGTTCGAGCGCTCAGACTTTCTTGAGCGCTCGGAATTAGCTTTTAAACGAAGCTTCCCCAAGGTTCCCAACAAACATCTAAACGTAAATAAAATCATTCAAATCAGCAATTGAGAAATAGAAAGACGATTATATATATAGGGACAAACTCTTAAGTGAACTGGGCAAGTGAACTAACCCAGTGAAGTGGGCTTTTAAGCGTAAAAACCCAGTGGATCACAGGGAGGGGCACGGGTCAACGGGGCAGCCCGCAGGTTTTTTAGGCTTAAAAGCCCAGTTCACTGAGTTAGTTCGCTTACCTAGTTCACTTAAGAGCCTCTCCCTGTATATATATATATATATATATATAGAGAGAGAGAGAGAGAGAGAGAGAATTACAAAGAAAATCAGAAAAATAGATAAGAAAATACAAGTGCTGCAACTTAATATGCCCATATAAGTTCATCACAACATGCTTTCGACATACAATTGGGCCTAATTAACCACATGAAATTGTCCAATATTGATTAAACAAACTAAATTATACAATTAGACATGCTTCGCATACAAATGAATCAAAATAGGGCATCAACCCATTGAATCTACAATTAGTATCACTCACCTCATAGAATTCGCTCCTAATTCTAGATTATGATTCCCTTAACCACTGGGTACAAATCTTATATAAAAATTACAAATTATGAGCGAAACCCCCGAAATGGGTCGCAGAAAAACTATCAAGGAACTCAACCAAATTGATATCTATGCGTTAGACTCACCTCCAAGAGTCCACACCTCCAAGAGTCCAAATATGTGACCAGAATTGAAATTGACCGACAAACAGTGCGGCAATTGGCGTCGAAAGGTCCGTTGAATTTCTCTCGTAATCTCTCTATATCTCACCAAAATGATGAGGAAAAAGAGGTTTGTGAGCAGGGGCGTGGCTATATGGGAACAAGTGGGTACCATGGTACCCACTGGACTTGTACATTATATATTTTTCTGCATTTAGATTATGAAAGAGATTTTGCCCTAGTGGTCTGGTTCCATTGTTTTCAAACCCAAAGGGCTTGGGATCGATTCTCCCGCTCCCTTTTTTGTTTTATTTTTTCTTTTTTTGAAAAACTGATTTGGTTTTCAGCCCCTTATTTTATAAATATTGTTTAGGAAACCCCACTGTCTATCTCTCTATTTATTTCTTTTTTCAAAAAATGAAAGCCCTCTGTCTATTTCTCTATTTGTTTCTTTTTTCTTTTTTTGAAAAATTGATTTGATTTTCAGTCCCTTGTTTTATAAATATTGCTTAGGAAACCTCACTATCTATCTATCTAATGAAAATACTCATTGATGAATGCAGTCTTCAATACTTGAAACACTATTTTTAGTTTTACAAATTTAATCGCTTAAAATTTTCAGTACTTAAAATACAACACTTAATTTTCAGTATTTAGTTTTCAGATTTATCAATCGTACCTATCTAAGGGTTTGTTTGATAACCCAATTAAGTTCTATCAATGAAAAATTTTAGCATTGCATTTTTTTTTTTTCAGTTCGTTTGATAATGTACAACTTCACTGAAAAATGTGCCCAAAAACTGCTAAAAATTTTAAATAAAAAGGTAATATTAAAAATTGTATGGGGTATTAGAACATTTTGGACATAAAATCAATTCTACACATAATTATGGTTAATTAAACCAAAAAAAATTTCTCCTCGAGGCCGCTGCCCCCGAACCCCCGCATAGCCTAAGTCCCTAATTGGTACCCACTGGATGAGATTTCTGGATACGCCCTTGTTTGTGAGTCACCTCCCCCCCCCCCCCATGTGTCAATGAGTATGATACTCCACTTTCCAATTTTGTGTTTACACCTCTAAAGTTCTAATGTGTTATAATTACACCCCAACAAGTTATGAAACCTGATTAAAACTATCCCAAACTTAAATGAGTATTTGTCTATGTCTCATATGGATCCCATGAATGGTCCCATATTATAATATGAAGTTAATAATTAGCCTACTAATAATATAACGTATCCAATTCATACTCACAAAGGTACCTCAAACTAACCACAGAAATAATCCCTACTAAACAATAAGATATAAAACAATATAATAAAATACTTCACATGAGCCCTTAATAAACATTTAAGTATATAAAGTGATTCCATATTATCGTCTCATCACACAGGGACTTCACAACTCATGTTCTAATCGAAAACTACCACATTGGCCACATTTGAATTTTCAAACGGATACCTATAACCAATTGAGTGGGTCAAAACTTACATCACAAATGCATTTCTAACATTATTAAATAATTAACAATATATGCTAATATAATAACAATAGTCGCGCTAGAGTGTCAGGCGGAGTTTTTTGCCATCACCAATATTGTCAAGTGGCCATTTCTAAAAATTACACTGAACTTCTTGAAGTTCCTTTTGAGGAGCACTTCCCCTATTTTTTTGTTGTCAAAGTGTCAGTTGACCGTTAATTCCTTGATTAAAATTTTGTCAAATTATTACTTTGACTCTTTCAAAGTGAAAAGTAAAAGCATAAATAATTTATAAACCATCTATTCTACTATGTAATATGTACTTTGAGATTTGTCCACGAAAAAAAAAAATTAAAATAAATAAAAATAAATAAATAAATAAAAAGAAAGAAAAAAAATATGATAAGACTTTTGAAAATTACAATTTTTACCCTATTCATTGAAAAAGTTCACAAATATTATAACCAAAACGACATCATTTTGACTAGAGTTAATATGTTTTCCTTCGTCACTAAGCTCTAAAATTTTTATAATTTGAGAAAGAGTAATGCTATACTTCCGCATTGTGGTACAACTGTTAAAGCATTTGGAAAATATAGTATTATTCTTTAAGAAATTATTCATTTTTCCTAGCTTTGATGAGGGTAACGTAGTCATTTCAAAATTATAACCAAAAAAAAAATTATAATTGACTACCGTTCATTCTCCAATACATCACGTGAGTAAGAAGCTAGTATATATTAACTTTAGATTTTGTCAAATAGGCAGTAAAAGATTATGTAATCTCATTAAATAAAGTGACTAAAGTAACTTAAGTTTGAAAGATTTTCCTTAAAATTATTTTAGTGCCAACGTTTCAATCATCAGATAAAGACTTATTTGTTTTATGCAAAATAAAACCAAATAATAAGCTAGCATTTTCATGTAAATACACAAATATATACAGTGGCAGGGATGAGTGGGTTCAATTATGCATATTTTGAAAGAAAAGTGTTTACCCTTAATTTTGTACACATTGATACTTGTTTTTTTTAAATGACATCACTGAAATAAAAGCTAAACAAAGATAAGGGTGTCATTTTTGTCATTCAAGGGTGTCAATTGGTCATTATACTTGATTAAAAGTTAAATTGGACTCATTCTTCACAAAAACATCTTTTGTTACAGTATTAAGCGTGTGTTTGATTACCCTACTAAGTGATGAAAATGAAACGTTTGAGTACCAATTTTTGTAATGCGTTTGATATTGTATCATTTTATTGAAAAAAAAAAAAGCTAAAAACCAAGTAAAAAAATTTTACCAAAAAAATTTATTGAATACAGTCTATTTCAGTACATTGATACTACTAAACTTTATTCCTGACAACGCCACTGAATGTATGTATGACATTGTCAAAATCAAAGAGGTTGGTCAGGGTTACAGTCATTTTCCTATTGGCATATTGGGTTGTTGAAATTAAAGGTCTTATAAAGCCAACATGAGTAATTCAAGTCAGCATACACTCTTTTAGTTCATTTTTGCTTTCATTGTCATGTGAACGCAAGAAAACACTACTGGTTGTTGCAGATGATTTAAATGTTGACCCTACTTTTGTTTCTCATTATAAAATCCAATTTAATGTGATTTGGGTATCGATGTGATTTATATATTTATGTGTATGAATGTGTGAATTCATGAGAAGTGCATATCCACCTACCTTTGCCGATTTAATAATTTTCCTTAAATGGAGAAAATTAAAATTTGGCCCTGGGAGCCTATATTTGTCTTAGGACCAAGTCGACTATTGCAAATTATTGAAGCAAAAATTAACTAAAAGAGTATGTAGGAGTAACCAATTAGGTGTATAGCTATGGGAGTAACCAATTTTTTTATTAAGAGACTTTGCCTATAGTTTTTTTTTTTTTTTTTTTTTTTGGTTGTATTTAGTAGTATTGCTGTGAGAATTAGGGATTTTAGGAAAGCTACAGATTCACTAGAATTTATTTTACAGATGAGTGATGCTACAGACACAATATATTGCACAACATAAAACACAACAGGATTTTAAATGCATGTACCATGCATTGTGTAAGTGGTGCATAAAAAATGGCTCAATGAGGGCATAGACTAGTGGCGGATCTAAGAATCTCGGTCAGAGAGGACTGTGTGTAAGAGCTTAGAGCCACATGAGACTTCATTCTTTCTATCTCTATTTTACGTGTATATATATATATATATATGTATATATATTAATAATTACCTTGTGAACTCAAAATACAGATGTTTGAAATTGTGAATGAATCGGTCAAAACTTGTTTGGTAAAAGAACTTTTATAAATAGAAAAAACTGGGGAGACTCTCATTTTTGGGACTGCCTTAGCCCGAATTTGCCATAAATGGCAAGAAAAACAGTTTCCAATGCAAGGCAAGTGCATTGCAAACTATTTTTCTTGCTATTTAAGGCAAATTCGGACTAAAGGAGTCCCAAATAGGGAGTCTCCTAAAACTGCATAAATTCCAATTAGATGATTACATCACATAAGAATTTAATATTTACATTAAAAATTGATACAAGTCAAGTGAAGTAATTTCTAATGGCACCGCACTCTGTATGTCAAAGACTATGATACGTCCAGAAATATCCTGCTTAGGTCCAATTGCCATGTCAGCAGAAAGGCCCAGACAAGTCGGAATGGGAGCGTGGGGGGCCCGCGCCCTAAGAATCACTGGGTATTACCGCTCGGGATGCTTGAGTAGTCCGGGCGCGGAGTGCGGCGGTTCTCCAGGAGATGCAGCTCCAGTGGAACTCTATAGGCAGTTTCCTCGTGTAGCCGGGACTCAATCAGGAAAGAATCAACAATTTCCTAAACCATTTAGGGAACTCTCCTAATATTGTACAAATCTATTGTAATTAGATTAGGCTTCCTAACCTAATTAACTTACCATGTAATGGTGGACTCTTGCATCTATAAAAGAGCCCACCAACCCACTATATGAGGAAGGGAAAAAATCAATTCTCTAAGCATACAAGCACTTACTAGAGAACTCACCACCTACACGCATACACCCGGCCGGTATTTCTGGTAGTGCCGCCCAGCATTGTTGGCTCACCAGGCCCGCCGGTGATCTGCTAGTGATAGCGCATAGACGCAACTGTGGACATAGGTCACCTTGTTAACGGGGCCGAACCACCTACAAATCCTTTTCTTACCTTGTTTTCTGTGACATTCCTTCATACCAATTTTCGGCATCATCAGTTTGGCGCCGTCTGTGGGAAAATCGACACAGTTTTCTCATCAACAAAAATCTTTGACTGATCAACATGCCGCCAAAGAAGGGTAAGAAAACCGCCGATTCAACCAGTCAGAAGGACCTGTAGATCGAGCCACGGGCCACCTCCATGACCACTGAACAGGTCACGGCGGCGCTGGAGCAACTCTTGGAGGGCCAGCTCCGGACGCAACAACAGATAGAGGCGCTTATGGCCCAACACGAGAAGCGCCCTTCGCCGGAAAAGCAGCCTGAAAAGAGAATCCCTGGCCGAAGGCCTCCTCGGACACGCGGACAAGCCCGATCTGTCCAGTGTCCCCACCAGATCGAGAACGCCATGTAGAGGGAGAACGTAGCCAGGCTACCAAGCGCTCGCAAAAAGGACCTCGGTACATTCCTCGCCGAGCGCGCCGAGTGCAGGACCCCAGAATCATCATTGACCGGCGGCGAGCTGCAAGGGGAGAAGCGTCCGGACGGAGAGCCCGGGAATCGGTCGATGACCCACCCGTCCTGAGCCGGGGGGATCTTAGACACAGGCTATCCCGAACCCACAGCCGAGTGCTATCCCCGAGGTCGACGCACTTTGAGGATGAGGCCTCATCATCCGACCCCACCTACCACTCGGACACAGAAAGGAGGACCGGGCGTACTGACATCAAAGCCCAGGTCGAGGAGCTGCAGCAGCAGATCGAGAGGCTCAACCGCAAGTCCGGTCACGACCTCACAAACACAGAAATAGAGTTGCCCTACACCACCCGGGTGACGCAATTTCCAATTCTGCGGAAGTTTAAACCCCCTTATCTCAGCTCATATGATGGCACGGGGAGTCCGGTGGACCACATCCGCAGATGGCGCTGGTTACTACGATAGATGAGCTTCTGTGCCTGGCCTTCCCCAGTACTCTAAAGGGATCAGCCGCACAGTGGTTCCATGCCTTGAAGCCCCGGACGGTCGACAATTTTAAAGCCCTTGGCAAACTCTTCATCAGCCAGTTTATGGGGATGCTCGATCGATCATAACCAGATACCCAACTGCTAGCTGTTAAGCAGCGGAAGGGGGAATCCTTGAGGGAGTACGTGGATCATTTTAACCAGCAGAGGCTCTTGATCCGCAACCTCAAGGAGACGGCCGCAATCATGGCATTCTGTTCGGGAGTTCAACACACCAAGGTGGCCACGTCGTTTCATCACGACCGACCGGCAACCCTGGTGGAGCTCTCGGAAAGAGTTGGAAAGTATATAGATACCGAGGAGTTTTTGAAGTCGAAACGCGCCAGCCAAGCGGGAGATGAGCCCCCGAAGGCCAAGCGCAAGCGCGAGAGATTCGGGAAGGGTCCGGGAAAGAAGCCGAAGCAAGATCATAGAGATGCTAGGGGCCAGCCCCCAACAGCTTTCACACCCCTTTCCCGGCCTATACATGAGGTGATGGCTGCCGCAGAGGCATAGAGGCTGCTTCCGCAGCCAACTAAGCTCAGAGCCCCGCCCGGTAAGAGAAACCTGGATAAGTTTTGCCGGAACCACACGGATCACGGCCACGAAATGGAGGATTGCTTCAAATTGAAGGTAGAGATCGAGAAGCTGATCGAGCAGGGACATCTCGCCGAGTTTGTCACAACAGACAGACGGCCCCGGCAGGATGCCCAAGCTCCTGGTCAGCCCCCGCCACCACTTGGTCTCATTCACGTGATCTCCGGAGGGACGTCAGGCGGAGGCGATTCACAATCGGCCCGGAAGAAGCATGCCCGGGCGTCCCGAGCGGACGTCTGGCAAGTCCAATCCACCGACTCCTCCCCAAACGACGTCCTAACATTCACGTCCGATGACCTGTAGGGTATCCATTGCCCCCATGATGACCCGCTAGTAGTAACACTTTCCATAGCCAATTACATTGTCCAGAGGGTGCTAGTGGATATGGGTAGCTCGTCCGACATCATGTTCACCACGGCATTCGATCAACTCGGAATAACCAGGGATCGACTCCGGCCGGTCGCCACTCCCCTAGTTGGATTTAATGGCTCCAGCACACAACCGCTCGGCATAATCGAGCTCCCGGTTCTCATGGGAACCTACCCACAGCAGGTTTCCGTGCTGACTAATTTTGTGATAGTAGAGGCCCCATCGGCCTACAACGTCATCCTCGGAAGGCCGACCCTCAATAGGGCCTGAGCGGTTGTCTCCACGTACAGCTTAACCGTGAAATTCCCAACTCCCCAGGGACCTGGATGTCTGCGAGGAGACCAGACCACCGCTCGAAGTTGTTATGTTAACTCGTTACGCCGGGGGGCAATCGCAGAAATGCTAAACGTCCAAGAACTGGACCCCCGTGATCAGAGCGACGTGGTAGGGCCAATGGAGGAGCTGGAGCAAGTTGTGCTGGATCCTGAACACTCAGGCCGCACGGTCAACGTAGGAGCACTGCTGGAGCCCGCCTTGAAGGAAAAATTGACCCAGTTCCTGAGGAAAAACCAGGACGTTTTTGCTTGGAGTCATGAGGACATGCCCGGGATTGATCCCCGGGTAATGTCCCATCGTCTCAACGTCAGCCCAGACTGCCGCCCAGTGAAGCAGAAGCGAAGGGGCATGGCCCCCGAGAGACAAAAGGCAGTGAGTGAGGAGATCGAGAAGCTCCTAAAGGCGAACTCTATCCGAGAGGTCCACTATCCCGATTGGCTGGTAAATGTTGTCCTGGTCAAGAAGAGCAATGGGAAGTGGAGAATGTGCGTAGACTTCACCGACCTTAACAAGGCCTGCCCCAAGGACTGCTACCCGTTGCCTAGGATAGATCTCCTTGTCGACTCAACAACAGGCCACTCACTCCTCTCATTTATGGACGCCTACTCGAGGTACAATCAGATCAGCATGTACCCCAGGGATGAGGAGAAGACAGCGTTCATCACCGACCAGGGCACGTATTGTTACAAAGTCATGCCGTTCGGCCTCAAGAATGCCGGGGCTACCCACCAGCGCCTGGTCAACTTCATGTTCAAAGACCTCATCGGAAAATCCATGGAAGTATACGTGGACGATCTCCTGGTCAAGAGCCGGGATGAGCCCGACCACCTTGAGCATCTGACCGGGGCCTTCAGTATTTTGAGAAAGTTCAAGATGAGGTTGAACCCGGCCAAATTCACCTTTGGTGTCTCGTCCGGCAAGTTCCTCGATCATCTAGTCAGCAGACGGGGAATAGAAGCAAACCCCGATAAGATCAAAGCTATCATCAACATGCGGTCACCCAGATCAACAAAGGAAGTTCAAAGCCTAGCCGGACGGGTGGCCGCACTGAACAGATTCGTGTCCCAAGCCACCGACCGGTGCCTCCCATTCTTCAAAATCCTCCGCAAAGCGTTCCAATGGTCAGAAGAGTGTGAGGAGGGATTCCAGGAACTCAAGAAATATCTGGCCTCTCCTCCTTTACTATCAACACCCGCACCCGGAGAAGAATTGTTCCTGTACTTGGCGGTATCACTGTCGGCGGTTAACTCGGCACTTATTCGGGAAGAGCATGGGATACAGTTCCCAGTGTACTACACCAGCCGGGCATTGCAGGGTGCGGAAAGCCGATACTCCTGCATCGAGAAACTGGCCTTCGCACTCATCACCTCAGCCCAAAGGCTCTGCCCGTACTTCCAGGCCCATGCCATTGTAGTTCTGACCGATCAGCCTCTCCACAGAATTCTCTCTCTGCCAAATACATCCGGGAGGCTCGTCAAGTGGGCTTTGGAACTGAAAGAGTTTGAGGTAACTTACCAACCCTGGACAGCCATCAAGGGACAGGCCGTTGCAGATTTTCTGGTCGAGTTTACGTATCCAGAAGACCCGGTCGAAGAACCCGAGCTTCCAGCCTTACTTCCCGGATTGCACTCCGGCGTTCCAACCTGGGTACTACACGTCGACGGCTCCTCTAACCAGCAAGGTAGTGGGGCCGGAATCATCCTGACTACCCCCGACGGCATCCAGCTCGAATATGCTTTAAGGTTTGGGTTTCGTGCCTCCAACAATGAGGCCGAGTACGAAGCCCTCTTGGTCGGGTTACAGTTAGCCATCTCAATGAGTGCGCAACAGGTCCAGAGCTACAGTGGCTCCCAGCTCGTGGTCAATCAGGTAAACCAAGAATACGAAGCACGGGAAGACAACATGGTAGCCTACTTGGCCCTCGTCCAGGCGACTGTCAAACAGTTCTGGGGATTCTCCATCAATCAGATACCTAGAGAAGAAAACACCAGAGCTGACCGGCTGGCTCGCCTCGCCTCGTCATCCGAGTCAGAGTTGCCCGGGATAAGGATACAATTCCTATCCGAGCCAAGTGTGATCAACTCAGAGGGCATGGAGGTCGATCCGGTCACTCAGGGACCCAGTTGGATGGATCCACTCGTGACATTCTTGACAATAGGAAGGCTGCCGGACGACAAGGAGGAAGCAAGGTGGGTCAGATACCGGGCGGCGCGATACCATATTCTCGATGGTGTCCTTTATAAGAGGGGATTCACCATCCCGTACCTCCGCTGCGTTCATCCTAGGCAAGTTCAAGCGATACTGTTCGAAATTCATGAAGGCGTGTGCGGAAACCACGTGGAAGGTCGGGCGCTTTCCAGAAAGGTCCTACTACAAGGTTACTATTGGCCAACCATGGCCCGAGATTCCCAGGAGTATGTTCGAAGATGTGATAAGTGCCAGCGGTACTCTCCCATGATCAACCAACCGGGGGTACTACAGACACTGGTCCACAGTCCCTGGCCATTCGCCCAGTGGGGAATTGACATCGTCGGCCCCTTACCGACAGGAAAAGGGCAAGTTAAGTTTGCTGTGATAGTTGTTGACTACTTCACCAAATGGGCGGAGGTCGAACCCTTGGCAACGATAACCGAGCGAAAAATGGAAAGCTTTGTGGAAAGAAATATCCTCAGCAGGTTCGGTATCCCACGGGTCCTGATCAGCGATAATGGAAGGCAATTTGACACGCCCATCTTCAGACAGTTCTGCTCGGGCTATGGGATACTAAATCATTACTCTTCTCCTAAGCATCCACAAGCCAATGGTCAGGCCGAGGTAACCAACCGCACAATCTTACAGTCGATTAAAACAAGGCTTGAAGGCGCCAAAGGCCTGTGGGCTGAAGAGCTAACGACCCTCCTGTGGGCCTACCGCACTACCCCCCGAGCGGCTACAGGCGAAACCCCATTTTCCTTAATATATGGTTTTGAGGCAGTGGTCCCCACAGAACTCGGGCTGCCCACATACCGGGTGGCTACCTTCAATGACCCAGACAATGGAGAAGCCCTCAGGATAGAACTCGACCTGGTGGAAGAAAAGAGAGACCAGGCCTACCTCAAGGTGGCCGCTTACAAGCAAAGGGTCTCGCGGTATTACAATAGCAAGGTGAAGCACCGCAGCTTTCAAGTTGGAGACCTCGTCCTCAAGGCTGTGAACCAGTCTACCCGAATCCCAAGCCACGGGAAGATGGGGGCAAACTGGGAAGGCCCGTATAAAATAATTCGGGTTAACCGACCGGGAACGTACTGGCTACAAAGCATGGACGGGCATGATCTCACCCATCCTTGGAACGTGCAACACCTCCGCAAGTACTATCAGTAGCATGGGACCACGGGAATTTAGTATTATAGGCAAAATTCTTTTTATAGCTCTGATTGGACAATCGACATAGTTTATTATTTTTAAATAAAATTACATGGTTCTACTTCGAAAATTTACTCCTGTCAGAACACTGTGCAATGTACTAAAGACCTCGGGCCTAACCCCGAGGCACAAAAGACCTCGGGCTCCGAACCCAGGCACTAAAGGACCCTGCAACCACCCATGTTCCAGGTCGGTTTACTACGGTCGCCCCTCTGCACGCCCCCGCCTTCATAAGATGGTCGGGGACAAGAGGATACTAGACCTAACAACAGGAAATTAACTAAAGTTTTGCCTAGGCCCAGCCGACGACAGGGCCAAACCCCTAGGTGGCCGACGATGGCAAGCTTCAAAGGCCCCTGCAACCACCCATGTTCCAGGTCGGTTCCCTACGGCCACTTACTCCCGTACTCCCATACTCCCGCCTTAGCAAAATGCTTGGGGGGCAGGGGAACAAGGGGAATATTGAGGCTAAAACAAGGAACCACACCGTTCGACTAGGTGTTCTGTTGGTTACGGTCCTAAAGCATTTGCTAAGGCAGGTGTTAGGTCGGCCAAAACCATACGGATACTAGCAAATGTTAAAGCATAGTACAAAAAACAACAAAGTTAATGGAAGGTTGACCTCATGGGCCTTTTCATTAATTGAAAGAAATGTACAAAGCTTGGGGGGCAGTTGTAGTAGCCTCCCAAAAATAGAAAAAAAACTACAAGCAACGAAATAAAGAAGAAAAATAAGGCAGGACCGGGAACTCAGTCTTCCACATTGACCACGTCCTCGGTCTCCCCAGTCTGCTCCCTCAGTACGACAAGTCCTTCGGCCCCCGAGTCCCCGCCCGGGGCGAGTTCAGTGGCCTCAGCAACAGCCGCAGGAGCTTCACCGACCACAGGAACATCACCGGCTATGGGATCTTCACCGACATCCCAGTAATCCGAGTCAATCCCCTCGTAGACTGAAAGGACCCACTCGGGGTGATCCCGGGCTACCCGCCGCTTCAGATCGTCATAACCTTGGAAGAAGCCATCATCAAACGCGCCCTCCAAGGCCCCTGCAGCAGGTGTGTCGGCCGCCGCCTTCGCCCGGGCCTCAGCCGCCGCGGTAAGGGCCCGGAAAACCTCCAGATCAGCCAAAGCAGCTGCCAGATCCGCCTGAGCCGTACCCAATTTCAAGGCCAGCGATTTTATCTTGCTCGTCTCGACGGCCAAGGCGGCTTTCGCCACCTGTAATTCCTCCCGCTCCTTCGAGAGGGCGGCTTCAGCGACGCTGACCTTCCCGGCCAGAGAAGACAGGAGGGACTCGGATCCCGCGGCCATACAGCCAACCTGTGGCAAGAGGATGAAGATCGGTTAGGCAAATAAAAGCGGAGCGGGTCAATATTTAAAGGAAGATAGAACACTTACCAAATGGGATAGACTATATAGCCACCCTTGGAAGTCCTGGGGAGATAGCCCGGCACATGCTTCCACCTGGCTTGCGATAAGGGCGGACCTTAGCCTCTCCCGGACCTTACCAGGCCCACCCATGGGCAGACCTGACGGAATATGAGCCCGAAGTGCGGGCTCCTCAACAGCCAATCTCTGGGGAGCCGATGTCCCCGCAGGGTCCGGATGGTTAATCGTCCCGTGGCGGATGCGTCTGAGCGGGCACTCACCGCCCGGGGCCTCGGTGGCTGGCCTCTTCCCTTGGGCGATTGCCATCCGAGCGGCAGCAGCGGCGGCGGCGGCAGCAGCCTGTCTCTCCCTCAGCTGATCCAAATTGCGCTTGGGGGCCATTTCTGTAAAAAGCAAGTTCGCACGGTCAGAAGTGTAAGAAGCAACAAGGACAAGTGCAGGGTTAACGCATAAGGCAACCTGGAAACTCACCAGCAATGATGGGTATAAAGCTGGGGGCTGGAACGGGCTCCTCAGGGGAATAGGTCTCGACGAAATCCCATGTTCGGGACAGCACGTTCCAAATACTGGTGGGCAACTCTGCTAGGTTCCAGATCCTGGCCTGGCACGACTCAGGGATTTTGGGAGGTTCTGTTGAGCCAGCTGTGGACAGAAGAATGAAATCAGTTAGTCAGCCATCGCGTTCCTAAAACCAAAAAAAGGGACGAAGTCGGATGGGCGGTCTTACCCCTCAACTCCCCAGCCCAGGATGTCCTCAGCTGGGTCCCCGGAGCCCTGTCGCAGAGGCGAAGGGTGGACACCTGGAAGAATTTGCCCTTCCACCCTTTATTATTGCTGGGGCAATTGTCAATAATTTTCCTACCCGGACGGGCAGCAAACGAGAAAAACCCCACTTCCCGGTGCACAGAGAATGGTCGGTGGGCCCAAAGAAACTCCTAGAGGGTAAGCTCATACCCAAACACCTGAGGCCACAATGATATACACCCCATCAGGAATCTCCACCCGTTGGGGGCCAATTGCCCGGGAGTGATATCGAGATAGATCAGGATATCCCGGGCAACAGGATGAAGGGGCAGTCGGAGTCCCGTCATCATAGCATCCTCGAACAGGGTGACGAACCCCGACTGATAGAGGTGCGCATCACCGAGGTTCACGGCTAGGGCGCAACCATCAGGAAGAGAATATCTCTCCCTGATCCGGAGAAGGTCTTGGGAACGCAATACAGAGGAAGTGGACTCACAAGCGAACACTACACGATCAGTCTCCCTGGGCAACTCGTCGCCCGAACCCTCGAGACGGAGGCAACAGGGGCCTCCTGGGTAGGCTCGCTGTCGGACAGACGAACGGGAATCCTGGCCCCGCTCTGATGATCGGTCATGGACGCAGGAAGCCGGTCCAGACTGGCCACGGGGGATCATGACCGATACCGTTCACTCTCCGATCTTGACGCAGAATTGAAGCCGGAGTATTCCATCTCTGGTACTCCAATAGCAAGGAACGGACACAAACTGCGACCTACGTATGGGTCGGAAATCCCAAGCCTGGTATACAGGGGGGCAGAGTCACTGACCTGAATGGCAACGAATAGACACTCCTCAGCACCAGGTAATACTCTCCCAAAATAGCGCAAGGAATGCCCGATCGGTTCAGTTGAATTAAAGTTCCACCCGACTTAAAAAACGCACAGAACCTGAGGAGGAAGAAATCCCACTCCCGCTCAAACCGCACAAGATTCGCTCTCTCCAGCCTCACTCCGAAATGAAAAAGGACGGGGAGAAGAGGGAAGAAAGCAGCAGATGGAAGATCAGGAAGGGATGCAAGAGATGGGGCAAGTACTCCTTATATAAAGGCTGTGAACGGCCGAGATCGGGACAGATCCAGCGGTCCAGGAGATTTCCCGCCTAAACTGTTGCTTCGGTCACGTGAAGAGTCGCCTCAAAAGGCGCGCGCATTAAATGCGTGACAAGACGGTTCAGTTAGCCTGCAAACGGTTCGGTTACGACCACACCGCCATTGTTAGATTCTGACCTGACTAACGATTGGTTGGTACAAAGCAGCGGTGGTCCGGGCCCAAGTTGCCGCAACCCGGACGATTCATACACCGGTCGAGTATTAGTTTCCCCCAGCCGGTTACTTTGCCCGGCGTAGCACAGAATTAATAAGTAGTTAGAAGAGCATAATAAAAGAAAGAGTTGGCCTCGAGGACCTTTTTATTGCTATGGAAAGTGTACTATACAGAGGTCGGGGGCAGTTATAATAGCCTTCCCGGTAAAAAAAAATAAAAAAAAATTAAAAAAAAAAAAGAAGAGAGAAAATAGCCTTCAAGTTCCTTTGCCCTTCAGAGCCTTGACCTCCTTTTCCAGGGCCGTCACCCTCGCCACCAGCTCCTGTACAATGAGCTCAAGGGCGTGAATATCCACCTCCTGCAAAGCAGAGCCCGTTTGCAGGCGGTCGATCTGTTTTTCCACCTCCTGAAGACGACCCTTCAGGTTACCCAAGGAGAGGTCAGTCCAAGAGCTAGGCACGTGAAGGCCGACCGGGTGCTCCATCCGACTTTTCTTTTGTGGAGGTGGAGACCCCTCCCCGGCTTCCTTCTCTTTTCCCTTCTTGGACGGGCCTGGTGGCGAGCTTGCCCCCCCGGACGAGGTAGAATCACTGCTGGTGGACAGAGTAACCGGCCCCTCGGGTAGGCCGGCCCTGCCTTCGGCACGCGGGCCGGTAGCCATGGATCGAGTATAGCGGCGCGACCCAGAGGCCGCAGCGGCAGGAGCCGCGGAGGAAGGTCCGGCGCCTACATCATCCGCAGGCCCCCCGGCCAAATCAGAGAACGACAGGTCGGCCTCGATCGCTCGGTCAATCGAATCTGTGTCAGCAGCAGTGGGGGCGATGCCGCGGAAGGCGGCGAAGGATGTCTTGCAGAGATGGGCATCAAAAGCCGCAGGAGGATGGAGTTCAGGATCCACCACCAGCCAATTGCCGGAAATGACGACCTGAGGATATTGCCGCCATCTCTTGTTCTAGAAGTCCAGACCCCGGACAAGGTTTTTTCCCTCGGCCCTGGGGCGCAGGTAAGGACCCCCGTTGTCGATGCCCAGGATATAACATCTGGTGACATCCACTGTGCTGAGGAGCGTCCCAAGCCGCTGGTTCAGCATTGAGATGCACCAGAGGAGGCGGGCAACGTTCGGACGACAGGCGGATAGCGAAAAATGCAACCCCTGAAGCAGGTCACAGAAGGAGGCGGGAAGAGGAAAGTGTAGCCCCACAACTAGCAGCAGATAGCTGCTAATGCGGACAAAAGGGAAGGCTACCTCCTCTCCTTCGATGTAAGGACGAACCCCAACGTCATCAGGGATTTCGCAGTCTCTTCGAAAAGTACTAAGTCCTTCGTCAGAAGTCAGATCAATGTGAGAGGCCATTTAAGGAAAACTTGAAAAATGAAGGCAACGGAGAAGAGAAGCTCGGGAATGCTTTGCTTTAAAGAGCCGCTCGGTCGATTCAGTTGTTAAATTGCAGTAAAACACAGATTGAACAGGTGCTCTTTATATAGGCATCGCGAACGGTTGAGATCAGATTCGATCGAACGGCTCACATACTCTCCCGCCAAAACCGTCACTTCGAGCAAATGGGGCGTCGCCTCAAAAGGTGTGAGCATTTAATGCTCGACGTGATGGTTCGGTTGTTACACGAACGATTCGGTTACTTCCAAGCTGGCACCGTTGGATCCAAACCAGGCCAGTGACCAATGGACACGTGGTGTCAGGAAGCCCGGTCCTGCAGGGTCCCTGCGCAGTCGATATCCTGACGAATCACTCCCAGTCGGCCCTGTCCCGGGGATAGCCCCGGTATTTTCCGAGCGGTATCTTGGAAGACATGCATAATTTTCAAACCTCATCCGACGCAGCGTCGCATCAACTTTGAAAATGGGGGGCAGCTGATACGTCCAGAAATATCCTGCTTAAGTCCAATTGCCATGTCAGCAGAAAGGCCTAGACAAGTCAGAATGGGAGCGTGGGGGGCCCGCGCCCTAAGAATCACTGGGTATTACCGCTCGGGATGCTCGAGTAGTCCGGGCGCGGAGTGCGGCGGTTCTCCAGGAGATGCAACTCCAGTGGAACTCTATAGGCGGTTTCCTCGTGTAGCCGGGACTCAATCAGGAAAGAATCAACAATTTCCTAAACCATTTAGGGAACTCTCCTAATATTGTACAAATCTATTGTAATTAGATTAGGCTTCCTAACCTAATTAACTTACCATGTAATGGTGGACTCTTGCATCTATAAAAGAGCCCACCTACCCTCTCTATGAGGAAGGGAAAAAAATCAATTCTCTAAGCATACAAGCACTTACTAGAGAACTCACCACCTACACGCATACACCCGGCCGATATTTCTGGTAGTGCCGCCCAGCATTGTTGGCTCACCAGGCCCGCCGGTGATCTGCTAGTGATGGCGCATAGACGCAACTGTGGACGTAGGTCACCTTGTTAACGAGGCCGAACCACCTATAAATCCTTTTCTTACCTTGTTTTCTTTGACATTCCTTCATACCAATTTTCGGCATCATCAGACTATATTCTTGGTCATGTACCACCTAACAAAATAAAGAATACATTCTTATTATAAACTTATTGCATTTTGTTGTGCTTTATACTTATATCGTCATCAACCGCTGTTAGCATTGAAACAATAACAAGTAAACCTTTTTTTCTCTCTCTCTCTTTCTTTTTTCCTTTTGACTCAGTCAGACTGACTCATCGTTAATTTATTGCAATATGGTCAGCATATGTATATTATGATAATTATTAATTGAGTTAAAATTCAAGACGGATCATCCGTATATGTGGGTTTTTACGGAAGCCAATCACCAATTGCCACATCACTAGATTTTACGAATAAGAAAATAGGAAAAAAAAATTTTAGGTGACAGCACTAGATTAGGTCCCAAAAAGGCGAAAAGAATCATAAGATTTGGGTGTGGGTCTAGCATTGCCAATGGAAAAAGTCCCACTTGGAATGGAGGAGCTTTTACCACTTAGCTTTACTGGGATTTCTTCAATCATTCTCTTCTCCTCTCTCTCTCTCTCTCTCTCTCTCTCTCTCTCTCTCTCTCTCTCTCTCTCTCTCTCTCTCTCTCTCTCTCTACGCTAATCTTTAGATCAGTATCAGATACAGAAGCATTTTGACATATATCCTATTGAGGGGAAAGTGTAATTAACAAGATGATGAAGTTTTTAAAATTCATGAGTAAATCCAATAAACTTTATAAAATTGAAAGGCCACCACTACATGCTATAGCATGCGGCACAACCGCACCACAAACATGCACAGTCAAATTTTTGATCAACCCAACGACACACCACCAAAGTCTAGGGTTTTTATAGCCCAAAATACCCTATAATGTAGAAATGACAAAGCAAATTTATCAGTGATTGGAAATTCTAATGGTTTTTCAGTACTGGTCAGTGCCCAGTGTGGATTTGGTTTTGAAGAGGATGGAGAAGAACCAACCGCCCATCAATTTCCATTTCTCCTTGGTTGTGAAAAATTGTAGAGCGAGAAAATGAGTATTCATGGAAAATCTCTAGATTCTACCTTTCTTCTTACCTTAATTTAGTATTCTGTGTGTATTTCTAGAGAGATTGTAAAAGGGAGCTTTAATGGATTGTTGCAGAGAGGTCACCTCTCTCTATCTCTTTAGTCGGGAAGGAAGAGAGGAGAAAAGATCTGATGTTGCTAAGTTGTACAGATATTACACTGCAAAGATGACATGGCACAAAATGGTTGGATGCCATAAACATATGAGTTTACGGTGCGTCTGTCACGCCCCGAAGCTGCAAAAATAGAGAAGAATAAATTTCCTTTTTGGGTTCATAGGGAATAACGGGTGAATGTCACTAATTGTCCACACCACACAGTACTAGTCAACTAGAAGCAACAAGAACAGTAATAATATCAAATTGAATATATTATAAAAGTCCTAACCATTACAATAACATCAAAGTCGTCCACAGAAACATAACAGGTCTGAAAGCAACATATACCCAAGTAACCATTAAACTAATAAAGTTCAATAGTGTGTATGTATATATGGAGGTGTACGTGTGTATATATATATATATATGAAATCTCTCCCTCTCTCAATCTCAACTAATCAAAACAAACCCCAAGGCACAAACTGAACTCGTATATTTAGAAAATGAGAGTGCCATGTGTCAATCCACAAATCAAAGTTAAAAACTTATCTTTGCAGATGGCAATCGATTGGTACTGATGGCAATCGATTGGCATCAGATATTTTAAAGCAATCGATTGGGTTATTGCCACGTAATGAATTCAGATTGACAGCATGTCAATCGATTGGGAAAGATAGCAATCGATTGGTATGCAAAAAGTGGCAATCGATTGGGACACAAGGGCAATCAATTGGTATCTAAAGTTGACCAAATGAAGGATAAGGTTTATACAAGTATACAGGAATCAGTATGACGTCTTATTTATTAATATACACTCCAAAATACAGGGTATTACATCCGTCTCAAATTTACTCTCTTTTTAATTAGGGTAACTTTTGGTTTTTAGGAAAAATTTAGGAATCATATTAAAAATAAATAAGGATAAATTGCACTTTTCACAACTAAAGTTTGGATGGTTAGAAACTTTAGATCCTTAAGTTCCAAATGTAGCATTTTGGTCCCTACAGTTTCACAACTGTGATAAATAAGTACAATTTATCCTTTAATGACTAATAATTTCGCCACTAAAAGTTAAAATCTCATCCCAAAAGGTCTCGAGAGACTTAATTGCAACTCATACCAAACTTTAAGGACCAAAATACCACATTTGAAACTCTAGGACCTAAAATACCAAACGAACCCAACTTTAGGGGTTCAGGGTGCAAATTGACCCAAAAAATGAGTAATACAAACTTCATAGTAATAATGTAATACAAAAACCAATAAATGCGAAGGGGGAAATATAAAAATAACAAGTACTGTAAAAAAAAAAGAGTATGATATGAGAGCCAAATTTAGTATATCGAACATAAAAGAAAAGTACTTTATACTATACCATGACATGAGTGTATTTTTGTGCACCCATTTTTTGCTTATCCATCATCACATGTTCCCTATTTTTTTGCTATTCAGTAATTATGCTAATAGAGTGGAGGCAAAATGGGGATAAAATGGAACATTTGTCAGAAAACTAGTGATGAGTGAGCAATGGATGAACAAAAAAAAAATGCACTCATGTAACACTTTGAACTTTAAAGTCAGACTACACAGCGCCAGTGTTTGGATGTAAGTGGTGCTCTATTGCTCTCATTGGTTTCAAAGATGCTTATAACAATTGTTCCAAATATTACTTTTCTTTTTTTCTTTTTTTCTGAGATGAGGGCAAATCCCTTCACCCGCCGTCCAAATTTTATTGTTGTTTTGTTCCAAATATTTCATGGAGAGATTTTTCATAAACTTGAATTTTGTTTTTCAATTTATGGAATGTGGGAATTCAATCCAAGGATATCCATCTATGAGAGTGTTTGGCAGGAACTTTTGGATTTTATAATAAATTGCAGAATTCTAAAAATTAAAATGAACCGATAATCAAATTTACGACTCAATTGAAAAAACAAAAAAAGTGAGGCAATCGTAGATATTTACTGTTGACCAGAAGCCTTTTTACAATTGAATAGCAAAAATAAGATGTACCAAACACCTTTTACATAATTGCACCCCGAACACACTAATTTGAAGAGATCGTAGCATATATTTTTGGACTAAAGCATGATCAATATTCAACTATCTAACATGCGTCCTACTTAGTAAGTCTCCTCCAACAGTCAGGCTTCACTTAAGTCAAACAGTTATAGATTGATTTGAATCTCTATATAATTATTTGGCTTGGGCCTGTTTGAAATGCGTAAAATAATATGGGTATAGTTTCATACCTATTTTTTTATATAAATTTTGTGAAGACCAATATTATGCTTGGTTGATAAAGAATCCTTTAAGATCGTGCTTTATTCATCGAGTTCTATGTAATAAATATGCATTTTTTTAATACTAAACATGTAAAATAATTCACTTATCAACAATAGAACCAATCTTACACTTTTAACAGCCATTCAACCTAAATCCGTGTAGTATAAAATAGGAGAGCTCCTAAATAAACTATCTTAATTTCTCTCTGAACATCCGCTGACGGAACTGTAACTACTGGTAAAGCAGTTGATTCTGACTTTGCTCTTGTGACATGCTACGTTTCCCCTCTCCATTCCCAAGTAAAGGGTGAGTCCCATGCGTCAGTTTGTGGATCGCGGTCTCACGCACTAATCCTCAATGGAGACATGTGCGAGTAGAGAGAAATGAAATGGGTGTATTTAGTAGCTCTTATGAAGTAGGCTAAGGTCCCATTTAATAAGACTAAAAATTAAATACTGGATTTTAGTGCTGAAAATTTCAAGGTACTGAAGTCAATAGGGAAATAATGTTTTACTTCAATTTTTTAATAGAATTTTTTTGCTTAAAAGTTTTCAGTAGTTTTTCAGCTACTTTTTAAGTTAAGTGGTGAGTCTTTTCATATTATCAAACACAATGGAGAAAAAATATGTGCTGAAATTTTTTTGTTTTCAACACTTAATTGGATTATCATACACGCCGTTGGTGTCTACAATTGGTGACTCAACAGGCTTGTTTGGTCTACAAATTTCAAGAAGAAAAAAAAAGAAAGAAAAAGAAAAGAAAAGAAAAGAACATGTTTCCTTTCAATTTGCAATTGTTAAGAAAAATTACATTTCAAATAAAATAAAAATTCATTGTATTCAACCATTTTTTTTCTCTTCATATTTTTTAGTGATTAATCAAATAAAAAGTTATTTCTGAATATTTTCTTTTCATTTCATTTGTCCAATCCATGAACCAAAAGTAAACTAAAAATCTTTACATCGAAGTGAGCTCTCAAGGAAGAAAAGTGTGGCTGGGATGAGCTGACACATTACTTGATCTCCTTAAAGTTGAGGGTACAATCAGTAATGTGAACATGATAGCTCCAACAACCAGATGCCACTGAAATGAGAAATCTGTAGTTTGAATTGTTCTATTTTGTCCTGTGAATGGTTCAAAATTACTAATACTAAAACTGGAGGTCAATTTTTTTCTTTTTTTTTAATAACTAAAATTGTTCAATCACGTTGAACCTCTTTAAAACCAGCAAAATGATTCCATCAAGGACGTAAAGATACTTCTGAAAGGCTGAAGAATCGGCATTGGATACGCACCCCGGGTGCGGTGACGTTCGCACTGAATTCGCCAGCACAACACTCGACTGCTTTTTTGAAGACGGGATTCTTCTAGATTCATTTAGGGTGCTTCTCGGGTGCAGTCTGGATTTTTCTTGGGTGCGGCACAAAACTTTTATTAACTTTTTATTTAAAGAAAATGGGGGTCTCCCTTATCACACAAAAGGGGAGGTCTCTAACGTCAATGTTTAAAAAATTTTGGAGTCAATTATGAAATGTTGGGAATTGGATTATTTGTCAAAAGGCAAGTGTTACTTAAATAGCCTTTAATGATTGTTATTCATGAGTTACTTGCATGTGAAAAAAAAAAAATCAAGTTTAGAATATTCATATAAATATATTATAGAGTACACTATTTCACACAAGTACCCCCGCATCGCGTCTGAGATTTTTGAAACAATTGGCGAATTGCGAAAACCATTTGTATCCATAAAGGCCAATATGAGATCCTAACAACGTGGGGCACATGAATAGAATTCAACTCAGAAAGACTGAGTTTACACTTCATCCCAAAGCAAGCCTACTTAGAATTAAACTGCTCTACGGAATTTGGAGGTCAACTTTTGATATCTTATGGTTAGGAGAGAAATGCTTGAAAGCTTAAATCGGAATTGCTGATTTTTTGGTCCACCTTGAGAAGTCCATTTTGATGTGCAACGTAGTTAGCTTAAGCACCTCATCCACACACTTATATAATCATAAACACACTCATATTAGTTATATAATAATAAAATAAAAAAATAAAAAATAAAATAAAATAAAACAAAATAAAATAAAAGTGTGTTTGTTGTGTTTTGGATTCTGAGAAAAAAGTCAACCTTAAGCATCATTGTACTGTTCTAAGAGTCCGTTTGGCTCCGCTTCCCGACGTTTTAAATGCGGTTTCAAATCGTAATTGAGTATTTGACAAAACCAGTATTGTAGAAAATTTGCTATTGACAAGAATCAGCCTAGGGCTGCTTTAGGACAATTCCAATGTTTTGCCAATCGCAATCACAAATGCAAACGCAAACGGAAATGCAATCGCAATCACAATCACAATTACAATCACAATCACTATGGTAGTTGTTCTAAATGTGGTTTTAGATCGGAATTGGCCTTTTGACAGACTGCCGATTGCAAAAAAAAAGAATCTATAATATACATATATATATTTTTTTTGTTTTGTTTTTGGCAAGAAGCAGCCCATGCCTGCTTTAGGACAAGTGATTTTCTTCCGATTATAATCGCAATCACAATCGCTATGGTAGTTTTTCCCAAACAACTCCTACGCTTGAACCTCAAACAAATAACGTTTGCCAAAGGAATATTCTGCACTCCAATTCTTTAGAGATTCTAACCGAGTCTTACTAGTAAACTACATAAAACATTGACAAAAACACACAGCAAAATCCGTTATGTAACGTTTGATCACACTGGTAAATTACACACTGCTGCCCTTTTTTTTTTTTTTTTTTTGGGTGTGTCAGTCAACAAGTGAGCTTCAAGGAATCTAAATAATGTTGATCGCACTTATAATATAAGAAATATATTAAGACTTTATTTGGTGCATACTTTAGTGAGCGAAGAGCGACGGAAAATAAGTTTCCTAAATAATGGAAAACCAGGTAAGAGTAAAAGAACAAGGAAATGACATTTCCTAGACATCTTTAGCAATTTTCCCTCCTTCCATTTTGCTCATGGAACGCAAACTATTTGAATAAATAATTAAATTACACCCTCTCTAATACCTTAAGCTTTTGGAGGAGATGGTTGTTAATATTGTATCAGATCTAAAGGTCCCGTGTTTGAATCACAACGCCTCCCCATTTATAAAATACAACAGATTTACGTGGACGGACCACCCATGAGAAGCCACACGTTAGGTGAGCTTCACATGGACTAGCTCACTGACAAAGGGTTCACACGTGAGGGGGACTATTTATTAAATAATTAAATTACATTTCTCTCTATAGCTTAAGCTTTTGGAGTAGAACACAAACAAATAGAATTAATTACCTGTGCTTGATCAAAATATCGACAATAAACATAAAGAGATTTGTGTGTGACAAAATCTTCTGTGTATATATACTTTTAAAAAAAAAAACTGGTCTTCAAATTGAATTTAGTTGAAAGATTGCAGTGTTCCATAATTCTCCACTCATTTGTCTGAGAAACATCGCTGAGATCTCCGAAAAATTGATGCATCTAACAATGATGAAGGCAAAATTTTGCCACCCTTCCAAGAGGTATGGCTGTTATAAGAAAATGAGCAACAAAACTACGTTCTAATCAGAATCAGAATCTGAATCGACTCATAATACACGCCAAAATTTCCACGTAGTTCTAATCAGAATCAGAATCTGAATCGACTATATCAGGAAACGAGTTTGTAGATGAATCATTATCTGACTCATGGAGAAATTCCTTACCTCTTCCGGAGTTCGATATGGTAGCAGAAGTTTCTTCACCTGCTTTATTGAACTCATCACCCTCAGCTTCTGCCAAGACATCTTTCCCCAGTGCCGTCTCAGTATCCATGGGTTCTAATAATTCACTCTTACCAAACTTATCACCTTCAAAACCACCATGCGAATTGGGTTCATGAATTTTATCCAAGTCCATTCTTTCATCTCTATTTTCTCTGTTCTTTTCACTTTTTTCTGGAATTTTTGTATCAGAAAAAACACCCGTAGATATAAGCCTTTTTTCCAAAGAAACACAATCTGTTTCCGAATGTTCCTCAGTGCTATTCATGTTCTTTACCCGCTCTGTGACTTGGAATCTGATTTCCTCACCAGTTTCAAGCCACTCTTTGTACAAATCGTCGTCTGAATCTGCATCATAAGGTCGCTTTCCCAGAGTGCCACTTGAAAATGGGGTATTTTGTTTCTGACCAGTGGAGTATATAACCTCTGGGAATCTGCTGTTAACTTTATCAAAGATGTTAGTACCGACAGATTCGAAATCCGTCATTGGAAGGGCCCTGGGGTGTATGAGCACTTCCAATGCCAAAAGAGCATGCATACAAAATTCAGCAACCTTTGTTCCAGTTTCCTGCACGCATGCCTGCAAGCACCATTGTCATGAGATATATGTATGCATATATACATATGTATAAGAATTTAAAGGTCCACCACATAAGCCCGCTGTTTACTCAGGCACACCATAGTGACTTCTGGAATTCTCCAAAGCCAGTGAGGCCATGTTTAGATGGCCAGAATGAAGGGCAGGCGATTTCCTTGTTTGGAGTGTGTCATAGACTCATAATCTTACTCCGTCATCCCGTTTCTGGCTAAACCAATTTCATACTCAATTTCAGATAATTTACTCTCGGGACACCCCATATATCTAGTTTAATTGGGGAATTTCGATGTTGAAAGCACCCCTGTTTTCCTCTATTTTAACCTCATCTTCTCGACGTCGCCCTCTCTCTCTCTCTCTCTCTCTCTCTCTCTCTCTCTCTCTCTCTCTCTCTCTCTCTCTCTCTCTCTCTCTCACACACACACACACACACACACACACAGCAGATTCAGAAATATTTTGCATGAATTTGAGGATATGTGTCTAGGCGTTGGACCTCTCTAAACTCCAAATCTTAGGATTGCTTTGAATTGTTTTCAGACCTTAGATCATGGTTCAAAGTCGCGGTATCGGTCGCGGTATCGGAGACCGTTGTGACGACTCGGTGTAGCGGCGATGCGGCCTGGTATCGGGCGATACGCTCCGATACGCTAGATTTAAGGTTCAAAAAAATATGAAAAAATTATGAAAATTCTAAAATAATAAGAATAGCAAAATTTGCTTAATAGATTTCCAGAATACACAATGTACCAATTATAGAAGCACATCTTATTCAATTCAGACGCTGCCGATCTAATGTCTAATAATTGTACACATGGAACATCAGTGCCACATGGAGTATAGTTATTCTACAGTAAATAACTCTCATATTTTAGAGCAAAAATAAAAAATAAAACAAACACACACACTAGGAAAAAAAATACAGTTATTCTACACTCTCGTATTTTATGTTGTCCAATCTTATTTTTTTAAGATAATATATACACTCAAAAAATGCATTTATTCTACACTAAATAACTTTCCTTTTTTAGAGCAAAAAAATAAAAATAAAACAAACACACAAACTAGAAAAGAGAAAAAAAAAAAAGAAAAAAAAGAAAAAGAAAAATTACTAGAAATTAATAACCTAATATTGGGTTATTCAGCCAAAAAAAAAAAAAAAAAAAGTTACTAGATATTACTCCTACTATATATATATCTACTATGGTCTATGGATGTGTTAAGCCAACACACCACCGACACACACAATCACACACGCACAAACACTCTACACACACAATCAGACACACACACACACAGAGAGATCGCACAAACAGATCCACACACACTCAATCACACACACACAGATCGCACAAACAATCAGACACACACACACACAGATCGCACAAACAGATCCACACACACTCAATCACACACACACGATACAGATCGCAACACACACACACACACGCACACTCGACACACACACAGCTCGCGACACACACACGCACACGCACACGCACACACACACATATCGATGACATACCTTCGGGAAGAAGATGAAGATGAAGATCTGAAGAAGAAGATTAAGATCCGAACTCCGAAGATCAGATCTGAGATGAAGATGATGATCTGAAGAGAGAGATGTGAAGATCAAGAAACCCTTGGGAGTTTTGGGGAGTTTCAGACAGCAAAAGGTATGTGCTTCTAACATTTTTTTTGCTTTCTATCACCTCAAAACCCACGTTTCGGACGATTCGTACCGATTTTTCCTTATCTCGTCCGTATCGGCCGAGATAACTCGCGATACATAATTTTTTTGACTCGACTGTAACTCGCCGAGTTGACTAGTATCGGCACTCACCAAAACCGAGTTAACTCGGCCGATACGACTCGGTATCGACCGAGTTTTCGAACCATGCCTTAGATACAAAGGGATTCTACATATTTCTTAATGTGAGAAGCAAGAAATCCTTCTTTGGTATCAAATTTAAGGTTCATCTTGTCCTCCTAATATCAAATGAGAAGCATCTGTGTGCACGATTTGGCCAAGTGTCGAACACATTCCCTATCCATACCCATGGTGTGTCATATTCACATAGATATCATATGGGAAATACAAGATATTATGAAACATTAGTCAAATCTGGCCATTTTTTCATGACATGACAACACTATCCAACAAAAACATGTGTGCATCTGTACTAATCTAGTTATCTCCATTGTCAGAATTTTTTCACACCATTTTCTATAAATTGAATGTTCTTAATTCTTGGGTGCTCCACTCTTCTCTAATATTGCTAATTGTTTTGGGCAAAAACTGGTAGATTAGATCCAAGCTTGGTTTAAGCGGCAATCAAACCCAATTTGAACAGGGAACTATCACTCTCACTCATGTCTCATGGGTTTTGAGTTGCTGTAAGCAACCGTTAGACCAAAGTAGGGAAAGGTTTCAACTTTATGTGGGTCATCGTTCATTGTATTAGCATATTTTGTTCAAAAAGAAGATGTATCCAAACTGAATTGCTAGTGCTACGCACGAAAAAAAATCATCTAACAAATTCTAAAAAAATCATCTACCAAAACGTGTTTACTATTCTTTAAATCATGGGCGATCACATAACCGCTTAAATACTAAAATATTCAAATATTTGTGAAGACGGTGTTGCGGTGATAATGTACACTTAAGAGTGATGAGCTAAAAGAAAGGACCAATTAAGAATTTAATACCAAGGATTACCTCTACGAAAAAGCTCCAGACCTTGCGCTAGATATGGGGGTCGAATACGAGCTGGTGATACAAGAGATGCCAAGAGTGCACGTAAGGCTGCAAGCTGGAAATCTGCCCAAGTTGGGGAGCATTCCTCCAAGGCCCATCCCCCCTTACATGCATTTGAAGCTACAATTATAAGAAGACGATCAACGTTTGACCGCCAACTCTCAGATCTCAAAGCACCACCCTGTCAAAATTCATCATTTTAGAGAGAGAGAGAGAGAGAGAGAGAGAGAGAGAGAGGACGAAGGAGCTGCACAAAGAAGTTACAAGTTATTTCCATATCTAGACCAAGGAAAAAATTACTGATTCAAAAGTGTACACCAGCATTTATTTGGATGTGCAGAGTATTGTCAAGTGAAACAGTTGTTCAGCTACTGAAACAAGAAGATGATCCAATCAATGACAATATGAAATACCAAATATTTACTGTTGATGCGAAAATAATACTAAAACTTCAAGAACAATATCGTGATGGAAAAAGAGAAAAAATGTGCTCTGGCCTCCATGTGTTCCAATGGAAAATAGAATCAAGTGGGATATGAATTGCGACATTTCTAGATGAGGCAGTAGAATAACATGATTGCAAACCTGGAATGCTATATAATGGAAGAAATGTCATTATGTGAGAAAAGTAAGGAATGTTTGTCAAGAACATGCTCTGCAAAGTAGCATGTGATTAATATTTATAGACTCCAAACCCATTTCGATTTGGAGTTGCTATATAGAAAATGTGTCTAACTTCTTTACTGGAAAGGCTAACTCGAAGGGTTAAAGACCATACATATTATTGCCCCACTTATGAGGTGGGGGGGTACATAACATAAGAGAAGAATCAATTAACAGCTAAACCAAGAGTTCCATGTAGACAATCATGTGTTCTCTCTAAAAAGTACACTACAGTGTATTGGACATTAAAGGTTCTCTCAGCTTATTAACTATTGTGTTTAGAGATCAGTATCACTTTGGAGATTGTGCATCTTAAAGAAATGCACAAAATCTTATAAGTCATTCCAGATCCTATTTGGTACACACATTCTGTAACTTACTGAGTGGAAAGCATAAGAGGATGCGAAAATTTCAGCAGAAAAAAAGAGAGAGAGAGAGAGATTGCATCTAAACTCGCATCAGATAACATATGGAGCTAACAAAACTATGTGATAATTTTCAATCACATGATCTGCTCCAGTTGGATAATTAAAATTGCCACTTTACCAAACCAAACCATTTCCAAACCAAAAAAAAAAAAAAATCACCCATAAAGGCGAGGGCAAATCATATAATCCACAAGCTTTAAAACGATCCTAACTTTACCATTGAGGTCAACAGAAGGAACCATCAATCCTTGCTTTTAACTCTGATATTAGATAATTCCCTTTCGGTTACACTATGCAATTTTCAACAACGTTTACTAGATTTTTTGTGCTTTCGAAGGATTAAAAAATAGAAAAGGCTCTCTAACACACAAAAAGGAAAACGAGGGGAAAAACATAAAACGAAGACGAAATCCAGTCCTGATTATCTTGTCAGTCATCTATTGCATACAGGTAATGCAGTCATCTATTGCATACATGTGGCATGCTCGAATACAAATCCAGAAGAGGAGAAAGATTTGAATATTATGCGGCAAATAGTATTTCAACAATGCTAGGGGCACTAACAAATCTCACTAACACTCACACCCACACTCTATCTCTCTCTTAGTGGCACTGTGGGGTCCACTGCGTCCCCACAGTGCCACTAGGAGAGAGATAGAGTGTGGGTGTGAGTGTTAGTGAAATTTGTTAGTGCCCCAAATATTACCCATAGCATTTTAGGGATAGGGAGTTTATATTAACCTGCATCGACCTAGCTGTTTATTGGAGTCTTACAGCACATGTGCACAAAATTACTCAAAAGGCATGGGTGAATGGCTCTATCAATTAGTATTCATATAGAGCTTCCAAAAGGATGTAGCAAGTTGTAACTTCAATAAATTTTCACAAATTAATTCCTGATGGAGGCGTTGAAGAGAGTAAGAATACTTTTAAGGGAATTGCAACAAGGTCAACCATTTCGAAATTGGTAACACCTTAAACCAATTCAACCAATCAGAAAATCAAACAAATGCAACTTTATACTTCCTTAGTTGATCAACTTGATCCAAGATGGCATATCCTTGAGAAACAATTTCATTAAAGGCAACTGCTGTTTTAGCCTTCCATTCCATCCAAGTCCAACTAAGAGTTAAAAACATATTTTTTTTTCCTGGATCATGTTCAAAATTCGAATGATTTTAACGAATATCTATTGGGGGTGGTCCTTGGTAAAACCTTTCATGCGAATAGGAAAAAGACACGTAGAAACAATTGGGAGATTGATCACATAGATGGAGTGCCCAAATGTAATGACACAGGGCTTTTCCAAAAAAAAATATATACATGTAATCAAATCTTTATGTTACACTTTTGACTAAAATTCCCTGAAAAAAAATATATAGAAGCATGGTGACCCAATCAGGGGCCGATGTCATAAAACCTTCAATGAAAGGGATAACCGAAAGGCAGAAACAGTAGGAGTTTGATCAAATGGAGGATGCCACAAGGGTAATTACAGAGCCAAATAATCTGCATGGATAATTCATTCTCATCACAAAATCGATGTATGCTTTAACACAGTTTTCCATCGCAGCGCGTAGAAATACATACCACAGTCAGAAGAGCTTCTATTGCCCCTAACGCAGCTATCTTCACGGGCTTTGGAGTTTCGCTTTTGGGTAATTCCAATTCCAAATCAACTCTATCAGTCTGTTCTTCAAGAGAGTTAGTGTTACTCTTATGCTTTCTTTTCTTCTGGCTAGGCTTCATGAATGCCTTGTTAGAGACCTTTGAGTGTCCACTCAAAGATGTGCCACCACTCTCATCCAAATCGATAAATACATTGTTGATTAGATCCTGGGTAAGGAATACAGTTATCCCTGTTCAATATATAAACTTTCTAATTAGTACTACTCTCAAGCCTGATTCATACCAAAAAAAAAAAGTAAAAGTTGTTAAAGACGGAACAAGACGCAAAGTTCTTTGGACAAAGAAAAGCTTTGACCCAATCGACCAACTTTAAAGTGTCGCAATCAATTACAAGACTAATTAATTCAATCCTGTAGATATTTTCAAATATACAGTTAAGACATTGAAGTGTAAACCGAATTTTCTTCTAACATCATAAATTGGCATTTATCTTCAGACAGATCATGAATGTTATTGTGCTTTTTGTGGAGTAGAAGTTGATTGATTTTTATTTTGCTTAGGTATAAAAGAGTTTCAGAAACAACAACTCCATATCAGATTTAGTTGCTCCGTTCGTAGGTTATGGTGGGTTCCATTATTTGGCAAAATTTCACAAAGAGTTTGAAATTGGAGATGGTGGCTGCAGCTGTAGGAGTGAAATAGAGAAGATGGAAGAGAAGAAAAAACGCAGGTTTGTCTGAGGGAGAGTGGCCCGATCCTATGCTAGAGGATTTACCACCGTTTCTCTCTGAACTCTCTTGTATCTCTCTACCTCCCTCACCATTTTCTCTCTCTAAACTCTATTTCTCTATTATTTCAATACCCCTTCTAACTTTCTCACACTCCAAATTATGTCTCTCTCAATGGTTATTTTAAGCTTGTTAGCATATGGCAGGGCAGTTTTGGCATTTTGTGTTGTTATATTCTGACCTCACCATTAATCCGTTAGTTTGATTGACGGACAATTAACAGAAGGAAGAATATGTCCGAGCAATTCAACAAGAAGGGATGTCTGCAAGACTGAAACGTGAGGGGTAGCAAGTTTATTATTCACAACCTCCGAATAGGTAGGTAATATTTACTCCAATGTTTTAGAAGGCGTGCTTTTTTGCTCCTTGAGGCTCGCCTCGTGTCAACGTGAGGGGTAGCAAGTTTATTATTCACAACCTCCGAATAGGTAAGTAATATTTACTCCAATGTTTTAGAAGGCGTGCCTTTTTGCGCCTTGAGGCTCGCCTCGTGTCAAAAGAGGCAAAAACATCTCAAGGCTCTAAAATTTTAGCGTCAGTCCTACAAGGCTGTCGCCTTTTCCCTGAGGCTTAGATTATAGCGTAAAAGCATTTACGCCTTTTCACCAGAGGCAGTCGCTTTTTGTCACTGCCAAGAAAGTACAAACTGTCATTTCTTTTAAAGGCATCATCCAACATAATTGATACATTGGACGACGATGATGATTTGAATGAGGAAGACCTAAGGTGATATGCTTGAATTGTTCCTTTCTTATTTGATATTTTAACTTACCTTGGAAATGGCTTGCAAGAATTTTACAATCTTGGTTGGTTAATTTGGGACATTATTCTTATTTATGGTGTTAAATATTTTCTCTTTGTTATTTAAGTTGTTAATTCAATTTTTCCCTATTTTATATAATTTATTTTGACTTTTTTAATCATAAAATAAAAAAATCGAAAAGCTTACACATCATGCCTCAAGGCACGCCTAGCCTCAAGGGTGGTGAAACGCCTCGCCTAGCGCTTTCGCCTTTTAAAACGTAGATTTACTCATAAAAATGTATTTGGCCATTGTTTCGAGACCTCAAATTTTTTCTTTTTTTCTCGCCAATAGCAGCAGTTTATCATGTATCTCTTTGCTATGGATCAACAAACACAATGACATGTATGCACAATAGGCATGCTCATAAATGTCGCGTAAAGAAGAGATTGAGAGATACCAGTGATGATCCGTAGTCAAATGTTTGTACTTATAACCAGGAAGTTATGCAGTAACATATATGAAGCACAGACACAGACACGCCAACAAGGACACGACAAGAGACGGCGACACGAAAAATCCTGCAAGAAATGTACATGACACAGCAGGAATAGTGTCCACGAAGGGTCGTGTGATCGTGTCCATGTGTCGGACACAACACGTCAACACGTTACCTTCTTAGAAGTGTCCATACTTCCTACATGTAACATCGGAAAAATATAGATGTTCAACAAATTAAACGCATACCAACCCCCTTGGACATCAGCAGTATTCCTATGTTACATGGACTCTTCTAAATAAGCGAAATACCCATGTCGACATGACTCTTTGCGGACATTGGTATGACACTTGGGTAGGATCCTTCTAGTGTAGTGTAGTGTAATTTTCAGCCAAGAAAGGCAAAGTACCCGTATCGGATATGGCAATCATACGCGTGTCCTTCGGACACTTTGAAGAGTCCATGTAACATAGCAGTATTCTAATGATTGAGTAGATCTTTATCCTTAGCTCTGGCGATGCACATCTCTTAAAATACTCTGTTAGAAGTCTAACAATATCTGCAGCATGTGGTAGTAGTTGACTGCAAAAGGAAACACAACATAATCAAAACACGAACAAGAAGTCCCTTTAAAGAGAGATGGACGAAGACAAACGAGAAAGAAAAGGTTCAAGTCAATACAGATATACATAGTGACAACCTTATAAACGAAAGACCACCTTCACAGTCAAGGGTTTAAAAAGTTGGAAACAAATTTGTGACCCTTAAATGTGCTAGTAGGAAATGCAGGCAAAAAAGTAAATAAAACAAGTTGGAGTTTCAGAACCAGGTTCAATGTAGAAACATAGTGACAACTTCTAAACACCTTCACAGTCCAGGGTTTAAAAAGTTGAAACAAATTTGTGACCCTTAATGTGCTAGTAGGAAATGAAGGCACAAAAGTAAATAAAACAAGTTGAAGTTTCAGAACCAGGTTCAATGTAGAAACATTTTATTTTAGACTGCAAGCAATGCGTTAAAGAAAGTTTTAAAGGATTAAAATCCAAAACATATGTAGAATCTTCAGTCATGAAAGACGTGAATAATACGTGATGCATCAGTAATTTGCTGCCTTGGAATTTATATGAAAGAGACACCTGACGTACTCAAATCCAAACATTCATGGCATTTCAAGTGTTCATCAAAATGTTAAAAAAGGCCCCCTCTCAACTGTATGTAGGATCATCTACATAAAAAATAATTTCACCCCAATTATATTCACTCAGTCCTCACTCCTCACGAGAGGTTTTGAGGGAAAAGTTCTCGAACAAGTCATTAAGGACGTTTCAATAGGTAATACAGAAGCCCTGAAGCAGAGGAATTTTCTTAACAGGCAAACACATGGGAAAAGCATCTTATGCTCTTATATAAAAACTAACACGAAAGAAAATGCAAGTATTTTTGTTGAACAACCCAATATCTTCGTAAAAAACCTATGTCGTTCACCAAATGTTTGTTAAGAAAATGCGAAGGTTTGTATGTTCATTCCTTCTCAGGTACCCTGTCTAGGACTGACGGGATGGACTTTCCCTCAACGACTATCTGACCTGCTAAGGCCAGTGAAGGTAGCTTTATTGCATGGATTGCTGCTTGGAATATTATCCCGAGGGGATAATTTGACGAAAATAGGGCATATGATGGAAAATAGGTGGTTTATGTGTGAAAAGGAGTTAGAGACAGCGACATCTTTAGTTTTTTGTTTGGTTGCAAAGGATCTACGGTTTCTTTTGGTATCACTTGTTGCCATGTTGGTGTCCCATGGGTAATGCTAAGGTTGTTCCTTCATTGCTTAGGTGTTGGAAAGCTGCGGTGCACATGGAGAGAACGTAATAGGAGTGTTAAGGACATAAAACTTGAACTGCTTAGAATTGTTTCAGATTCTAAGGATTTCATTACAGATACAGATTGCTTTTTCTAATTTTATGGAGGGATTTATCTTAGTTGCCTAGAAGTGAAGTTGAATACTCCCTCCCCGTCCCTAAAAGGCGTCCACCTTTCCTTTTTTGGATGTCCCAAAATAACTGCCCACTTTTGAAAGCCAACTACAAATTTTACATAAATTTCCTATAATACCCTTACAATAAAGACAAATAACATTTGTGCAAGGTCCAGAATAAAACAAGGAATGAGTAGGAAAGTCAAAAATCCATCACATCCAAGGGTAAAAATAGGAAAGTAGTTATGTAATTGACCAAAAAAATGAATATTATATATCTTTCTTAAACAATGTGCAAACTTGTAGTGGACACTTATTTAGGTACAGAGGGAGTACTTCATATGGGTGTGTGTTACATCACCTTTGCACCTTTAAATAAACTCAACTCATCGGGAAAAAAAAAAAGAAGAAGAAAAAAAAAACTTGATATCAGCCATGCCACAGCGAAACAAACTGAACAGGAGAATATAGGCGATTACTAAGGTTCACCTGCGAACACCCTTTAAAATTGCGACAAGGAGCTCCAAACTGCATAAGTGTAAAACCGGGAGTTCTGAACAGATGAATTCTTGTTGCATGGCAGTCATAAATGGAAATAAGGCTTGTGATAAAGAGCCATCCACCATCAGCACTCTTCCAGCAAGGACCAACAATGAGCGAATAGGAACAGTTACTTATTAGTCGGGACATACATATTTCTGAGACTACTTTTGTAACATCTCCAGATTGTCAAGAAAAACATAATAGAAAACCAGCAGAGATTTTCAGAAGTATATTAAAGGGTCAAATATACTTTGGTACCCTGTATTTTTCCCAAAATTTAGGACCTTTATCATAAATTGAATTACTTAAGGCCCTCGATTCTTCAATCAATTTCAATTGAGGACAATTGAAGACAATCTATTTCAATTGAGGACAATCCTGGACAGTTTTTTAGGGTTTTCCATTGTCATACCTGTAAAGACTGTCCTCAAATGAAAATGACTTAAAATTCAAGCGTCTTTTTTTTTTATAGGTAATTGAAATGAAATTGAACAGGCACCAAAAAGGGGGTGCACCCATGTATACAGCAAGTATACAACTCCAAGAACATTAAGTGATTCAATTGACAGTAGAGGGCTCAAACTGAAGTTTCGAAGTAAATATAAGGTACCAGAGTGTATTTGACCCTTTATTGTTGTGCATATCCTTCTTGCACAAAAAAAACTGTACGCATCTTTGTTAATTAATAAAATCAACGCTAATTACAAAGCACTACCTGAACAGGATAATGACTTGTAAGCATTTTACAACAGCAAAGCATCAGGGTAGAGACACTGGACATTAGCAAATGCTCAGGCATCTTTGGTGCCTGGATTGAGTTTTCTCCTAACATTGTCTGGCCCCCTAATGGAGGCGGGCGATCTTTTCCTGGGGGAACCAATATCTTCATGACCTCACTGTTTTTAGTTTCTGCAATGAGTGAAACCAATCTGTAATTCACACTAAGACCAGCAGAAGAAATGAAATATATTCTAATTATATACCGTCTTCTAGGCCTTGAAAGGCATCACTCAAGTGAACATTAATCGATAATAAGACCTTCTGCATCATCAATGACCAGCTATCCTCTTCTCCTCTTGATTTTGGAAGTAATGCCAAACAATGCCCAAGCTTCTGAATATAGATACCAAGTTAGTTTCTGTGCATGCCGTATTACATCTTTTTTAATCCATATGACAAATACAGCCACACTAAAGATTGAGAAGGGCGCACCTTCAAAATATTACCACTGCATTTCGCTGACAATTTTTGGTACAATGGTAGCTTCTACCTGCCAATACATTTTATGTTCAGCTCATTATGCATATGACGGCCCACCGATTTCAGTGATTTTGACATGACCATTGTACAATGAGAGTTTAATTGTGTCAAACCAAACTTTCTTGCTTTTACAGATAAAGACGTTATTTCTACAGCGTAGCATGCAGCATCATGCATTCCCTCTATGACATGATAGTTGGCCACGTATACCATGCTAATCAGTATGCAACTTTGAGTTCCACATTCTTTATATCGTCCTTTAAAATTCTACATTAACAGTGTTATTATTTGAAAGAATTTTTCTCAGATTCGATGCGACAAAAGTTGCTATTTGATAACCCAACGAAGTGTTTAACACTATACTTTCAGTCCCTTCTCTACTGAGTGCAATCTATAAATCTCAATTGAATTACTTCAATGAAAATTCCACTTAGAATGGTCTGAGGTAGAGCCACAGAAACCAAGTGAACGTGGGTTTTAAAAAAGTTAAATATGCTTACAAGTATCTCAAGAAATTTTAGATGTGCAAACTCAGCTGCTAGTCCTTAGATGAATTTAGTGACACATTTATGCGCTTAATTTTCAATTTTACGAAAAGGACTCAAGTTGTACCAACATAGACGGGCATTATAGAATATGATATGCCCCATAGGTATGCTCAATCAATAAAAGCATTGTCCCAAACTATTTATGGTCGGATACTTGAATATCGGTTCTCCATTTAACTAAGCAAAACTGAATTTTCACTCCGATTACCTGCTACACAATCTCTTCATAGAACCTCCGCATATCAATTTTGTTATTCCCCTTCCACTAGCGGTACCCTCACTACAAATACTACCACTAATCAATAAAGTAAGGATTCTCCAAAAAGGCAGAAGAATTTGCACTGGTTGCATACTGCGGCTCGAGTGAGGCAGGATGCGTATCAGATTCTCTAGCACAGAATCGAGTGCATCTCAGAGATTGGATTATTTTGGGTGCACCAAGGGTGTAGTGGGGGTGTATTTTTTATTTTTGTTCTAAAACGCAAGGTCTAAAACACAATTTTAAAAGTTCGGGGCTCGAGCTGAAAAAAAATTTGCACAAAAGGAGTAGGATCATTCCATCAAAATCACTCACTCACTCACTCTCTGGTTTTATTTTCAAGAGTGTGAGAAGATTTTCATATCAATGAGTGCATGTATGTGGCTAGGTATCCTTTCCCTTTCTTATGCTATTTGAGATATGTTTGCACTACCAAATAAAATTTGTGAAATTGCTTTCATATCTTATCAATGATGGCTATGTTATTTTGATTACTTGAATGCCTTGATCAATGGTCCAAAATTTTTCGGGTTACTAGTATGGTGGTATAACTTTGGTTTTTGAGTTTCTTGGATACTGACCGAGTGGTATAACTTTTGTTTTTCTATATTAGGGATATTTTTTCTGGTTGCTTTGTTATATGTTTGGGTCTTTGGGTGCTGCTATTTGTTGAAAGCATAGGCTCTTTTACATTCTTATATATGCAAGAGTAAAATGAATACAAAAAGTGTGAATTCAATCACTCCTCGTTCAACTGCCGATGAAGATGATGAAAGTAATTTCCCTCCCTAGAGGTATGGTACAAAGGAAGAAAAGTTGGGAATAGGTGCACATGAGAGGTTTCAATTGCCGAGACAAGATTTGCTTCTACTCTTGTCATTTTGAAGAGATTTAAACACATCAGGCGTGGTCTTGAGCAATGGTTTTTAGTCACTTGTGGTCAACTTACAAGGAGGATAATTGGGAATGCCTTCTGTGTGAGTTCTTTTGAGTGTGGATGGGATGTGAAGAGAGGTATAACACGTAGGCATGCTAGTGAGTGTAAGATATAGTAAAATAATAGAAAAGTAGTAGTATAGTCAGATGGGTCCCAGAGAGGACGTGGCTCGAGTGAGAGCCAAGGTAGTTCCAAATAAGAGAGAGAGAAGCAGTAGGTGTCCTATGATGAGGATATGAGTATGGGAGGAGTGAAGGTGGAGTAGGAGTGGTACTAGGGTATGAGTGAGGGTGAAGGAGGAGTGGTAGGTAAGGTATGAGTGAAGGTGGAGGAGGAGTGGTAGGTAAGGTGTGGGTGAAGGTGGAGGAGGAGTGGTAGGTAAAGTGTGGGTGAAGGTGGAGGAGGAGTTGCTTGGATAATAGCAAGGAGGGTGTGATAACTTGATTAATTGCTCAAGCTTCGGGTTGATTCCGGTTATTTTCAGGTCCTTGAATGTATTGAATGAGGTTGGTATTTATAGAAGAGTTGTGAGGGATTATGGTCTTGCTGGAGGAGCTGCCAATGTGATGTGTTGGAGCTATGGGATAAGTCCCTCTGTTTAAGGTAGGTGACTTAAATGTGGTGGTTGGGGTATTAAATGGGATTTGACTAGGAGATGGTCAAGCAATGACGGGTCATGTAAAAAAGCAAAGCTAACATTGATGAGTGGCAGGTGAGGCAGCAGGTGCTGTAAGTGTGTCAATGAAAGTGTGGCTTGCTATTGGTTGCAGAGGCTTAAACAAGGGAGTGTATCAAGATCATGCTATTGGTCTGCAGAATGTGCTGCAAGGTTGAAGTGATAAGGCATGGGAAAGTTAATGGCCCAGCTGGTCTTACAGTTATGGGACTCCCTAATTGGTTTGTGAGGCCTGGTTGCAGGGCACGTGAAGGTCACGTGTCTCTCTCTCTCTCTGGAACCAACCCTAGCTTTGCCTGGGAGGCATAAGCTAGGGAGATGCCCTTGGCTCTAACCACCTAGCCATGAGCTCTCGAGATCCCAATGGGCCAGGCCACCCTTCAGTACTGCTCCTGACTAAGGGTGGTTGACCCAAGTGTGAATATGTGTGTTTGTGTATTGATTATGGGCTCTTGTATTGCCATCGGTCTGGCCTCTAAAGTGCCATGGCCTTGGGGCTGGGGCTCTCATCATAGGCTGGGCCTTTTGAGGTGGAGGGCCCTAAGTATTGGAATTGCACTTGAGCAGTGGGCCTTCTTGGAGATTCATGGAGAGAGCCTCCCATCATGGGCTTAGCCCTTTAAGGCGTCGTAAGTGTTGGAGATGTACCCTTCCTACAGAGGGCATTCCATTATCTTGGGCTTGGCCCTTTGGGGTCCCCAAGTATTGAAGTTGCAGCTTCCTAGGGAGGGCCTCCCAGCATCATGGGCTTGGCCCTTGGAGATGCTATAGGTAGTGGAGTTGCGGGGCCCTCTTGGAGATTTAAGTGAGTAGGTAAGTAGTCTATGTGGACATATAAGTAATGACGATGTTGGAGATACGTTTCCCTTTTGGTGACGTATGCAACTACCACGTGGCGGATTAACACACATTACCTACATTAGCCCCCCTGTCCGCATGACGGGTGCGTAGCACATGGCAGGCGGGCATAACTTTAAAAGTCATTTGTGTTTGTAACCGACGATTGTGTCTCCATGTGGTAGATAGCTGGTTGATGGATGATGGTTGATCGTGCTTCGCAGGCTTTGAGTGACTAGTTGATGGACAAATGGCTTCCATTTTGCAGACTCTGAACTTCACGTGGCTACAGTACCACTTCACATGGGTACAACGGCCCTTCGTCTATAGTTCTTGCACGATATGGAGCTCAAGTATCAAGCTTTTAAGTTTGTGACCTTGAGGAAGAGAAGTGTTGCTCGCCATTTGAACGTTTTGCACGATAATCAGGAGTATAAGAATTACTAGCTACAGAGGACGCCTGAGACAGACAGTCGGATTTTGCCATTTTGGCCCCCTAATAACTTGTTTGCTCTGGACTTTCTCATAGTATTTCCTTTTCCTTGCTGCTTTCCTTTGTTTGTTGCTTGTGTAGGATCCATTGGGAGCATATTATGTATGGATTAGCATTTTATGGACTCAAATGGTGAGTTTAGTTGTCATATTGGTGGATAGGGAGAGCGTGATGCTCATGCCACCTTAAAGGGTACCGCCCTGAGGTATAAACGGGGGATGGGGTTGCACATGCCACCCGATTGGGGCAGGAAAAAGTGTGATACTCGTGCCGCCCTGAGGTGGAGAGCCTGATACTCATGCCACCTGAGGCTAAAAAAAAGGGGGAGGGTGTTACCCGTGCCGTCCTAGCGAGGCTCGTAGGGGGAGAGCGCGATGCTCGTGCCGACCCTATGGTGGAGAGCGCGATGCTCGTGCCACCCTTCTCAAAAGGGGAAGAGCATGTTGCTCGTGATCCACCTTAATGAGGCTCCTAAAACGAATGGAGGGCATTACCCGTGCCACCCGAGTGAGGGAGGGGGAGAGCGTGATACTCGTGCCGCCCTGAGATGGAGAGCGTGATGCTCATGCCACCCTTCTCAAAAGGGGGAGAGCATTTTGCTCGTGCCGCCCAGGTGAGGCTAGTAGGGGGAGAGCGCGATGCTCGTGCCACCCGGAGGTGTAGAGCGTGATACTCGTGCCATCTTGATTAGGTGTGAGCTTGGAGCTCTTTTTTGTGAATCGAATGGAGTGTTCGTGTGACTGGAGATGGCAAAAACTTAAATTTGAAGGCATAAAACTGTATTTTGCAGCAAGTCTTTCCTCCATTTTTATAATGATAAGAAGAATATAATGTTGAAGCAAAAAATTGTGGTATGGGGAAGTTGAAGAAAATGATGTGAAGAACCTACTTATTCCTTCCTCCCCCCCCCCCCCCCCCCCCCCCCCTTTTTTTTTAAAATGGAGGGGGGTAAAAAATGAAAAACTTTGTTCTTCTCCTGTTTATGAAAGATCATTGAGGAAGGTAAAAAAAATATATATATATTTTGGAGAACTTTGTTCCTCCCCCTTTTTTTGGAAAGAAAAATGGAGGATAAAAATGGAGAATTTTGTGAGGTCTTGATGGTGTGTGGTGGCTGTTGATGTCTCTGAGGAAGGATAAGTATGATTTCTGATGAGAATATGTTCTTTCATGTAGACATGTGATGTAATATTTGCAAAAGAGAAGTTATTCCTCTAGTCAAGAGAGCCCGCCCGCTAATAGAGATGTGCCCCATGGGCCAAGGGTGTAGCAATAGACGACGAGAGCTATGGCTCTGCAAGCGCCAAAAAAAAGAAAAAAAGATTCTACAACTTTCAGAAAATTTAAAATTTTTTGGAATTTTGAAATAATTTGGGACCATTCTGTAATTTCAAAAAAAAAATTGGGGCTAATTTGTAAATTTCAAAAAAAAAATTGGGGTCTTTTGTAATTTTTGAAAAACATGGGGTGTTTTTGTGATTTGAGAAGATTCTAGGAATGTCTCCATAATTTCTGAAAGTGCTGGGGTTGTATGTCAAAAATATACAAAATTGAGCAGTCTAACTTGAGGAGGAGGTGATACCCTTGGTGTGACAACACACCCTTGAGTAGGAGGTGACACACTTGGGGAGAAAGTGAAACTTTGGTGTGGTGACACCTTGGAAAAAGTGACCCCCTTAGTGTGGTGACAATGGGGGGAGAGGGAGGTGGAGCCTTGGGGGGGGGGGGGGAAGGGTCCGAAGGTGGAGGTGGGGTGATGTCCCCCCACACCCCCCCCCCCCCCCCCCCCCCCCTTTTTTTTTTTTTGGAGGATGGAGGTGTAGCCTTGGAAGGGGGAGGGGGAGGGTCCGAAGGTGGAGGTGGGGCGATGCAATATTGTGAACAAACTTATTTTACTTGATGTTTGGCGGGACAATATTGATTGACTATATACTCACTTTCACCGATTCTATTTATGAAATGCTTCGATTTGCTAACCTGGATAAGCTTGTGTTGCATTTAATCTATGAAATGTGGGATTTGATGATTGAAAAGGTAAAAAGAGAAATATATCAGAAAGAGGGGAAGGATGAGGGCTAGGAGTCAATCTGTTACAGTGTGTTGCATATGAAAATAAAGATGAAAGATATACAAAAGGTAGCAAGCCACTTCATTGCTTGGCACATGCGTTGAATCCAAGGTAACTTATAATCTGAATAGACAATAAAGATTAGCATTCGTACTTTTTTTTAGGGTTAATTAAATTTTACCCCCCTTTGGTTAGGCCATTTTCACTTTACCCCATGTACTTCAAAAGTGGACACTCAACCACCCTGTGATTTCGAACTAAAGTGAAACTGTTAAGATTTCTCTCCAATAGCCCCACATGGGGATTAAGTGTCAACATTAGCCCCATATAGGAGAGTTTTAAGTGTCAAAATTAACACCATATAGGCAGCTAATCCCAAAATTAGCCCCACAATGGGTTAAGTGTTAAAAATTAGCCCCACATAATGGCAGCATTATCCCCACATAGGGGGTTAACCCCGGAATTAACCTCACTAGGGGGTTAAGTGTTAATATCTTTGGCCAATTTTAGAATTTTCATTTGTTTTGAGCGAAATTTTTACAGTTACACTTTAGTCCGAAACTACAGGGGGTTGAGTGTCCACTTTTGAAGTATAAGAAGGAAAAGTGAAAACGATCCTAATTACAAGGTGTACAATGTAATTAACCCTATTTTTTAAAGAAATAACTCACTTCTTGCTTTCCAAATTTAGATACTGTAGCAAGGAATGGTTTGATGGAGCTCCTGATCAAGTTCCACCACACAAAGATTGGAAATTGCTGAAGAGAGGATTAGGTGTTTGAGAAAATATTTTCCAACTAATGAGAGGAATAAACCGATTACCAATCTCTAAATTTTCTGGAGCGACTGATGAGTGTAGAGACTATGACTCATTGGCTGACACAGGAGCTCAAAAGCCAAAGGATTGGTGGTCATATTATGGTGCAAATGTGCCTATATTACAAGTCATATCTTTAATCTTGTTCTGAGAGGAATGGGAGCACATACTCTTTCATCCATTCAATGAGGAACAAGATTCAACCACACCATACTAAAGATTTAGTGATTGTTCACTGCCTCCTTTCAGGAAAAAGTGAAATTTCTGAAAGAAGAATCCAAGATGTGGGATGTTAGTGGAAACGCTTTCGATCCTCTTGATGGCGCTGAGAAGTTGAGATCGCAAAATCTTCACTAGATGTGTCGGGTATGGAGTCGGTGCTTTTTTTGCTGAAAATGACATTGATAATCATGATATTATCCAAGTTTGAGGAAATTACAGAGATTAACAAATCTTTTTTTAATTTTTCGCTCGAATGAATGAACAATAATACTGGTACTTATTTTGAAATCCTATTGTAAGTGTTGTATCGTTTACTTTTGACTTATGGGTTGGTGATTGGCTAGTGTTTAATATAAATTTTTTTCTTGTCTTGTTATTCCATATAAAACTTTTATAGGTTGCTATATAAAACTTTTATAGGTTGCTATCCTAAATTTTCAGAAAAATGGCAAATCCCCGGCACTTGAATTCCCGCTGCCACACCGGTGCTTCCTAGCACTATTCCTAACCAGTATACTCTTTGAACATGTCCCCCATAGGTATACAAGTGTATAAAACATCGGTTTACTGACCCATGTTTAGACTATGATTTTTACTTAGATTGGTACATTACATGTTGTATTGAACCCAATATTTATGAAAGAAATTGCCACCATTCAATTGAGGAAAAAAACAAAATTGAAATAACATAATAAGAAATCCCTAATAACGGATAGAACTTACACTGTCATAATGTTGATGGATGGAAGATGGAAAGTATGTAATAATTGTGCATAACAAAGAAATAGCTCCTTCCTGAAACAACAAAAAAAAAAACATCACGTAATGAGAACTAGACGTTGTATAAAAACACAGATGAAAATTAGTACAGCCCAATGTAGCACCCAAACTCCTAGAACATTTCTTGAAAATCAAGGCTCCCATGTCACAAACACACACACGTACAGTGCATGGATATGGTTCACAATGTAACACCCAAACTCCAGGAACATTTCTTGTGAAAATCAACGCTCGCATGTCACTAACATACAACACCCGCAAAGCGCGTGGATATGCTTCACATCTTACACGGTTACACCTATGTGACTTATGATATGCCGAACTTATGAAGAATGGTTGTACAGTTCATTGCAACCTGACTTATTTCCTGCCTAATGTTAGAAGATGGATTCTCCCCTGTACCAACCCGAAAAGTTTACACATATCAAGACTGGTTGCAAGAACATCACCAATTTTGACCACTAGAACAACATTTTTAGCTGGAAACTATAGCATTCAGTTCTAGCATGTTCATAACACTTCAGTCCCTACAAATATCATATGAGGTTATCACAAATAAGAAATAAAAAGTATATCCTTTGAGATTAACCTTCAACAACAGCAATTGAAATACGCCAGAATTCATTTCAGTTGGAAAATCAATATTATATAAAACTCATAAAATAAATTAACCAGAGGAGTCTTGATGCAGTTTGTCGCAGATGTGGCTTCATGGCCAAAGCATGAGAGAAGCTTCTAACAGATAGATACTAACCCATACAGCATCTGAGCTATCCTCGTTTAACAACTTCAAAACTGGTTGAATAAGTTTAGCAGCGTGGGAAGTCCCATCTTTCTTTGCATTGGCAAATCCACTCAACCTACCAACGGAATATGGATAGGCTAGTTAAGATAAATTTAATAGTATCGCGAACAGAAGCTTCAACTTATAGAGTCAAATATGAAGGGTCACATTTTTTTTTATTTTGACGTGCCAATTGATGTGTAGTAGGACGTGTGAGGTCATATCAAAGGAACCAGTCATCATGAAAGGATGGGTATATACAACACATTGGGAAGGGGCGGCCATCGGCTATTCTGACTTCACTGCTTCTAAAAGCTAGTGAACCTCAATTCATAACAATCACAACAAACCCCATAGTTCTATACACAAGTTTGCCCAAATTAAATGATGCTACCTAATCATATATCTTGCCAGCCGAAACTATTATGATACTCTTTAGTATCAAAAATTAAGACAAAGATGAAGAAGAAGAAAAATATTTGCAACTAAAAGAGCAACTTTCAAACAAAAGCACATTTGATAAAACCTTTCAGATGATTTACTCAAAAATTTGTCTCTGAGTAAGACCCAAAGAGCATCCGCCTACAACTAAAAATTTATAGTTGCCCATTTTAATCTGTGTATGGGTGCAAATCATATAATGCAACTAAATAACATTAATATATATGTATACAAAGTCTTGTGCCTATATGTCTGAATGTATAAGTGTATCTGTAGGGTATTGTGACAATACTGAAGCAGTCCAAATAAATAAAGTGGAAGGCAAGTTTTTTGCTTTGATAAAGCAAAAGAACAATTTTTTGCTTTAATAAGTATTTTCTAAACACAAGACAAACACTACTCCTTACTTTCTAAATATAAAATTTCTTTTTAAATAAGAACAAAAATAGCTGAAAAACATACATTTTTTATTCAAGGAATAAAGAACCCAAACCTTGCAAACAGATCTGATATTGAGGCACAAGAAGCCACCTTAACCAAATGATATCTGCTGGGGGTTGCTTACAATCAAGAAACATGTCACGCCCCGGAGCAGCAAAAATTAGCAGGAAATAAAATTTTCCTTTCTGGGTCCGTAAGCCATGACTAGTTACATTAACTGATTGTCCACAAGCATGCTAGATAAATAAAAGAGTAACTTAATGGAAGTGCAAACTGAATATATACATCAACAGATTACTAGCTATTACATCAGAGTTTGTAGTTATCCAACGATAAAGGACAAAAGAGCTTAAAGCGTTAGATGCCGTTTACAACTTAGCACGAAAGGACAAAAGTCTATAAAGAACAACTAAGTCTTCTTTCTTGAAGCCGCGCCTCTAACTGGCGTAGCCGTGACCTTCAGCATAGTAGGCTTCCCCTTCGTAGGCTCCTTCCAGATAGTCCTCCTCCGGACAATTATATCCTGTATAGTCTAGACATGGGAATGTCCAGGGCGTAGTATGCCGTTAGCTTTAATAAAAGCTAAGTGAGCGTTCTAACCGAACACTCCTAATATAAAATATGTATCCGAAAGTACACAACGGCTGGTTACGACGATTGAATGAATTATAATTAGACCGTGCGTGAAACTATGCATCATCGATATATTCGACTTCACTCGACCTAACATTCGACTTACTTAACTTTGTTACATTACCAGTGTAACGCCGTTGGCTTAGAGTGACTCGTCCAGTGGGTCGAGTTATGGTTACTTTACTATCGTTGTCTGCCCCTCCGTGGCCATAGTAGTAATCTCGCTTTACAAGCTAACCATGTACTCTAGGTCCTCGAGACCTTGCCTTATGAATATCGTCGCCGATTTGCGAAACGGTTACTTTACTATCGTTGGTCGTCGCGACTGCAGTAGTAATCTCGCTTTACAAGCTAACCGTGTTTATTCATTTATCGATGTATTCTTATCAACATGGTTACTTTACTATCGTGTTTGCCTCTCCGTGGCCATAGTAGCAATCATCGCCGGCATGCGATCCTGTAATTCCATTTGACAGTACTAACTCACTACACATCAACTTTCGGACCTCCGCGGTCGACTACACATATTTCCAAATGCATACGAACTTGGTCTCCGCGACCGTTTGACTCTATACCCGTACACGTCGACTTGACGTTACGACACTGACTCCTATATGAGGTGTATCATATGTTATGCACGAGATACAAGTTAATTATACAGTTACTATTTTATTCTTGAAATAAAGTATGGGACCCTAAGCCCGTAGTATCACCTGTTAAAGCATGAGGTTAACCGTACTGATAATAATAACGAGTAGCAATAATAATAATAATAATAATAATAATAATAATAACGGAGATAATATGTTCGGGGTGCAACATATTAATATGAGGTTAACCGGAAAGTGATAACAATAGTTATTAACAATAATATTATTAAAATTAGTAATAATATAAATAATAGTAGTGTGATAATATCTTCGGGGTACAACATATTAAGGCATGCGGTTTAAACAATAATAATAATAATAATATCCTTATTATTAACGGAAATATAAAACGGATATTAAATACGTGGTACAACCTGTTAAAGCACGAGTTTTAACGGTTAACTAATAAAATAATAATAATACTAAATAATAATTGGTAGTAGCAATAATAACAGTAATAATTAAAACCATAATACGGACCTAGATTAGGGGCACCACATATTAAGTACAAGAATTCTAGAATACTAATACTAATAATAAGAATTGGAAAATAATAACATGGACACTAACTCTGATATACCAAGTGAGTTAGGAACTCACTGTAGGTTCAGGGTCGCGGCGTGGCACAGGGGGTAAGCTTTTCTTTCCTTTCTTTTCTTTTCTTCTCTCTTGGCCTAACTCTCTTTCTCCCTATATTTTTTTCTAAACCCAATGGGTTACTATTTATAGGGGAGCTTCATGCATACATACACCACACACATACACTCTACACCACTCATCACCCACCAACACACACTACACTTTACACATGCCCTCATCACACACCAACACATGACACTACACACACAAGACACATGCACACATGATTTACCCAACACTTGGCACACACTCCACCCAACACTTGGCACACAACTTCACCCAACACTTGGCACACACTTCACCCAACACTTGTAGGGGTTGTTTGGGGGTTAGCTTAGGGTACACGCATGGTTGGCCAACACAGGTATAATTATGAATAAAAATAATATTTAATTATAGTGGAAATTTTATAATTACTGTCTAGAACTGGAATAAAAAATTACAGGTATTACAAAACACAACTTGTTCAGATTTCTAGATGAACACCACAGATATCATAAATTACAGTAAGTAATAAAAGCAAGTTATAAAATATGCATAGTTATCAGCTGTGACATCTCAATCTAAAATATGCATAGTTATTATAGGTGCAAGGCGCACTTAGGCGCAAATGCCTTCCAGAGCCTAGGCACAAGGGGCAAAAAAAGGTGCGGGGCTAAGCGAAGTAAGACACACTTTAAGAAAACCTATAAATTCTTGAACAAATATAAAGAACTCAGTAATTTACATATACATATAAATTGCTGAAACATCAAAGTAATGTACAGTTTGACCAATTAGTTCAATTGGCCAATTGGTAAGTTGTCTCCACGATGAGTAACAAAAGAGTCTACCTTAGAATAACATAATAAAGACTTAACCAAGTGTGAAACTATTACAAAATTTCAAATCTAATTCCTATGTATACAATTCGTACAATTAAGCTTTTCCCTTTCTCTTTCCTTTCCTTCTCTAATTTGGGAACCAACATGAGAGTTAGTGTTGGTCACAAGATGAATATACTCCTATTTTAAAGACTGTGACCCTTGCGTTTTGGAAGTTGTTATGGCCTAATGGGTCCAAAGTTAAGGTGGGTCATTAGTCGGGTCTAAAAACAGTCCTTAGTTTCATGCCTAATTAATTTATTGATGCATAATTTTGTTGATCAACGGGCTTTTACCTTGGGATTTTATGAAAACGCATAAGAAAAGCCAGCCAAGGTGAAGCCAGTTTGAAGGAGCTTAATTAATTGGGTCTAAACATGGGCATTAATTTCATGCCTAATTAAGTTATTGATACATAATTTTACTGAGGCGCGAGCTTTTCACCTTGGGATTTTATGAAAAACGCAAGAAAAGCCAGCCTAGGTGTGGCCTATTTGAAGGAGCTTTTCCTAGAGCAAGGCAAAGCGCAAAGATTGTGCCCGCCTAAGCCTGAACCTTATGCACACCTTAGATAACAGAGAAAATATGTGTAATGCATCAATCTTGTAGAAGGTTAAATGCAAGGCAAGAAAATCATATGCCACTCATTCCCTCTTTCATGGCCATATATCTTTCGAGGTAAGGAATGGGAAATCTTTCTCCAGTGACATCAATCCAATTTTCATTTCATCTGGGGAAAGCCATATTTTCTGCAAAATTGTCTCTGTTATTTTACCAGCAGCACATGAGCAAAAGGAATTTAAATTTCTAGCCCCTAGCTTAGGGAGGGTTGACTAGTTTCAATAGAGCACCAAGTCTATGGCAATCAGGAGAGTGATCAATGCAAAAGTGGCAAGTTCATTTGAAAGTTAGCCTAATATACAAGAATGTGCGCTCCTATAATTGTTTCTACAGAATATCACCTACTCCTACTATGAAGGTCATGTTAGGATATGTCAAATTTTGCGGCTGGGTTACTATTCATGTGATAAGCATGAATGAGTCTTCCTATTTGTTTATCGTACACTTCGCGACATCATAAGCCTTTTAGACCGCGGTGCATCATTCCACTGTTGTTGGTAAAAGCTCGACCTCCAGCTCGTTTGTTTTTCCCATTAAACATGAGAAGATTGTTGCATCCTCTTGATATTTTAAGCACACCTTAAAATTTTTAGTTTTAAATTTTTAATGTGGTAATGCCATCTTCACTCAAATACCAAACTGAATTAACCCAACCCCCTGGTTTGTCTGACACGTGGTGGGTCACCGATGCCTTCTAGCCTGAGACTTTCCCTAAATCTGGACAAGACTGCTCAAGAATTAAGAAGATGGAACCGTACGGTGGTGGGGAATTTAGACCTGAATATTATAAAGAAAGCTCTTACAAGATTACAGGCTTTACAGGTTGCGATTGCTAATGCATCCAGGCCCAATCTGGCGAAACTTAAAGAAGAGGTAAGATATGCTGTTTATTGCTCGTTATATAATGTGGGGAAAATTAAGGGAGGACAAATGAAAGCAATAGGGAGAAGAGAGGTAGAAGAAGAGTTCCAAGAATTATGCCGAGATTAGAGACAGAGTTAATTATTAAAAAGGGAGAGAGAGAGATAGAGAGAGCGAGAGCATAATTTTTTCCAAAAAATCATTTCATTGATAGACATCAATAGATAACATTATATATTTTCCCTGATAAACAAAAAAAAATAGACTACATTATATTTCCTTATGTGACTATTCATATTGTATATAAAACCTTATTGGTGCACTCATTACCTTATAAAATAACCCACACCACACAAAAATGAATCTTATTATAAACGCCTAATAAATATCCAAAATAAAGAAAACATAGCTATATTCTTTATAATAAAAAGTCTTGTTATTTGCATATGGTAGACTACGCCACGATCGGACCGCATCAAGACTGGAGTGCATCATAGTTGTACAAAGTTTCAATCTAAAACTATGCTAGTAACCTCCAACTAGATGGCAACAATAATTCTCAGCTTACCATGCTTCATTAGTATTTCAAGCCACAACTACAATACAATTAAATAACGTCAAATGTTCTCTTCAAGAATTTCAAGAAGCAACCAACAGTGACAAAGCCCGAAGGCTTGGGACAATTAGATACTCGCACTCTTGCATGCCAATCACATAAAATATAACATACATGCCATTCTAGTGTGTCATGAAGAAAAAAAGAAAATCTCATAACTATACATAGATCAACATGTCATAATCCTCTAAATGTTAAGCCGATCAATGAGGTTGGTAAACATAGGAAGCCTAATATATTTGGTCCTCCCTCCCCTCGGTGGGTCTGCGGAAAGAATTTATGTTTGATACCGAATTAACTTCTTAACCACCAACACCGGAACTTGACATACGCAACCTTCCATTTTTTAAGATTAACCATTTACCCAAGGACTACTTCAAGTTCAATCAATAGCCCTCACAATATAACTTCTGAAATAACAGTACTTCACTGAAATGAGCTCAAATACCTTAATATGCAACAGAAGCTTCTGCAGCCAAACCGCATACGATGCCAGGAAACATTCAGAACCGCATTCTTGACAAGTCACCCCTAGCAAACAAATTCCAGCCCAACATTTATCTGGCTGTAACATGTTTGTGTAATCAGTCAATTTGTTGTTCATGAAATCTCGTAATTCATATAAAGACATAAATATATATATATATATACACACATCATATACAGTGTGAGCATAGAAAGAGCATAAATTTACCATGTCGTTTGAGGTGAGCATCAACAACCGATTGAGCCAAGTATCCACTGAGGACTTCCAGTTTTCCATTTGCTTTAGATCAGTCAATTCAGCGGGGGGAAGAAGATTCGGACAATAGTCGATGAGTCTTGACCATAGAAACAACGTGTGATAGGTCCATTGGGGTCCGAAATGAGTGTTTTCCGTCTGGAATGTACTCTTTGATCAGCGAGCGGAGCAACCGAGACTTCAGAGAAATGTCATACATGTTCTGGACATGATCGAAGGCCGCCATTGATGTGAACCTCGAAGCTCTGAATGTGAGTTAAGTGAGAGAGAGAGAGAGACAGAGAGAGAGTAGGGTTTTTCTCTTAAACCCCAATTTTGAGACTTGTGTATTTCAGTTAGGACGGAACCGGGGCGGCCCTGTCCCAATCCGACCTGTTGTGTTTGGTGCTGTTTGTCATTGCGTTTTGGCTTTAGAACTCAGCTTATGGAGCTTGAAATCATTGAGAATGAGTGTTTGGTTTCTCAAACTCAGATGGCCAAACGCAGTTCTTGGATGTGCAAAACTCAGATCTTATTAGGCAGGGACTTCAGCTTATCGAGATTTGAGATATCCTGACAATTGCACATTGGTACGAAATTCCATGGATGCCCCTCATCTTTTCTCTTTATTACTTCCATGTCCAAATATTCCAACAGTTGCATTCCTCTTCATGTGGCATTCTGTATATTTTCTCAATCAACAATGTTAGGGGTACCTCAGCGCAGCGCCCTTTGTCTTTGCTTCACACCCTTACACACCTAAAAGGCATTCACACCCATCCACACAACACCGGGTGTGGATGCCTTTTAAGTGTGTAAGAGTGTGCCTCAAACATTACTCTTTCTCAATATATAAATGTAAAAAAATAGTATATTTAAATTATTAATTAAAATATTTAAGAAATTAATAGTTAATTAAGAGTTAGTAATGCTAATACATATTGACAACCACTAACATATAAGTATAATCTAAGGGCACAATTGGCTTTTATGCATTCAAAACAATGTTGTACTTTTTTAGAACCAAACACATTTATAAGTTGTTCGGACAATATAATCATTTGTTCTGCGGCACATTTACGAACCAACCCCTCCCTACCAACCCCTAAGACGCGCACTGGTAGGGCTGTAAATAAGCTGAGCCGTTCAACAATGACTCGAAATTCGGCTTGATAAAGACTAGGCTTAGCTCGCTCATTTGAGATCATGAACACGATCGATTAAGGCTCGTGAAAAAACTCGTTAATAGGTTGATAAAGAACTTGTATAGTGACTTTTAAATGTATATATATATTTATTATAAAACTATATAATTTTAGAGAAAATAACATATCTCGTAAAATAGGCTTGATAAAGGATTGTTTTATTATTAAACTCTATAGTTTTAAAAGGGTACGGGAAAAAGCTCGTTAAAAAGCTTGCGAACACTTAAAAGCTCGACTCATTTGAGCTCGTGAGCTTGGGAGAAAATTCGCGACCAGGCTCGACTCGGCTCGTATACACCCCTACGCACTGGACACCACCCCTACTCCAATCAAGGTAATAGTCCATTTGGAACGGTAAACCGGAGAGTTTTAAAAACTACTCTGTTTTTAAAAAAATCAAAAACTCGAAAGAATGATTTTTGAGGTAAATTACACTCACTGATGTAGACACTCATTTTTGTCCAACCCAATTATTTCGAAATATAGTGCTTGTCGACACGAGCCTGCCATTTTTCGAATCATCCCAATCAGACACCAGATGAAAAAGATACTACAAATCAAAGTTTATTGAGACAAAGATCAACATGATCATGTTCACTCTTGTACACCATATAATTTCTTATATCCACCACATTACGCACCTGCATTTGCTAGTTTTTCGTTCTTTTTTTTAATTTTGTTTTGTTTACTTAATTTTTTTTCCTTTTTCTTTTGTGTCACATTCTCCTTCCTTTTCTCTTTCTTTATTATTATTTTTTTCCTTTCTTTCTTCTCTCTTTGGATTCTTTCCCTTTTATCATATCTCCCAGTGACCTTATTTCCCTCACTCCCCTTTCTTTTCTTTTCTTTTCTTTTATCTTTCTGTCTTCTCCTCTCAGCCTATAAAAAGCCACTCTCTCATCTGCAAAAGAAAAGGATGAGCCTTCTCTATATACCTCCCTCCCAGTCTATTTCTCCCTCATCTTCCTCTCCACCTCCCTCACTTCATCTTAAATACAAAAAAAAAAAAAAAAAACCACAAGAAAAAAAAGAGTTTTCATTTTCTCAACCATTATAACACCTCTTTTAACTACCACTATTAAGGTCACCACTATAATCATCACCCTCCACCTAACTACCATATCACCACGATTCTCATCAACATACCTCACGGTCGTCTCACCACTATCGTCATCCGTTGCCGCCCAACCATCATCGTACTGCCTCAAATCATCACCCAACATCCCTGTCACTTACCATCAATATTCTAGCCGATTTCTCAAGTTCTTCTAATAACTCAAGTTTTTTTTATATTATTATTCAAACTTATTTTCATTTCTTGTATATATCATCTATATTCTTGCTTGATAATCAAAAATAAAATAAAATAAAAACAATATAAAGAAATCCACATATTGAGCACCTACCCTTACTTCCGGCATAAAATAAAAATACAAAAAATCTCTTTTCTTTCTTTTGGGCACCGACCCTTACTTCCGATACTGTAACAACCCTAAAATTTCTAAGTGTGTAAATAATTATTTTAATAATTATTTTTAGTTAGCAATATTATATGGGTATGCCTAGGTAAGACACGTGCCTAAAAATTTTAAATTTGGAGAACCCGTGAATTAAATTTGCTAGTAAGCATATTTAAATTATTAGTAATACCAGTAATATTTCCCCGTTTGTTTTTGTATTAAAATTTCTAATGTTTCATTATTATTATGACATGACATTTGAGCTTTAATTAAATTGTATGATAGACTATTGTCTGACCGAGTTACAATTTTTGTAGAATGACGAGTTAGTGTCGGGTAGTGTTTCGGGGCCCACTAGTAAGTTAAGTAGTGAATTTAACATGAAAATTAAGTGCCCGGGGTATGGGTACCCTTTGGACTAGTTGTTTAAGTATTTTGTAATGCATTTCGGGGTCATATGTGTGTCTTTTGGGAGCCCACAAGCCTAAACTCGGGAATTACTTTGATTATATCATTAAGAGTTATATGTATCCACATTTAGAAGAAAAAAACAAACCCTAGCCCCCAATACACTTCTAAACAGAGAGAGAGAGAGAGAGAGAGAGAGAGAGAGAGAGAGAGAAGAAGAAGAAGAAGAAGAAGAAGAAGAAGAAGAAGAAGAAGGAAGAAAGAATGAGAAGAAGAAGAGAACAAGAGAGGACAATAGGGACTCCAAACCTTTGGCTTGCTTAATCATCATCAACCTTGAGGCCCTAAATTGGTGAGTTAACTTGTTATTTTCTTTCAATCTCGTTTGATTGAAAATTTAAATCTATATAATATTAAATTAGTATGATTATGGATTATGAGATTTAAGTTTTTTTTTTACAATGATTGAAGTTGTGATTTGAGATTTATAAATGAGCATTGAATATATATTTGAGTAATTATTCAATTTTCGGATTTGGGGTTTTCACGGATCAGATTTGTGTAGAAAATTCATAATAAATCATACGTTATTGTTTTCGTGATTCTGTCCGCATTAACCAGTAGGAAACGTAATTCTGCACAACTTTTGTCTAATAGCGTTTTTCCCAATTCTACACCGTTTGGGCAGAAAATTTATATTACAGTAGTAGTGAATGTTAACTCCGAATTTCGAATTTATGTTTATGAAAATTGTTAGAGATGTTTCTTTGTGCGGAATTATTATGAGGAATAATTTTAGTCCATGTTGATTTTGGAACTGTTTAATGTATGGGTCTGTTTGTGACTGTTTTAAATAGTATTATTGAGTGTCGATTTTATATGCTATGTGTTAAGAAATCCCAACTTATTATATTTGTGGTATTAAATAATTATTATGAAAATACTACACCAGCGACTTGAATAGAATTTTAGCAAAAAAAAATGCCTTATTGTGAATAATCGGATAATGATATTCCATGGAATAAATGATAATTCCCGAAATGGTTAATGACGTGATTAAACCCTCATGAATGGGTACTTATGAGAATTAACGTAGATGGTAAGAAACTGGGAAAAGACCTTAGTGTTCACTACTCCCCGTTGTTATGTTATTGTTTTTGGTAGCTCGCACTCTTTTGCCAGTGGCTTCGTGATCAAGCTGGCTTAAGACTTGTTGAGTGTACTTTTTGCCAGTGGCTGTGTGATCAAGCTGGCCTAAGCCTTATGCTCGGCTTTTATTGTATAGACGTCTTGACATATTGACCAGCCGTCCGTTGTGTATACCTGGTTTGGTTGATACCCCAACCAAACTGGCACCGAAGTGGGTGTTGGTAGTATGTCCGAGCACACATGGGATATATGTGTGGGCTGTACCATGGAGGGTGGCCAAGTGGTGAACCTAGGGAACACAAAGATAATTAAAGGCTAATAAATAATGACAATGGAGTATTTCATAAAACTGATAAGTTTGGAATAATGAATGCGACGTTTAAGTTAGAATGTGGAAATGTTGTTTACTGACTTATTTGCTTGGTTTGTGATAACTATATATTACAGGATGGTGGGTTCACTAACTTTTATGAAGGGCTGACTCACCATAGATATCCGACCGGTAAGTATTCAGTTGTGTTTATTCGGGGTTGGAGCCACTGCCACCACATTGAAGGAAACTACCGTTCTGTCCTGAAATGCGCGTGGAACTACTGTTCTAACCCGACATGAATTATGTGTGATGACATTGTTTATTTTCTGCGCAACGATATTGTATGATATGAGGTGGTCATGTTATTTTTTTTTTTGAGTACTTTTGGGAGTCTATGGGACACCGTTGTTCCCTAAGACTCGTTTTATATTTTTTTTGTTAACTCACACCAGTATTTTATATACTGACCCGGGTGCGTAATGCATTCGGGGCGTTTCTATATGAAACGTAGTCGAATGTATGTGCAGGTTTAGTATTTGGAGATTTTCTTTGGAGCTTTTGTTTGGGTGAAGAGATTGTCGCAGTGTTGTTTATTATTAGAATTGTACTTATTTTTTTTGTTGTACTTTATTTTATTTCTGACAGTGTGGACCACAAGTGTATAATTGTAATAAGGATTATATATTGGGTATTGGGAACGTTGTAGTTGCTCTGACCAAGGGATATATAGATTTTATGCTTATTTATTTTGTTTCCGCTGAATTCTGTTAAGAGTGTTTTAATAAATGAACATAATATTTCTTTTATAAATTAAAAGGATATAATATGTGGAATGGAGTTTAATTTCTTTTATAATGAAAATGAATGTTTGGGATTACAAGTTTAATAATAAAGAGTTTTTTTTAAACACAAAATCACATGTACTTATTTAATGAGTATCAAATACTATTTTCAATAATTATCTATTAGTCTGTGTGAGGCCGGGTGTCACTCTCGGTGTTTTGGAAATTGAATATTATTCTGGATACATGCTCTGGATTAAATATTTGGTTGTAAAAATAATCGGGGTGTGACAGATACACTTTTCAGTCATTTGTGCACCGACCCTTACTTCCGGTACACTTTTTCAGTCATTTGGACATCTATCCTTACTTCCGATATAAGAATAAAGGCACAGGAAAAAAATGAAAAATAGAAAAGTAAAAAAAAAAATACTTCATTCTCCACTCACTTGCATATTCTCATTTCAATCTCAATCACTTTTCAAAGGTTAATATCTAGGACTATACCACGCGGGCTAAAGTTCCTAGTTATACCGACTCCTTCTCAAATCACTACATTACACGTGCAAGGTCAAACGCTACCACTTTTACTTTTTAAAAAAAAAATCATACATGCACTCGCACACATGAAAGTTAGAAGTATGTTTGGCCTGATTCCCGCCTCGGGATACGTAAGCAACTCTCAATGAGTGCGGCCATACCCATCACCATTTCTCATCCTTTTCACTTTCTAAAAAAAACTTGTCTTTCAATCGAAACTCCCCATTTTAATGAAAATCACTAAACCTGGCAATCGTGTGTTTCACGGATATTCGAGGGTGCCTAACACCTTTCCTCAAGATAACCGAGTCCCCAAACCCATTTTCAAAACATCTCTGATTTTCCCATGGCTTTTTAGAGTCATACTTTTAAAGGGCCTACTTTTCTCAAAACTTTTTTTTCTTCAAAAAACCAAAGATGATTACTTTAATTATATTTGCAGGGATCCTAACACCAAAATATTGAGTGGCAACTCTGAACATTTCAAATGAGTCCTACCATACTCTTTTCACCCTTCCCAATAAAAATCCGTTGCATTTCACCCACTTTTAGAAAGCCGGGCATCCGATAGCCGGATATTCGGAGAGCATGGGCGCGACAGCTGGCGACTCTACTGGGGACCTACACTTAAGAGGACTCAGGCAGTCACTTTAGTGATTTTCATTACAATGGAGCATTTTTTTTGTACTAACAATTTTTGTTTACCTTTTCTTTTGTAAATTCATATTCTTTTGCACAGGTATTTGCGACGTAGGCTGAAATAAAATCGCAAGGCCAATGTCAAAATTGTAAAGGCCAATGCCAAAATATTTAACTGTCACGCACACGACACACTGACATGCAAGCATAACATAACCCTTGCTCAAGAGGAAACCTTGTAAGATTAGATAGGGAAACTAGTATGTGGTCAGAACCATCGTGGTTACACCGTCGGTACGGCACAAAAAAATCCCCCGCTCGAACCACTAACCTGATAAAGTGCTTCGGCGCTGGAGGTTTGAAGTTTGGAGACCAGACCTGATTTAAGTTTGCATTAGACATCAACCTCTCCACATGCACTTTCTCTCTCTCTCTCTGTCATTCTCACTATCGCTCTCTCTCTCGTTCCCTCTCTCTTTCTTTCTGTCACTCTCAATGACCCCCTCTCTCTGTCTCTATTTATATCACTTTTCATGATCTACTTGTGTTTGCTATAATCAACCTTAACTAGCTCAAAGGCTGATATGTGTCCCAATTAAAAAAAAAAAAGCATGCTTGATCATTCTAGTCCTTCAGTCGAGGCCTAATCTGATACAATAGCAGTACATACAAGTTAAAATTGTGAACACTGATATTATCAAATCCCAAGTAGTACCAGTGCATTCGCAATTGTCCAAATCATCTCGCTGCCAAATCAATAAGTTGTTCTACTTTCTCAAATGCTCTTACTCTCTTTCAAAATAAAACAAAAACCAAAAAGAAAAAGGGGGAGAGAGAGAGAGAGAGGAAAAGGGAGGAAGAAAAAACAAAAACCAAAAAAAAAAAGGGAAAAGAAGAGAGAGAAAAAGTGTCGCTATATAGAGAAGAAAGAGAGCATAAATATTCTAAAACCATATCTCTCCCTCATTTCTTTTCCTCCTTCTTCTCGACCACGACTCCTCCTCTTATCTCTGCATCTCTCTCTTGCTTCTTTCCCTTCTCACCCTAAGCTCTTTCTCTTTGTCTCCTTCCTTCTTTCTCCCTATCATACCCATAGTCACTGTCCTTCAGCATTGTGCCTTGCGATTACGACCAGAGTGTTGTTCCTATCTTTTTGGATTATGGACGTCCATCAAGAAAGTTTGGGGGTACTTGACTCTCCACGCTCCTCAACAAGTTTGGTCTATTACTTCATACCTGCTATTCTGGACAAATATGGCTTTGGCTGAGATGATTTTAATTTGGGAAGTGGATTTTCTTCTTAGTATGGCTATTATGGCTGCAAGTTACTTTTTATTGGAATGGATCGACAATTTTAACGAAGAAGTTCATGAAGACTAGAAAAATGTTCTTGGAAACTAGGTCCACTCCCATGATTTGGATTATTTGTTGGATAGAGTGACCTTACCAATGAACAATGAGTTGATGAAAAGGTAAGGGTTTTCTTGTTGTTCTCTCTTTGCTCTTATATGTATCACCAAAAAAAATGTCAAGGATGATTAGATGTGAAAAGTGCATATTTATAGAATATTACATGGTCTTTAATCATACTTGTATCCCCAAATCTCTAGATTTAGGTGCATTCTAATAAAAATGTTCTTTTTATTGTCTTAATGCTAAAACTTATTTTATGCATTGTTTTACAGGTATTAGAATGTAAGTGGATGAAGTAAAGCTAAAGGAAAGTGATTTTGGTGAAGAGAACAACGAAAGCAGCTAGAAAAATGCCATTTTTGACATTGAAGACTTATGATTTGGAAGATTTCCCAGAAATATAAATGTAGATATATGTGTTACGGTCGCGTGACCGCAAATCGAAGGTCAATCCAAGGTCCGAGTGAAGAGATATGGTCATTCTCCCATCGGTGCGCAGAGTTGTCAAAAGCAGAAAAGTTCAATCGATTGAAGACAATTCGATCGATCGAAACCACTTCGATTGCTCGAACAAAGTTCGATCGATCAAACTTGACTTTTCTAGAAAGTTGCGAACAGTTTGCAAAAACCCTACAAATAACTTGTTATGATAGTAGATGTAACAGGACGCTCCAGAATACGAAAAATAGTAGTTTTAGGGTTAGTTTTAGGGTAGATTAGGAATAGATTAGGTTAGTTTATGTAATTCTTCTCATTCCTTTCAATTTCTGTAATCAAGACTCAAGATTTCAAGTTTATTACAAGTTATTTTTAGATTTATTCTAGGTTTTTCTTTTCCTTTATCTTTAATTGATTGTTTATTAGTTTATAAGTTATGCTTGCTTTAGTTTACTATTCCTGCATTAGTTTATTTATGTTTCCATAGTTTAGAAGTTGGGAATATGTGAAGAAACTTTGATTCCTAGCCTCTGCCATGTATTATATAGAAAACTTATATTCGATCGATTGAAGTTATCTCAATTGATCGAACCAGAGAACAGTCAAGCGATCAAAGTCATTTCGATCGATTGAAGGATGATGCAGTTCGAGCGAGCGAAAACGTATCGATCGATCGAACCTGTAAATTCTTGAGATGATCCTTTATGTATTCCAAGACTTTCTGTTTTAGAAATATGTCATCAAATTGTTCCAATAAGTTCAGTTTGTCACAACAGTATTTAGAACTTGAAGCCTTAAGGCTATTTTCTTCAATGACTTTTGCAAACCACCTTGAATGCTAACACTATTGAGGGTGTGAGTCTCAACCATTGTTTTAAAATGTCTTCTTAGTATTTTAAATCACTTGCGATGATATAGTTTCGCTCATGTAAGGGCTATTGATTCTTAATCTTAGAAAAATACGAAATGATGAAAAGGGATGTACCCCATTGAATATTAATGAATGCGCATGGTAGATGGTTAGGATAAATGTGGATTCACGTGTTCCCAACACCTTTTATTTATTTCATTATTATGTTTTTCTATGCTTTATTTATTATTTAGTCTAATTTAATTAATTAGGATTTGTTAGTATACCTCCACTCCTATATTCATCTTTTCTTTTTTCTTTTGGTTGTAACTTAGTACACATTCTCCCTTTTCCTTCCCTGTGGGATCGACCTGGTCTTAACCAGTTTACTACTTGCATGATCACCTACACTTGGATGTTACACAAGAGTGCACAATTTTTTTTTTGTGTCAAAGGACTGTGTAAATACATGGGCAACCAATCATACGAGTTGTTTCAATATATGTACGATGAGATGGTACATCAATATTGGCATTGCCCGTAAGTCCCCCGAGTATCGCCAGTTTTTCCTACCTGTCATTTTTCAAAGTTCAAATGATGGCAGTTCACCACACCACTATTCAGTCTCTCAACCCTTCTAATACCTCCATATCTTAACTAACCTGAGCTACCATTTCTCAGAGACTGTCAATACACCTCCACAGCCTGCTTGACCTGAATACCACCTTCCAATCTCCACCCACTGCCCAGAATACCACACCTTACGAGGCATCAAAATGCCACACAGGGGCAGTTTCTCAATTACTGAATATATGCATTGTCTGCTTTATATAAGTACATACATTTCTTTCGAAAAAAAGAAAAACAACTTTCTTCATCATTCAGTAATTATCATCTTGCTTTAAAATCTCATGATTCATTGAATATGACTGTCTTGTAACTTGTTGAAGCCAATTTGGACATTGCATTAGACTTTTGGATGCAACACATGTCCGATTACCATGCAATCGCAGTCCATGACAAAGCATGCCAAAAGGCTTCAAGTCTATAATTAATCATTACAGTATCTTACACTGTAGACACCCCAATTTTTACCGACCATCGAATTAAGAGGACGATTACCTCTAAAACAAATGACGACAATGTCCGACGAATTTGAAGGCTATTTAAGTATGATTCAGGCTCTTCGGAAGGCTCTTCGATCTCGAAAAATTACAACATGCAAAAAGAGAGTGTTCAGGGAAATTCGGGTGTGAAATACACATAGGGGATTATTTTAAAGGTTACTGTAAGAGTATTTAAAATATAAATATGAATATATATATATATATGAAGAAAAATTCTCTTTTGTTTAGAGAATGGACTTTTTCCATTTAAAAAAGAAGAAGAAGAAAGAAAACTAAAAGAATTTCAAAATAAAAGAAATGAAAAGAATTTGAAAAAGGAAAGGAAAACAAATATATATATATATATATATAAGAAGAAGAAATCTGTTCGGGCGGGCACGCGGCGAAGCCGGCGGCACTCAGCGCCGCGATGGCAGTCAGTGAGTGCTAGACCGGCACTCAGTGAATACCGCGGACAACTCGCCGGGTGTCGCTCGCTGTAATAGTCTGCTTTTTAAAAAAAAATACATATTGAACTCACAAAGATGCCATTGTACATGGGTTTCTACCCCGAATCTACTAAATTAATCTCTCAAGGTTGGTTTATATACGAAGATGATTATCTCCATTACAAGAGAGACAATTTTTAAAGGGATTTTAGAGAGAATTAAGAGAGAATTTTGTAGAGAATTCAAGAGATTGAAGAAGGTTCTTGAAGAAGAGCTTGAAGATACTTGAAGGTCTCCACCAAACAAAGAAAATATGAGGATTTTTGGAAGTAATCCTCTAAATTCTAGTTAGTTTAAGTCTAAATTCAATCACAATTCATAGAATTGTAGGATCTTTTACAATATTTTCAAAAAGTCTCTTCCTACCTCATTTCATCACACACCACTTGAATTGTGATTGAACTCCTTATATTTGTTTGATTTGGATCTAAGTAGCTTTGAGTTTAAGATAATACAAGTTTTTCAAAGTAGATTTCAATTTGGATCATAATTGGGTTTTGATTTCATCTCTTTTATTCATGCTCTTCTATTGGGATTCCATGGAACCTTCAATGGTCCATTTGAATTCCTTGAGTTAGATCCTTTAATTTTTTGTAAATTTATAATTTACATAGGAATTGAAGTTGATGTAACTTATATTTATACATAATTGATGGATATAAGTCTCATAATCATGACTTAGGTCTTTCAATTTGAAGTTTCATGGGATCTTCTTCATATCCTATGCATAGGTATCAGTGCCTTTTGATCTCCAAGGGCCATTAACTTGGGAGGAGAATTAAATAAATTGAGTTTATATTCCTCAAGGATCATGTATTTAGGAGAGGAATTAGATGTAGATCTAGTTATTTCATGATTTGATTGTTGAATTCAAGCATCCAAAGTTCATAGGATTGAGTAAGTCCTTGAGGTTCTTTTGCTAGATCTTCAACATGAGATCTATGATGGAGAACATCTAACACTAAATCTATGAATCTCTTTTGTATTTCATTGTTATTTTGATGATCACAAACATACTTGATCTCAATTCTCTCTAGAATTATAGATCAAGTTTGATTCAAATTATGAACACCAATTAAACAATGGTGCAGTGAATTCATTAACCAATTTAGGATTTGATATTATATTGTGTTCAAATCATGTGGACTAACCTTTGTTTTGTAGTGCTATTGAGGTATGATTTCTTGACTTTTCACTCATTTATTTCGTTTCTTGATTTTATTGATTTTTGACTCCATGCGTTACACCTTAGACTAGGTTTTGCCTTAAGTGTAATATGTGAATTAGAGACTCCTTTTCTAGGTTTTTTTTTATTTGTATGCATTGCACGTTTTCTTTTGCAGTTGGATCCCGGGTAAGTTTCCTTATTCTCTATTGCATGTCATTTTGCTTGCTATTTGAACTACGTGGTTTTGTATGCCTTTTGTCGTTAGCAATCTTATACTCTTTCCAACATGCTTTTGTAATGTATATTTATATCTATGTATTAATTGAGGGTATACTTAGATTAATAATTCGATGAAAAAGGATATTGAGTAGATGCCTATCATGAGATAGGATGAGAGGGGGAGTTTTAGTCCACCGGGCTCCTTTCCCTCTCATTCCATAATCCCCGGACCTAGAAATCTCTAGTTTCCAAACGATCAGTTTTCTTTTAAAATGGTTTCTTAATTTTCCTTTAAAAATTATGTGGCGACTCGTATTTTGATTTTGAAAAGGTTAAAACGTGGTTAATCCACAATCTGGCGACTCTGCTGGGGATCGAACCTAGTTTCTTTGGTTTCACAGACCAGAATTCTGATTTTGGGTTCACTCGAGGATTAGACTTGAAAGCATCATTTTAATCAAATTAATTAATTTTCGTGTGCCTGTTGCATTGCACTTGCATGTCTCGCTAGTCGATTGCACACAAACCCAGTCGGTCAAGTTATCATGGGACCGTGTGATCACCCTTGATCTCGTATCTTGTGCTGGTATATGAAGCATCCTATCGGATGTGTGTCAAGGATCCCTTATTTGACCAAAACCTGACCTTTGCATG